>OY726523.1:71753611-72353611 GCA_963383655.1 Bathymodiolus septemdierum | reverse complement strand
ATGTTCCAGCGGAGAAAATCATATTCGGAGCGGATACAGAATATATCCGGAGTTTGATATGAGAGGACACATTTGCCTATATACCTATTCCTTACTGAAATTGAATGGCATTTCCGTACACATTTGGACTTTGTTCTATTATCTGTAGGTATTTTACGTGATTTTTACATATATATAGCGTGTTATTCTTACAATTCACACATTTTATTCATATACTCTTTAATATTTTATACTTCTTTATAAGAATTGGACCTGCCTATATCATTATAATCAACTCTGTATGGACGGAAAACGTGTTGCCTGTCGCTTCCATCATAAAATGAACTAAGTTTAATATATTTAAATGAAAATAATGATTCATGTTTTGCTGAACAGCGAAATCTATTATATTTGTACATTGTAATTTTTGCTTACGCTCGGCTAAGACTTAACGAACAAATGTCAGTAGTAAAATAAGAACAAATTATCGACTTGGGAAATTGTTTTCGTAAATAAGAAAAGCTTTAATATATCAAAGGTGTAATCAGAAGCCGTAAATTGAAGATGGACAGACAATGCAATGGCCACAATAAAAAGGACAAACAATGATCTACAAAACTCTACACAGAAAAATAAAGATCGAGCTACACGAACCTCACATAAAACCGGGAGTGAACTCAGGTTCCCGGGAAGGGTTTACAGTTCCTGCTCCACTAGTGACACCCGTCGAATTACTGCTAAACGACACGAACATCATCTGACATGAAATTCGTGCTGGACATCAGTATACGTAAATAAATATAAATAACATAAATAAAACATGAACACCAAGCAAAAAAAAATAGAAGTCAAGACGAATCGAGCACCGTTTTAACGCGGAAATCGTTGCGGACATTACACAATTATATGTAACTATTCTGTAAGCTCATGAGAGTAAAGTTAATTCACGTCAACATGTACAGAAACAATAAACGAAAGCAAATAATTGCCTTTATGTATGTAGTGAATTCATCACGCGTACTTTATTATATATTTACAATTTTCTTTATGTATTATAGGAAACTTTATTATCTATTTACAATTTTCTTTATGTATTGTAGGAAAATTATATATTTAAAATTTCCTATCTGTATTATAGGAAACTTTATTATATATTTACAATTTTCTTTATGTATTGTAGGAAAATTATATATTTAAAATTTCCTTTCTGTATTATAGGAAACTTTATTATATATTTACAATTTTCTTTATGTATTGTAGGAAACTTTATTATATATTTACAATTTTCTTTATGTATTGTAGGAAAATTATATATTTACAATTTTCTTTATGTATTATAGGAAACTTTATTATATATTTACAATTTTCTTTATGTATTATAGGAAACTTTATTATATATTTACAATTTTCTTTATGTATTGTAGGAAACTTTATTATATATTTACAATTTTCTTTATGCATTGTAGAAAGCTTTATTATATATTTAAAATTTTCTTTATGTATTGTAGGAAACTTTATTATATATTTACAATTTTCTTTATGTATTGTAGGAAACTTTATTATATATTTACAATTTTCTTTATGTTTTGTAGGAAAATTATATATTTAAAATTTCCTTTCTGTATTATAGGAAACTTTATTATATATTTACAATTTCCTTTCTGTATTATAGGAAACTTTATTATATATTTACAATTTTTTTATGTATTATAGGAAACTTTATTATATATTTACAATTTTCTTTATGTATTGTAGAAAAATTATATATTTAAAATTTCCTTTCTGTATTATAGGAAACTTTATTATATATTTACAATTTTCTTTATGTATTATAGGAAACTTTATTATATATTTAAAATTTTCTTTATATATTGTAGGAAGCTTTATTATATATTTAAAATTTTCTGTATGTATTGTAGGAAACTTTATTATATATTTATAATTTTCTTTATGTATTGTAGGAAACTCCTATGGCTGTGATGCTAATAACAACTGTTGTGTTGGTTGTGGTCCACAGGAACAGTTCTATGGTTGTTCAGATATAGCTATTACTAGTTCTGATACTGGTTCTGGTTCTGGTTCAGGCTCAGGCTCTGGTTCGTCTACCACCGATGCTGCTTCTAGTTATCATAACTGTCAACAAGTTGTACAGATAATGTTATTGTATGTTCTTTTAAAAATGCTTTGTAACTATGGTTACCATTAACATAATTAAACTGTATGCATATTGCAGCTATGGTTCCCATTAAACCATTAATACATCTTGTAAATATGGGTACAATTAAACTGCTAAGAAATTGTAACTATGGTTACCATTTAGTTACTTATATATTATAACTATGGTTACCATTGTTTGTTTACATAGTGTTACTATAGTTACCATTAAACTGTATACATATCATACCTAAGTTTACCATTAAATTGTTTATATATTGTAACTATGGTTACCATTAAAGGGTATGCATATTGTAAATATGAGAACCATTAAGATATTTATATATCATAACTATGATTGCCATTTGATTTTGTATATATTGTAACTATGGTTACAATTAATCCATACATATTGTAAATATATCGTACAATAGACGGCACTGGGCATTACTGTTATAAAAAATTTGTTTGTGTTTAGTAATTCAAAAAAGAATCAAAAACATATATCTACCTCATTAGAAGATATTGATTGTATGATTATTATTAAAACATAATGTTATACAAAGTAGTACCATTGTGTCGCCTATATAACTATGTTAAAACACAATGTTATACAAAGTAGTACCATTGTGTCGCCTATATAACTATGTTAAAACATAATGTTACACAAAGTAGTACCATTGTGTCGCCTATATAACTATGTTAAAACATAATGTTATACAAAGTAGTACCACTGTGTCGCCTATATAATTATGTTAAAACATAATGTTATACAAAGTAGTACCACTGTGTCGCCTATATAACTATGCTAAAACATAATGTTATACAAAGTAGTCCCATTGTGTCGCCTATATAACTATGTTAAAACATAATGTTATACAAAGTAGTACCACTGTGTCGCCTATATAACTATGTTAAAACATAATGTTATACAAAGTAGTACCACTGTGTCGCCTATATAACTATGTTAAAACATAATGTTATACAAAGTAGTACCATTGTGTCCCCTATATAACTATGTTAAAACATAATGTTATACAAAGTAGTACCACTGTGTCGCCTATATAACTATGTTAAAACATAATGTTATACAAAGTAGTATCATTGTGTCGCCTATATAACTATGTTAAAACATAATGTTATACAAAGTAGTACCACTGTGTCGCCTATATAACTATGCTAAAACACAATGTTATACAAAGTAGTACCACTGTGTCGCCTATATAACTATGTTAAAACACAATGTTATACAAAGTAGTACCATTGTGTCGCCTATATAACTATGTTAAAGCATAATGTTATACAAAGTAGTACCATTGTGTCGCCTATATAACTATGTTAAAACATAATGTTATACAAAGTAGTACCATTGTGTCGCCTATATAACTATGTTAAAACATAATGTTATACAAAGTAGTACCATTGTGTCGCCTATATAACTATGTTAAAACATAATGTTATACAAAGTAGTACCATTGTGTCACCTATATAACTATGTTAAAACATAATGTTATACAAAGTAGTACCATTGTGTCGCCTATATAACTATGTTAAAACATAATGTTATACAAAGTAGTACCATTGTGTCGCCTATATAACAATGTTAAAACATAATGTTATACAAAGTAGTACCATTGTGTCGCCTATATAACTATGTTAAAACATAATGTTATACAAAGTAGTACCATTGTGTCGCCAATATAACAATGTTAAAACATAATGTTATACAAAGTAGTACCATTGTGTCGCCTATATAACTATGTTAAAACATAATGTTATACAAAGTAGTACCATTGTGTCGCCTATATAACTATGTTAAAACATAATGTTATACAAAGTAGTACCATTGTGTCGCCTATATAACTATGTTAAAACATAATGTTATACAAAGTAGTACCATTGTGTCGCCTATATAACTATGTTAAAACACAATGTTATACAAAGTAGTACCATTGTGTCGCCTATATAACTATGTTAAAACATAATGTTACACAAAGTAGTACCATTGTGTCGCCTATATAACTATGTTAAAACATAATGTTATACAAAGTAGTACCACTGTGTCGCCTATATAACTATGTTAAAACATAATGTTATACAAAGTAGTACCATTGTGTCGCCTATATAACTATGTTAAAGCATAATGTTATACAAAGTAGTACCACTGTGTCGCCTATATAACTATGTTAAAACATAATGTTATACAAAGTAGTCCCATTGTGTCGCCTATATAACTATGTTAAAACATAATGTTATACAAAGTAGTACCATTGTGTCGCCTATATAACTATGTTAAAACATAATGTTATACAAAGTAGTACCATTGTGTCGCCTATATAACTATGTTAAAACATAATGTTATGCAAAGTAGTACCATTGTGTCGCCTATATAACTATGTTAAAACATAATGTTATACAAAGTAGTACCACTGTGTCGCCTATATAACTATGTTAAAACATAATGTTATACAAAGTAGTACCATTGTGTCGCCTATATAACTATGTTAAAACATAATGTTATACAAAGTAGTACCATTGTGTCACCTATATAACTATGTTAAAACATAATGTTATACAAAGTAGTACCATTGTGTCGCCTATATAACTATGTTAAAACATAATGTTATACAAAGTAGTACCATTGTGTCGCCTATATAACAATGTTAAAACATAATGTTATACAAAGTAGTACCATTGTGTCGCCTATATAACTATGTTAAAACATAATGTTATACAAAGTAGTACCATTGTGTCGCCAATATAACAATGTTAAAACATAATGTTATACAAAGTAGTACCATTGTGTCGCCTATATAACTATGTTAAAACATAATGTTATACAAAGTAGTACCATTGTGTCGCCTATATAACTATGTTAAAACATAATGTTATACAAAGTAGTACCATTGTGTCGCCTATATAACTATGTTAAAACATAATGTTATACAAAGTAGTACCATTGTGTCGCCTATATATCTATGTTAAAGCATAATGTTATACAAAGTAGTACCACTGTGTCGCCTATATAACAATGTTAAAACATAATGTTATACAAAGTAGTACCACTGTGTCGCCTATATAACTATGTTAAAACATAATGTTATACAAAGTAGTACCACTGTGTCGCCTATATAACTATGTTAAAACATAATGTTATACAAAGTAGTACCACTGTGTCGCCTATATAACTATGTTAAAACATAATGTTATACAAAGTAGTACCACTGTGTCGCCTATATAACTATGCTAAAACATAATGTTATACAAAGTAGTACCATTGTGTCGCCTATATAACTATGTAAAAAAAAATAATGTTATACAAAGTAGTACCATTGTGTCACCTATATAACTATGTTAAAACATAATGTTATACAAAGTAGTACCATTGTGTCGCCTATATAACTATGTTAAAGCATAATGTTATACAAAGTAGTACCATTGTGTCGCCTATATAACTATGTTAAAGTATAATGTTATACAAAGTAGTACCATTGTGTCGCCTATATAACTATGTTAAAGCATAATGTTATACAAAGTAGTACCATTGTGTCGCCTATATAACTATGTTAAAACATAATGTTATACAAAGTAGTACCATTGTGTCGCCTATATAACTATGCTAAAACATAATGTTATACAAAGTAGTACCACTGTGTCGCCTATATAACTATGTTAAAACATAATGTTATACAAAGTAGTACCATTGTGTCGCCTATATAACTATGTTAAAACATAATGTTATACAAAGTAGTACCATTATGTCACCTATATAACTATGTTAAAGCATAATGTTATACAAAGTAGTACCATTGTGTCGCCTATATAACTATGTTAAAACATAATGTTATACAAAGTAGTACCATTGTGTCGCCTATATAACTATGTTAAAACATAATGTTATACAAAGTAGTACCATTGTGTCGCCTATATAACTATGTAAAAGCATAATGTTATACAAAGTAGTACCATTGTGTCGCCTATATAACTATGTTAAAACATAATGTTATACAAAGTAGTACCACTGTGTCGCCTATATAACTATGTTAAAACATAATGTTATACAAAGTAGTATCATTGTGTCGCCTATATAACTATGTTAAAACATAATGTTATACAAAGTAGTACCACTGTGTCGCCTATATAACTATGTTAAAACACAATGTTATACAAAGTAGTACCATTGTGTCTCCTATATAACTATGTTAAAACATAATGTTATACAAAGTAGTACCATTGTGTCGCCTATATAACTATGTTAAAGCATAATGTTATACAAAGTAGTACCACTGTGTCGCCTATATAACTATGTTAAAACATAATGTTATACAAAGTAGTACCATTGTGTCGCCTATATAACTATGTTAATACATAATGTTATACAAAGTAGTACCATTGTGTCGCCTATATAACTATGTTAAAACATAATGTTATACAAAGTAGTACCACTGTGTCGCCTATATAACTATGCTAAAACACAATGTTATACAAAGTAGTACCATTGTGTCGCCTATATAACTATGTTAAAACATAATGTTATACAAAGTAGTACCGTTGTGTCGCCTATATAACTATGTTAAAACATAATGTTATACAAAGTAGTACCATTGTGTCGCCTATATAACTATGTTAAAACATAATGTTATACAAAGTAGTACCATTGTGTCGCCTATATAACTATGTTAAAACATAATGTTATACAAAGTAGTACCATTGTGTCGCCTATATAACTATGCTAAAACATAATGTTATACAAAGTAGTCCCATTGTGTCGCCTATATAACTATGTTAAAACATAATGTTATACAAAGTAGTACCATTGTGTCGCCAATATAACAATGTTAAAACATAATGTTATACAAAGTAGTACCATTGTGTCGCCTATATAACTATATTAAAACATAATGTTATACAAAGTAGTACCATTGTGTCGCCTATATAACTATGTTAAAACATAATGTTATACAAAGTAGTACCATTGTGTCGCCTATATAACTATGTTAAAACATAATGTTATACAAAGTAGTACCATTGTGTCGCCTATATAACTATGTTAAAACATAATGTTATACAAAGTAGTACCACTGTGTCGCCTATATAACTATGTTAAAACATAATGTTACACAAAGTAGTACCACTGTGTCGCCTATATAACTATGTTAAAACATAATGTTATACAAAGTAGTACCACTGTGTCGCCTATATAACTATGTTAAAACATAATGTTATACAAAGTAGTACCACTGTGTCGCCTATATAACTATGTTAAAACATAATGTTATACAAAGTAGTACCACTGTGTCGCCTATATAACTATGTTAAAGCATAATGTTATACAAAGTAGTACCATTGTGTCGCCTATATAACTATGTTAAAACATAATGTTATACAAAGTAGTACCATTGTGTCACCTATATAACTATGTTAAAACATAATGTTATACAAAGTAGTACCATTGTGTCGCCTATATAACTATGTTAAAACATAATGTTATACAAAGTAGTACCATTGTGTCGCCTATATAACTATGTTAAAACATAATGTTATACAAAGTAGTACCATTGTGTCGCCTATATAACTATGTTAAAGTATAATGTTATACAAAGTAGTACCATTGTGTCGCCTATATAACTATGTTAAAGCATAATGTTATACAAAGTAGTACCATTGTGTCGCCTATATAACTATGTTAAAACATAATGTTATACAAAGTAGTACCAATGTGTCGCCTATATAACTATGTTAAAACATAATGTTATACAAAGTAGTACCACTGTGTCACCTATATAACTATGTTAAAACATAATGTTATACAAAGTAGTACCACTGTGTCGCCTATATAACTATGTTAAAACATAATGTTATACAAAGTAGTACCATTGTGTCGCCTATATAACTATGTTAAAACATAATGTTATACAAAGTAGTACCACTGTGTCGCCTATATAACTATGTTAAAACATAATGTTATACAAAGTAGTATCATTGTGTCGCCTATATAACTATGTTAAAACATAATGTTATACAAAGTAGTACCACTGTGTCGCCTATATAACTATGTTAAAACACAATGTTATACAAAGTAGTACCACTGTGTCTCCTATATAACTATGTTAAAACACAATGTTATACAAAGTAGTACCATTGTGTCGCCTATATAACTATGTTAAAGCATAATGTTATACAAAGTAGTACCACTGTGTCGCCTATATAACTATGTTAAAACATAATGTTATACAAAGTAGTACCATTGTGTCGCCTATATAACTATGTTAAAACATAATGTTATACAAAGTAGTACCATTGTGTCGCCTATATAACTATGTTAAAACATAATGTTATACAAAGTAGTACCACTGTGTCGCCTATATAACTATGTTAAAACATAATGTTATACAAAGTAGTATCATTGTGTCGCCTATATAACTATGTTAAAACATAATGTTATACAAAGTAGTACCACTGTGTCGCCTATATAACTATGCTAAAACACAATGTTATACAAAGTAGTACCATTGTGTCGCCTATATAACTATGTTAAAACATAATGTTATACAAAGTAGTACCATTGTGTCACCTATATAACTATGTTAAAACATAATGTTATACAAAGTAGTACCATTGTGTCGCCTATATAACTATGTTAAAACATAATGTTATACAAAGTAGTACCATTGTGTCGCCTATATAACTATGTTAAAACATAATGTTATACAAAGTAGTACCATTGTGTCGCCTATATAACTATGCTAAAATATAATGTTATACAAAGTAGTACCATTGTGTCGCCTATATAACTATGTTAAAACATAATGTTATACAAAGTAGTACCATTGTGCCACCTATATAACTATGTTAAAACATAATGTTATACAAAGTAGTACCATTGTGTCACCTATATAACTATGCTAAAACATAATGTTATACAAAGTAGTACCATTGTGTCGCCTATATAACAATGTTAAAACATAATGTTATACAAAGTAGTACCATTGTGTCGCCTATATAACTATGTTAAAACATAATGTTATACAAAGTAGTACCATTGTGTCGCCAATATAACAATGTTAGAACATAATGTTATACAAAGTAGTACCATTGTGTCGCCTATATAACTATGTTAAAACATAATGTTATACAAAGTAGTACCATTGTGTCGCCTATATAACTATGTTAAAACATAATGTTATACAAAGTAGTACCATTGTGTCGCCTATATAACTATGTTAAAACATAATGTTATACAAAGTAGTACCATTGTGTCGCCTACATAACTATGTTAAAACATAATGTTATACAAAGTAGTACCACTATGTCGCCTATATAACTATGTTAAAACATAATGTTATACAAAGTAGTACCACTGTGTCGCCTATATAACTATGTTAAAACATAATGTTATACAAAGTAGTACCACTGTGTCGCCTATATAACTATGCTAAAACATAATGTTATACAAAGTAGTACCACTGTGTCGCCTATATAACTATGTTAAAACATAATGTTATACAAAGTAGTACCACTGTGTCGCCTATATAACTATGTTAAAACATAATGTTATACAAAGTAGTACCATTGTATCGCCTATATAACTATGTTAAAACATAATGTTATACAAAGTAGTACCATTGTGTCACCTATATAACTATGTTAAGACATAATGTTATACAAAGTAGTACCATTGTGTCACCTATATAACTATGTTAAAACATAATGTTATACAAAGTAGTACCATTGTGTCGCCTATATAACTATGTTAAAGTATAATGTTATACAAAGTAGTACCATTGTGTCGCCTATATAACTATGTTAAAACATAATGTTATACAAAGTAGTACCATTGTGTCGCCTATATAACTATGTTAAAACATAATGTTATACAAAGTAGTACCACTGTGTCGCCTATATAACTATGTTAAAACATAATGTTATACAAAGTAGTACCATTGTGTCGCCTATATAACTATGTTAAAACATAATGTTATACAAAGTAGTACCATTGTGTCGCCTATATAACTATGTTAAAACATAATGTTATACAAAGTAGTACCATTGTGTCGCCTATATAACAATGTTAAAACATAATGTTATACAAAGTAGTACCATTGTGTCGCCTATATAACTATGTTAAAACATAATGTTATACAAAGTAGTACCATTGTGTCACCTATATAACTATGTTAAAACATAATGTTATACAAAGTAGTACCATTGTGTCGCCTATATAACTATGTTAAAACATAATGTTATACAAAGTAGTACCATTGTGTCGCCTATATAACTATGTTAAAACATAATGTTATACAAAGTAGTACCATTGTGTCGCCTATATAACTATGTTAAAACATAATGTTATACAAAGTAGTACCATTGTGTCGCCTATATAACTATGTTAGAACATAATGTTATACAAAGTAGTACCATTGTGTCGCCTATATAACTATGTTAAAACATAATGTTATACAAAGTAGTACCATTGTGTCGCCTATATAACTATGTTAAAACATAATGTTATACAAAGTAGTACCATTGTGTCGCCTATATAACTATGTTAAAACATAATGTTATACAAAGTAGTACCATTGTGTCGCCTACATAACTATGTTAAAACATAATGTTATACAAAGTAGTACCACTATGTCGCCTATATAACTATGTTAAAACATAATGTTATACAAAGTAGTACCACTGTGTCGCCTATATAACTATGTTAAAACATAATGTTATACAAAGTAGTACCACTGTGTCGCCTATATAACTATGCTAAAACATAATGTTATACAAAGTAGTACCACTGTGTCGCCTATATAACTATGTTAAAACATAATGTTATACAAAGTAGTACCACTGTGTCGCCTATATAACTATGTTAAAACATAATGTTATACAAAGTAGTACCATTGTATCGCCTATATAACTATGTTAAAACATAATGTTATACAAAGTAGTACCATTGTGTCACCTATATAACTATGTTAAAACATAATGTTATACAAAGTAGTACCATTGTGTCACCTATATAACTATGTTAAAACATAATGTTATACAAAGTAGTACCATTGTGTCGCCTATATAACTATGTTAAAACATAATGTTATACAAAGTAGTACCATTGTGTCGCCTATATAACTATGTTAAAGTATAATGTTATACAAAGTAGTACCATTGTGTCGCCTATATAACTATGTTAAAGCATAATGTTATACAAAGTAGTACCATTGTGTCGCCTATATAACTATGTTAAAACATAATGTTATACAAAGTAGTACCATTGTATCGCCTATATAACTATGCTAAAACATAATGTTATACAAAGTAGTACCACTGTGTCGCCTATATAACTATGTTAAAACATAATGTTATTCAAAGTAGTACCACTGTGTCGCCTATATAACTATGTTAAAACATAATGTTATACAAAGTAATACCACTGTGTCGCCTATATAACTAGGTTAAAACATAATGTTATACAAAGTAGTACCACTGTGTCGCCTATATAACTAAGTTAAAACATAATGTTATTCAAAGTAATACCATTGTGTCGCCTATATAACTATGTTAAAACATAATGTTATACAAAGTAGTACCATTGTGTCGCCTATATAACTATGTTAAAACATAATGTTATACAAAGTAGTACCACTGTGTCGCCTATATAACTATGTTAAAACATAATGTTATACAAAGTAGTACCACTGTGTCGCCTATATAACTATGTTAAAACATAATGTTATTCAAAGTAGTACCACTGTGTCGCCTATATAACTATGTTAAAACATAATGTTATACAAAGTAGTACCATTGTGTCACCTATATAACTATGCTAAAACATAATGTTATACAAAGTAGTACCATTGTGTCACCTATATAACTATGTTAAAACATAATGTTATACAAAGTAGTACCATTGTGTCGCCTATATAACTATGTTAAAACATAATGTTATACAAAGTAGTACCACTGTGTCGCCTATATAACTATGTTAAAACATAATGTTATACAAAGTAGTACCATTGTGTCGCCAATATAACAATGTTAGAACATAATGTTATACAAAGTAGTACCATTGTGTCGCCTATATAACTATGTTAAAACATAATGTTATACAAGGTAGTACCATTGTGTCGCCTATATAACTATGTTAAAACATAATGTTATACAAAGTAGTACCATTGTGTCGCCTATATAACTATGTTAAAACATAATGTTATACAAAGTAGTACCATTGTGTCGCCTACATAACTATGTTAAAACATAATGTTATACAAAGTAGTACCACTATGTCGCCTATATAACTATGTTAAAACATAATGTTATACAAAGTAGTACCACTGTGTCGCCTATATAACTATGTTAAAACATAATGTTATACAAAGTAGTACCACTGTGTCGCCTATATAACTATGCTAAAACATAATGTTATACAAAGTAGTACCACTGTGTCGCCTATATAACTATGTTAAAACATAATGTTATACAAAGTAGTACCACTGTGTCGCCTATATAACTATGTTAAAACATAATGTTATACAAAGTAGTACCATTGTATCGCCTATATAACTATGTTAAAACATAATGTTATACAAAGTAGTACCATTGTGTCACCTATATAACTATGTTAAAACATAATGTTATACAAAGTAATACCACTGTGTCGCCTATATAACTATGTTAAAACATAATGTTATACAAAGTAGTACCACTGTGTCGCCTATATAACTAAGTTAAAACATAATGTTATTCAAAGTAATACCATTGTGTCGCCTATATAACTATGTTAAAACATAATGTTATACAAAGTAGTACCATTGTGTCGCCTATATAACTATGTTAAAACATAATGTTATACAAAGTAGTACCACTGTGTCGCCTATATAACTATGTTAAAACATAATGTTATACAAAGTAGTACCACTGTGTCGCCTATATAACTATGTTAAAACATAATGTTATTCAAAGTAGTACCATTGTGTCGCCTATATAACTATGTTAAAACATAATGTTATACAAAGTAGTACCATTGTGTCGCCTATATAACTATGTTAAAACATAATGTTATACAAAGTAGTACCACTGTGTCGCCTATATAACTATGTTAAAACATAATGTTATACAAAGTAGTACCATTGTGTCGCCTATATAACTATGTTAAAACATAATGTTATACAAAGTAGTACCATTGTGTCGCCTATATAACTATGTTAAAACATAATGTTATACAAAGTAGTACCATTGTGTCGCCTATATAACTATGTTAAAACATAATGTTATACAAAGTAGTACCATTGTGTCGCCTATATAACAATGTTAAAACATAATGTTATACAAAGTAGTACCATTGTGTCGCCTATATAACTAAGTTAAAACATAATGTTATTCAAAGTAATACCATTGTGTCGCCTATATAACTATGTTAAAACATAATGTTATACAAAGTAGTACCACTGTGTCGCCTATATAACTATGTTAAAACATAATGTTATACAAAGTAGTACCATTGTGTCGCCTATATAACTATGTTAAAACATAATGTTATACAAAGTAGTACCATTGTGTCGCCTATATAACTATGTTAAAACATAATGTTATACAAAGTAGTACCATTGTGTCGCCTATATAACTATGTTAAAACATAATGTTATACAAAGTAGTACCATTGTGTCGCCTATATAACTATGTTAAAACATAATGTTATACAAAGTAGTACCATTGTGTCGCCTATATAACTATGTTAAAACATAATGTTATACAAAGTAGTACCATTGTGTCGCCTATATAACTATGTTAAAACATAATGTTATACAAAGTAGTACCATTGTGTCGCCTATATAACTATGTTAAAACATAATGTTATACAAAGTAGTACCACTGTGTCACCTATATAACTATGTTAAAACATAATGTTATACAAAGTAGTACCACTGTGTCGCCTATATAACTATGTTAAAACATAATGTTATACAAAGTAGTACCATTGTGTCGCCTATATAACTATGTTAAAACATAATGTTATACAAAGTAGTACCATTGTGTCGCCTATATAACTATGTTAAAACATAATGTTATACAAAGTAGTACCACTGTGTCGCCTATATAACTATGTTAAAACATAATGTTATACAAAGTAGTATCACTGTGTCGCCTATATAACTATGTTAAAGCATAATGTTATACAAAGTAGTACCACTGTGTCGCCTATATAACTATGTTGAAACACAATGTTATACAAAGTAGTACCATTGTGTCGCCTATATAACTATGTTAAAACACAATGTTATACAAAGTAGTACCATTGTGTCGCCTATATAACTATGTTAAAACATAATGCTATACAAAGTAGTACCACTGTGTCGCCTATATAACTATGTTAAAACATAATGTTATACAAAGTAGTACCACTGTGTCGCCTATATAACTATGTTAAAACATAATGTTATACAAAGTAGTACCACTGTGTCGCCTATATAACTATGTTAAAACATAATGTTATACAAAGTAGTATCATTGTGTCGCCTATATAACTATGTTAAAGCATAATGTTATACAAAGTAGTACCACTGTGTCGCCTATATAACTATGTTAAAACACAATGTTATACAAAGTAGTACCATTGTGTCGCCTATATAACTATGTTAAAACATAATGTTATACAAAGTAGTACCATTGTGTCGCCTATATAACTATGTTAAAACATAATGTTATACAAAGTAGTACCATTGTGTCGCCTATATAACTATGTTAAAACATAATGTTATACAAAGTAGTACCATTGTGTCGCCTATATAACTATGTTAAAACATAATGTTATACAAAGTAGTACCATTGTGTCGCCTATATAACTATGCTAAAACATAATGTTATACAAAGTAGTACCATTGTGTCGCCTATATAACTATGTTAAAACATAATGTTATACAAAGTAGTACCACTGTGTCGCCTATATAACTATGTTAACACATAATGTTATACAAAGTAGTACCATTGTATCGCCTATATAACTATGTTAAAACATAATGTTATACAAAGTAGTACCATTGTGTCACCTATATAACTATGTTAAAACATAATGTTATACAAAGTAGTACCATTGTGTCACCTATATAACTATGTTAAAACATAATGTTATACAAAGTAGTACCATTGTGTCGCCTATATAACTATGTTAAAACATAATGTTATACAAAGTAGTACCATTGTGTCGCCTATATAACTATGTTAAAGTATAATGTTATACAAAGTAGTACCATTGTGTCGCCTATATACCTATGTTAAAGCATAATGTTATACAAAGTAGTACCATTGTGTCGCCTATATAACTATGTTAAAACATAATGTTATACAAAGTAGTACCATTGTGTCGCCTATATAACTATGTTAAAACATAATGTTATACAAAGTAGTACCATTGTGTCGCCTATATAACAATGTTAAAAAATAATGTTATACAAAGTAGTACCATTGTGTCGCCTATATAACTATGTTAAAACATAATGTTATACAAAGTAGTACCATTGTGTCGCCAATATAACAATGTTAAAACATAATGTTATACAAAGTAGTACCATTGTGTCGCCTATATAACTATGTTAAAACATAATGTTATACAAAGTAGTACCATTGTGTCGCCTATATAACTATGTTAAAACATAATGTTATACAAAGTAGTACCATTGTGTCGCCTATATAACTATGTTAAAACATAATGTTATACAAAGTAGTACCATTGTGTCGCCTATATAACTATGTTAAAACATAATGTTATACAAAGTAGTACCATTGTGTCGCCTATATAACTATGTTAAAACATAATGTTATACAAAGTAGTACCACTGTGTCGCCTATATAACTATGTTAAAACAATGTTATACAAAGTAGTACCACTGTGTCGCCTATATAACTATGTTAAAACATAATGTTATACAAAGTAGTACCACTGTGTCGCCTATATAACTATGTTAAAACATAATGTTATACAAAGTAGTACCACTGTGTCGCCTATTTAACTATGTTAAAACATAATGTTATACAAAGTAGTACCACTGTGTCGCCTATATAACTATGTTAAAATATAATGTTATACAAAGTAGTACCACTGTGTCGCCTATATAACTATGTTAAAACATAATGTTATACAAAGTAGTACCATTGTGTCACCTATATAACTATGTTAAAACATAATGTTATACAAAGTAGTACCATTGTGTCGCCTATATAACTATGTTAAAACATAATGTTATACAAAGTAGTACCATTGTGTCGCCTATATAACTATGTTAAAGCATAATGTTATACAAAGTAGTACCATTGTGTCGCCTATATAACTATGTTAAAGCATAATGTAATACAAAGTAGTACCATTGTGTCGCCTATATAACTATGTTAAAATATAATGTTATACAAAGTAGTACCATTGTGTCGCCTATATAACTATGCTAAAGCATAATGTTATACAAAGTAGTACCACTGTGTCGCCTATATAACTATGTTAAAACATAATGTTATACAAAGTAGTACCATTGTGTCGCCTATATAACTATGTTAAAACATAATGTTATACAAAGTAGTACCATTGTGTCGCCTATATAACTATGTTAAAACATAATGTTATACAATGTAGTACCATTGTGTCGCCTATATAACTATGTTAAAAAATAATGTTATACAAAGTAGTACCATTGTGTCGCCTATATAACTATGTTAAAACATAATGTTATACAAAGTAGTACCATTGTGTCGCCTATACAACTATGTTAAAACATAATGTTATACAAAGTAGTACCATTGTGTCGCCTATATAACTATGTTAAAACATAATGTTATACAAAGTAGTACCATTGTATCACCTATATAACTATGTTAAAACATAATGTTATACAAGTAGTACCATTGTGTCGCCTATATAACTATGTTAAAACATAATGTTATGCAAAGTAGTACCACTGTGTCGCCTATATAACTATGTTAAAACATAATGTTATTCAAAGTAGTACCATTGTGTCGCCTATATAACTATGTTAAAACATAATGTTATACAAAGTAGTACCATTGTGTCACCTATATAACTATGTTAAAACATAATGTTATACAAAGTAGTACCATTGTGTCGCCTATATAACTATGTTAAAACATAATGTTATACAAAGTAGTACCATTGTGTCGCCTATATAACTATGTTAAAACATAATGTTATGCAAAGTAGTACCATTGTGTCGCCTATATAACTATGTTAAAATATAATGTTATACAAAGTAGTACCATTGTGTCGCCTATATAACTATGTTAAAACATAATGTTATTCAAAGTAGTACCATTGTGTCGCCTATATAACTATGTTAAAACATAATGTTATACAAAGTAGTACCATTGTGTCGCCTATATAACTATGTTAAAACATAATGTTATACAAAGTAGTACCATTGTGTCACCTATATAACTATGTTAAAACATAATGTTATACAAAGTAGTACCATTGTGTCACCTATATAACTATGTTAAAACATAATGTTATACAAAGTAGTACCATTGTGTCGCCTATATAACTATGTTAAAACATATTGTTATGCAAAGTAGTACCATTGTGTCGCCTATATAGCAATGCATACAGTTCCTAGATCATGCAATTATTATTAATACTTAGGTTCTTCTCTCAAAGCCATAGGTGACTTTATCCGATTGTTTGGCTATTCTGTGTAGGCACTTTAGTTTTATTACTCCCAAAGACTTATTGGCTTTCAAATATTTTGGCTTTCAGTGTACTTGATGAAGGTTATTCCACATGCGCGTTGTGCGCACTAAATTAGATATCTACGCTTTTATTTAGACAACCTTATTAAGAAAACACTGCTGGGATGTGCTAATCTGGGTCACGGGTCACTGAAATCGGGCGGCTGTATCGAGAAACAGATACGGTGTTGAAAAAACTGTTGATACTCATAAAATATTGATAAATGCTATAAAATGTTATGCTTGTCTTCAAGAAATATGATAGACAAAACCATATGTAAATTTACGAGTTGAAGTGGGGAAACACCCACAGGTAATTTTAGCGATGTATTTTATCTTGGACAAGAATAATGAGCGTCCTGATTGGATGACCAATTTAAAACACACTGACACCGCATGGTAAAAAGATGCATGTAAAAGAAATCTATGTTATATTTATTCATTTGTTTGATTCTGGAATATGGTTGATCATTGATTTAAACAAGAAAAAAAGAGGGGGTGAATTTTACAGTTAAATAAATGTTATGTTTCGACAGTTTAAAGAGAAAAATAAAAAAATGTTGCGACTAAAGCTTAAATCAGCGTTAAAAATTGAACAAATATCAGTGGTTTTGTAAATGAGATTTATTTTAAATAGAAAATCTGAATTTATTATTTATTAATTTATTATTAATGATGCAATTGTATATCCCTTGGGAGGGGGAGGGATGAAAATTTGAAATAAAAACACAGGACCGGACTTTAAGCAAAAATAATAATCCAGGATTAGTTTTTTATTAAAAAATTCCAGGACCCCTGTGTCCATGATTTTTTTTTTTTATGGTAATAATATGAAATATTGACATCTACACTTGCCTTTAGGACAGCACATTTCTGTGTCCACACTTGTATTATAAAAAAAGAACAAAAAAAACCGCTGCGATGGTCGACTGGTTATTTATGTTAAGTTAATCATGTGATAATCTATATATACCACGAGACGCTCCCTAAAATATCGTTAGCCGAAAACGTCCATTCAAGTTCACAATTAATATCGTAAACCAAATTTTGAAACTTTATATGCAGGAAGATGTATGTTTAAATGGATATTATTGTGTAACTATTCACATTTAAAAAGAAGCTAAAAAATTAGTAAGTATTTTTTCTTGTTTCATTGAAAAAAAAACATTTTGTCCAAATATCTTTTATGCAGGAACTGAAGAGTCCACACATCTTGTTTGCTATATCTTTTCCATCATTTTTATATTAAATATATGAATACTAATTTGTTTACCATTCATCATAAAAGAACAATTAGTTGCATTCGTCACGTTAATCAAGATGCAAAGACAAATTTAAATCCATTAATCATATAACATCCATAGATGTGTTAGTATTTTAGTAATACTTGTCTGTTAGTTCATGTTCTAAAGTAACAATGTATATAATGTATATAATGTATATAACAATATGTTGATAATATGAAACCTATTGAATTTGTTGATTGCCATGCGTTGTTTTGAAGGATTAAGAAAAGTTCGAAGATACCAAAAGAGCCATGAGTACCCGAATATCGAAGACACCAAAAGAGTCATGAGCACCCGAATATCGAAGAAAGACAGACAATGTAATGGCCACCAGAAAAAGAACATAAAGAAAAACAATAATAAACAAAGAACTACGCAGAAAACTAAAGATTGATCACAGCGAAGCCTTCAAATCACAAGATTTACCACCAATAACGGAGTGAACGTATGTGCTGCGGAAGGGTAGGTAGTTCTTGCTTGACTAGTTACAACCGTGTTGGATCGGGTTGTTAGTTTGTATCGTTACTTTCAGCCGTTTTTCAGTTATTATATGAATAGAAAGTTTGACGATATCAAAGGGGTAATCTGAAGCCGTAATAGGAAGAATGAGAGACAGGTGTAATGGCGGGAACGAACTGACAGTTAAAACAAAATGACCAACGAAACTCCGGGTCATGGGGTCATTGGTATGTGGTATCTTCAGCACTTGAAGGTGGTATGGAGTCGCCAGTGAAGTGGGGCTTGTGGTTGTAGCTCAGCTACATTAAGCACTCGACTATCCACTGTCCAGGTCACAAAAGGGATTACGGAAAGTGATATTAAATGGTATGCTGTGTACAGCTGGCAACGAACACTTAGTTAATGTTTCGCAGTTTTGACAGTGTTGTGCAAACTCATCCATATTATTTTCAATTAAGCGTATTTTATTTGCTCAAAATATTACCAATTGGGATTGAACACAAGCTATGACATTCCTTAGTACCGTGATATTTAAGAACATTAACTCTTTAGATATGACTTCGTGCTTTCCACATGCGCATTACTTGTATTTGTTTCTCTCATCATCGATCACATTTTCATATTATATCTCCATATTTGGGGAATGTTTTTATATATCTGTATCTTTAAGTTTTCTTACCTATTTTATAATAAATAAACAATACATATTTGTAAAGCTATAACTTTTTTATTTTCGTTTGATGTTGCCGGGTATGTACGCACTATAAAATAAAACATTACATTTTGGATTGTTTTAACTTTGTTTTGTTAACGTTGTTGTTTTTTGTATCTGGATTAGGACTATGGTCGCTGATGTCGGTAACACAAGTATTTTGTGTCCGTCTTCCTATAACTTTACTTTTGAAAGATGTGTTAACGTTCAATATGCTGATCGCTTGCAATGTTTTTAGTGGTTACGTCATACAGGAACTACTACTCATCCTGAGCACATGAGAGCATCCCCGTATTTAGTGGGGTTCGTGTTGCCGAATCGTTAGTTTTCTGTGCTTACTGTTTTGTAGATTATTCGTTGTCATTTTGTTCTTTTTGTTTTGGCCATTGAATTATCCTTCCTTCTTTGATTTAAGGTTTCTGATTACCCGTTTCCAAACTTTATTCTTAGCCATCTCGCCTAAGTGGTGTAATGGTTAGCATGCCTGCTTCGAATACGGCAGACTGTGGGTTCGATACCCTGTCGAGTCAAACCACATACTATGAAACTGATATTGGCTGCTACACCGCTAAGCACGCAGAGTTAAGACGTTAAATCAATGAATGATTAACTCTAAAGTAGAATACTGTATCAGAAAGGAGCGACATGTCTACCGGCGGATAGTTGCTGCAGTTACCCATCACTATAACAAGTTCACTGGGCGTGTTACACATCTAGTAAAGAGATGACATCATCACTACTTCCACATATCTTGTTCTCTCCATGATATGGCTACAAAATAAAATCGAAAGCATTCACGCACTCACTAAATTATATTTATTTTATTTTTATTTTTTTTGACAGAAGACAGTTCTTCGATTCATTCGCCCAATTATTACAAAATCTGAAAACTAGTATCTTTCAAACGTATTCGAACTTCAGTGTGTTGAACCTTGTTCTGCAACTCTCCACTTATATGAAGACACGTGTGAAAATATTTGAGCATCTTTTATAACGCCTTATATTAGTACTCTGTAGTGTTAGTGTTGCTCGATCTAGTGTTTTCTGTGTAGTGTTTTGTAGATCACTGTTTGTCTTATATTAGTGCTTTGTGGTGTTAGTGTTGCTCGATCTAATGTTTTCTGTGTAGTGTTTTGTAGATCACTGTTTGTTTATATTAGTACTTTGTGGTGTTAGTGTTGCTCGATCTAATGTTATCTGTGTAGTGTTTTGTAGATCACTGTTTGCCTTATATTAGTACTTTGTGGTGTTAGTGTTGCTCGATCCAATGTTTTCTGCGTAGTGTTTTGTAGATCATTGTTTGTCTTATATTAGTACTTTGTGGTGTTAGTGTTGCTCGATCTAATGTTTTCTGTGTAGTGTTTTATAGATCATTGTTTGTCTTATATTAGTACTTTGTGGTGTTAGTGTTGCTCGATCTAATGTTTTCTGTGTAGTGTTTTGTAGATCACTGTTTGTCTTATATTAGTACTTTGTGGTGTTAGTGTTGCTCGATCTAATGTTTTCTGTGTAGTGTTTTGCAAATCATTGTTTGTCTTATATTAGTACTTTGTGGTGTTAGTGTTGCTCGATCTAATGTTTTCTGTGTAGTGTTTTGTAGATCACTGTTTGTCTTATATTAGTACTTTGTGGTGTTAGTGTTGCTCGATCTAATGTTTTCTGTGTAATGTTTTGTAGATCACTGTTTGTCTTATATTAGTACTTTGTGGTGTTAGTGTTGCTCGATCTAATGTTTTCTGTGTAGTGTTTTGTAGATCATTGTTTGTCTTATATTAGTACTTTGTGGTGTTAGTGTTGCTCGATCCAATGTTTTCTGTGTAGTGTTTTGTAGATCATTGTTTGTCTTATATTAGTACTTTGTGGTGTTAGTGTTGCTCGATCTAATGTTTTCTGTGTAGTGTTTTGTAGATCACTGTTTGTCTTATATTAGTACTTTGTGGTGTTAGTGTTGCTCGATCTAATGTTTTCTGTGTAGTGTTTTGCAAATCATTGTTTGTCTTATATTAGTACTTTGTGGTGTTAGTGTTTCTCGATCTAATGTTTTCTGTGTAGTGTTTTGTAGATCACTGTTTGTCTTATATTAGTACTTTGTGGTGTTAGTGTTGCTCGATCTAATGTTTTCTGTGTAGTGTTTTGCAAATCATTGTTTGTCTTATATTAGTACTTTGTGGTTAGTGTTGCTCGATCTAATGTTTTCTGTGTAGTGTTTTATAGATCATTGTTTGTCTTATATTAGTACTTTGTGGTGTTAGTGTTGCTCGATCTAATGTTTTCTGTGTAGTGTTTTGTAGATCATTGTTTGTCTTATAATAGTACACTGTGGTGTTAGTGTTGCTCGATCTAATGTTTTCTGTGTAGTGTTTTGCAAATCATTGTTTGTCTTATATTAGTACTTTGTGATGTTAGTGTTGCTCGATCTAATGTTTTCTGTGTAATGTTTTGTAGATCATTGTTTGTCTTATATTAGTACTTTGTGGTGTTAGTGTTTCTCGATCTAATGTTTTCTGTGTAATGTTTTGTAGATCATTGTTTGTCTTATATTAGTACTTTGTGGTGTTAGTGTTGCTCGATCTAATGTTTTCTGTGTAATGTTTTGTAGATCATTGTTTGTCTTATATTAGTACTTTGTGGTGTTAGTGTTGCTCGATCTAATGTTTTCTGTGTAGTGTTTTGTAGATCATTGTTTGTCTTTTTTGCCTTTTATTTTCTTTGGCCATTATTTTGTCTGTCCTTGCTTTACGACTGTTGGTTACCCCTATGATATCTTTAAACTTTTATTATGGAAGAACATATATTAATCTTTTACTTTAACTTTCAGACAGAGCATGCATTCTAATGAAGGTTCGCAAATCTAGTTTGACGAAATATGTTTTAATTTTTACTCTTTATAACCTTTCTAACATTGGCTTAAAGAATAAAGTTCTTCTTCTTCTTATTATTATTATTATTTTGCTTATTTAATTATTATTATAGCATATCATAGTCAACGTGAGATCTTATAACAATTGAGATATGAGCTTCACTAAATACAGACTGTCACATCTGTGTGATATCTGTTATTTCCTGATGAATGGAATGAAAGCACTTTATAGCCTGATAGAAAACATCGTAACTTAACCTTGTACCTATTTATACTGCGGAAAAGTTTATCATTGATTTAAGAAATAATTCATGGCAGCCGTAGATTTGTGCTCATTTAACAATGGGTTGGGCATTTATAATCAATTATTTTTTCCCGAGCGGCAGCGAGGGATAAAATACGAATATACTACCGTTAAAATTGTTTACGTATTAGTCATAGTATTTCAAAGTTTTTTCAGAATGTTTTATGGATCATAAGGGGTCATGACGGGAGTACCTTTCTCGTAATCACGTTTAATATCTCCAAATAATATCAGACACGTAATCAGAATAGTCCACTTGTCAGTTATTAAATGTCTGACAATGACGTCACTCAGACACGTAATCAGAATAGTCTCCTTGTCAGTTATCAAATGTCTGACAATGACGTCACTCGCCTGGGTTTTCCTGTCTTCCAGGACACATAAACATATTAATGTGAAAATGACGAGTTGTGGTTTAAAACAAACCTCTACCGTGTGCAAATATAATTTTGTTTAAGTATGCTACTCTTGTTTTTACCTCAACCGGACCAAAACTAGTATTTACTTCAATCACAAGGATCAGCTCCCGGCCACTATATTTGCCCCAATGAATTTGTTTTACTGTCAATGTACTACCCACTTAAAAATCACTTTTTCCCACTTAAAAAATCACTTTTTAAGTGGGTATTACATTTGACAGTAAAAAAAATAAGTGGGGCATATTTAGTGATCGGGAGCAAGTTCCTGTGATTCAACAGTAGGCGCATTGTACAAAGATTATGAGATCCCCTCATACTAAGAAGATAACATTTTTTCGGCGAGGTCCAAAACACAAATGAGATTGTCTTCATGTCTGCAGGACCGAACCCGCGTACCATCTGTACCGTTATACAAACTGAGCTAAAGGAGATCTCCACTAGATCAAATAGAACACCGTACCCTCTGTACCGAAGACAAACGTTCTACCAACTGAGCTAAAGGAGATCTCCACTAGATCAAATAGAACACCATACCCTCTGTACCGAAGACACACGCTCTACCAACTGAGATAAAGGAGATCTCCACTAGATCAAATAGAACCTCATACCCTCTGTACCGAAGACAAACGCTCTACTAACTGAGATAAAGGAGACCTCCACTAGATCAAATAGAACCTCATACCCTCTGTACCGAAGACAAACGCTCTAATAACTGAGATAAAGGAGATCTCCACTAGATCAAATAGAACACCATACTCTCTGTACCGAAGACAAACGCTCTACTAACTGAGATAAAGGAGACCTCCACTAGATCAAATAGAACCTCATACCCTCTGTACCGAAGACAAACGCTCTACTAACTGAGATAAAGGAGATCTCCACTAGATCAAATAGAACACCATACCCTCTGTATCGAAGACAACCGCTATATCAACTGAGATGAAGGAGATCTCCACTAGACCAAATAGAACCCCATACCCTCTGTACCGAAGACAACCGCTATATCAACTGAGCTAAAGGAGAACTCCACTAGATCAAATAGAACCCCATACCCTCTGTACCGAAGACAAACGCTCTACCAACTGAGCTAAAGGAGATCTCCACTAGATCAAATAGAACCTCATACCCTCTGTACCGAAGACAAACGCTCTACTAACTGAGCTAAAGCAGATCTCCACTAGATCAAATAGAACACCATACCCTCTGTACCGAAGACAAACACTCTACCAACTGAGCTAAAGGAGATCTCCACTAGATCAAATAGAACACCATACCCTCTGTACCGAAGACAAACGCTCTACCAACTGAGCTAAAGGAGATCTCCACTAGATCAAATAGAACACCGTACCCTCTGTACCGAAGACAAACGCTCTACCAACTGAGCTAAAGGAGATCTCCACTAGATCAAATAGAACACCATACCCTCTGTACTGAAGACACACGCTCTACCAACTGAGATAAAGGAGATCTCCACTAGATCAAATAGAACACCATACCCTCTGTACCGAAGACAAACGCTCTACCAACTGAGATAAAGGAGACCTCCACTAGATGAAAGAGAACCTCATACCCTCTGTACCGAAGACAACCGCAATATCAACTGAGCTAAAGGAGATCTCCACTAGATCAAATAGAACCCCATACCCTCTGTACCGAAGAAAAACGCTCTACCAACTGAGCTAAAGGAGATCTCCACTAGATAAAATAGAACCTCATACCCTCTGTACCGAAGACAAACGCTCTACTAACTGAGCTAAAGCAGATCTCCACTAGATCAAATAGAACACCATACCCTCTGTACCGAAGACAAACGCTCTACCAACTGAGCTAAAGGAGATCCCCACTAGATCAAATAGAACACCATACCCTCTGTACCGAAGAAAAACGCTCTACCAACTGAGCTAAAGGAGATCTGCACTAGATCAAATAGAACACCGTACCCTCTGTACCGAAGACAAACGCTCTACCAACTGAGATAAAGGAGATCTCCACTAGATCAAATAGAACACCGTACCCTCTGTACCGAAGAAAAACGCTCTACCAACTGAGATAAAGGAGATCTCCACTAGATCAAATAGAAAACCATACCCTCTGTACCGAAGACAAACGCTCTACCAACTGAGCTAAAGGAGATTTCCACTAGATCAAATAGAACACCATACCCCCTGTACCGAAGACAAACGCTCTACCAACTGAGATAAAGGAGATCTCCACTAGATCAAAGAGAACCCCATACCCTCTGTACCGAAGACAAACGCTCTACCAACTGAGATAAAGGAGATCTCCACTAGATCAAATAGAACCTCATACCCTCTGTACCGAAGACAAACGCTCTACTAACTGAGATAAAGGAGATCTCCACTAGATCAAATAGAACCTCATACCCACTGTACCGAAGACAAACGCTCTACCAACTGAGATAAAGGAGATCTCCACCAGATCAAATAGAACCTCATACCCTCTGTACCGAAGAAAAACGCTCTACCAACTGAGCTAAAGGAAATCTCCACTAGATCAAATAGAACACCATACCATCTGTACCGAAGACAAACGCTCTACCAACTGAGATAAAGGAGATCTCCACTAGATCAAATAGAACCTCATACCCTCTGTACCGAAGACAAACGCTCTACTAACTGAGCTAAAGCAGATCTCCACTAGATCAAATAGAACACCATACCCTCTGTATCGAAGACAAACGCTCTACCAACTGAGCTAAAGGAGATCTCCACTAGATCAAATAGAACACCATACCCTCTGTACCGAAGACAAACGCTCTACCAACTGAGCTAAAGGAGATCTCCACTAGATCAAATAAAACACCGTACCCTCTGTACCGAAGACAAACGCTCTACCAACTGAGATAAAGGAGATCTCCACTAGATCAAATAGAACACCATACCCTCTGTACCGAAGAAAAACGCTCTACTAACTGAGATAAAGGAGATCTCCACTAGATCAAAGAGAACCCCATACCCTCTGTACCGAAGACAACCGCTATATCAACTGAGCTAAAGGAGATCTCCACTAGATCAAATAGAACCCCATACCCTCTGTACCGAAGACAAACGCTCTACCAACTGAGCTAAAGGAGGTCTCCACTAGATTAAATAGAACCTCATACCCTCTGTACCGAAGACAAACGCTCTACTAACTGAGCTAAAGCAGATCTCCACTAGATCAAATAGAACCCCATACCCTCTGTACCGAAGAAAAACGCTCTACCAACTGAGCTAAAGGAGATCTCCACTAGATCAAATAGAACACCATACCCTCTGTACCGAAGATAAACGCTCTACCAACTGAGTTAAAGGAGATCTCCACAAGATCAAATAGAACACCGTACCCTCTGTACCGAAGAAAAACGCTCTACCAACTGAGATAAAGGAGATCTCCACTAGATCAAATAGAACACCATACCCTCTGTACCGAAGACAAACGCTCTACTAACTGAGATAAAGGAGCTCTCCACTAGATCAAAGAGAACCCCATACCCTCTGTACCGAAGACAAACGCTCTACCAACTGAGATAAAGGAGATCTCCACTAGATCAAATAGAACCTCATACCCTCTGTACCGAAGACAAACGCTCTACTAACTGAGATAAAGGAGATCTCCACTAGATCAAATAGAACCTCATACCCACTGTACCGAAGACAAACGCTCTACCAACTGAGATAAAGGAGATCTCCACCAGATCAAATAGAACCTCATACCCTCTGTACCGAAGAAAAACGCTCTACCAACTGAGCTAAAGGAAATCTCCACTAGATCAAATAGAACCCCATACCCTCTGTACCGAAGACAAACGCTCTACCAACTGAGCTAAAGGAGATCTCCACTAGATCAAATAGAACCTCATACCCTCTGTGCCGAAGACAAACGCTCTACCAACTGAGATAAAGGAGATCTCCACTAGATCAAATAGAACCCCATAACCACTGTGCCGAAGACAAACGCTCTACCAACTGAGATAAAAGAGATCTCCACCAGATCAAATAGAACCTCATACCCTCTGTACCGAAGAAAAACGCCCTACCAACTGAGCTAAAGGAAATCTCCACTAGATCAAATAGAACCCCATACCCTCTGTACCGAAGAAAAACGCTCTACCAACTGAGCTAAAGGAGATCTCCACTAGATCAAATAGAACCTCATACCCTCTGTGCCGAAGACAAACGCTCTACCAACTGAGATAAAGGAGATCTCCACTAGATCAAATGGAACCCCATACCCTCTGTACCGAAGACAAACGCTCTACCAACTGAGATAAAGGAGATCTCCACTAGATCAAATAGAACCCCATACCCTCTGTACCGAAGACAAACGCTCTACCAACTGAGATAAAGGAGATCTCCACCAGATCAAATAGAACCCCATACCCTCTGTACCGAAGACAAACGCCCTACCAACTGAGCTAAAGGAGATCTCCACTAGATCAAATAGAACCTCATACCCTCTGTACCGAAGACAAACGCTCTACTAACTGAGCTAAAGCAGATCTCCACTAGATCAAATAGAACACCATACCCTCTGTACCGAAGAAAAACGCTCTACTAACTGAGATAAAGGAGATCTCCACTAGATCAAATAGAACCTCATACCCACTGTACCGAAGACAAACGCTCTACCAACTGAGATAAAGGAGATCTCCACCAGATCAAATAGAACCTCATACCCTCTGTACCGAAGAAAAACGCTCTACCAACTGAGCTAAAGGAAATCTCCACTAGATCAAATAGAACACCATACCCTCTGTACCGAAGACAAACGCTCTACCAACTGAGATAAAGGAGATCTCCACTAGATCAAATAGAACCTCATACCCTCTGTACCGAAGACAAACGCTCTACTAACTGAGCTAAAGCAGATCTCCACTAGATCAAAGAGAACACCATACCCTCTGTACCGAAGACAAACGCTCTACCAACTGAGCTAAAGGAGATCTCCACTAGATCAAATAAAACACCGTACCCTCTGTACCGAAGACAAACGCTCTACCAACTGAGATAAAGGAGATCTCCACTAGATCAAATAGAACACCATACCCTCTGTACCGAAGACAAACGCTCTACCAACTGAGCTAAAGGAGATCTCCACTAGATCAAATAGAACACCATGCCCTCTGTACCGAAGACAAACGCTCTACTAACTGAGATAAAGGAGATCTCCACTAGATCAAAGAGAACCCCATACCCTCTGTACCGAAGACAACCGCTATTTCAACTGAGCTAAAGGAGATCTCCACTAGATCAAATAGAACCCCTTACCCTCTGTACCGAAGACAAACGCTCTACCAACTGAGCTAAAGGAGGTCTCCACTAGATCAAATAGAACCTCATACCCTCTGTACCGAAGACAAACGCTCTACTAACTGAGCTAAAGCAGATCTCCACTAGATCAAATAGAACACCATACCCTCTGTACCGAAGACAAACGCTCTACTAACTGAGATAAAGGAGATCTCCACTAGATCAAATAGAACCTCATACCCACTGTACCGAAGACAAACGCTCTACCAACTGAGATAAAGGAGATCTCCACCAGATCAAATAGAACCTCATACCCTCTGTACCGAAGAAAAACGCTCTACCAACTGAGCTAAAGGAAATCTCCACTAGATCAAATAGAACACCATACCCTCTGTACCGAAGACAAACGCTCTACCAACTGAGATAAAGGAGATCTCCACTAGATCAAATAGAACCTCATACCCTCTGTACCGAAGACAAACGCTCTACTAACTGAGCTAAAGCAGATCTCCACTAGATCAAAGAGAACACCATACCCTCTGTACCGAAGACAAACGCTCTACCAACTGAGCTAAAGGAGATCTCCACTAGATCAAATAAAACACCGTACCCTCTGTACCGAAGACAAACGCTCTACCAATTGAGATAAAGGAGATCTCCACTAGATCAAATAGAACACCATACCCTCTGTACCGAAGACAAACGCTCTACCAACTGAGCTAAAGGAGATCTCCACTAGATCAAATAGAACACCATGCCCTCTGTACCGAAGACAAACGCTCTACTAACTGAGATAAAGGAGATCTCCACTAGATCAAAGAGAACCCCATACCCTCTGTACCGAAGACAACCGCTTTATCAACTGAGCTAAAGGAGATCTCCACTAGATCAAATAGAACTCCTTACCCTCTGTACCGAAGATAAACGCTCTACCAACTGAGCTAAAGGAGGTCTCCACTAGATCAAATAGAACCTCATACCCTCTGTACCGAAGACAAACGCTCTACTAACTGAGCTAAAGCAGATCTCCACTAGATCAAATAGAACCCCATACCCTCTGTACCGAAGACAAACGCTCTACCAACTGAGCTAAAGGAGATCTCCACTAGATCAAATAGAACACCATACCCTCTGTACCGAAGACAAACGCTCTACCAACTGAGTTAAAGGAGATCTCCACAAGATCAAATAGAACACCGTACCCTCTGTACCGAAGACAAACGCTCTACCAACTGAGATAAAGGAGATCACCACTAGATCAAATAGAACACCATACCCTCTGTACCGAAGACAAACGCTCTACCAACTGAGATAAAGGAGCTCTCCACTAGATCAAAGAGAACCCCATACCCTCTGTACCGAAGACAAACGCTCTACCAACTGAGATAAAGGAGATCTCCACTAGATCAAATAGAACCTCATACCCTCTGTACCGAAGACAAACGCTCTACTAACTGAGATAAAGGAGATCTCCACTAGATCAAATAGAACCTCATACCCACTGTACCGAAGACAAACGCTCTACCAACTGAGATAAAGGAGATCTCCACCAGATCAAATAGAACCTCATACCCTCTGTACCGAAGAAAAACGCTCTACCAACTGAGATAAAGGAAATCTCCACTAGATCAAATAGAACCCCATACCCTCTGTACCGAAGACAAACGCTCTACCAACTGAGCTAAAGGAGATCTCCACTAGATCAAATAGAACCTCATACCCTCTGTGCCGAAGACAAACGCTCTACCAACTGAGATAAAGGAGATCTCCACTAGATCAAATAGAACCCCATAACCACTGTGCCGAAGACAAACGCTCTACCAACTGAGATAAAGGAGATCTCCACCAGATCAAATAGAACCTCATACCCTCTGTACCGAAGAAAAACGCCCTACCAACTGAGCTAAAGGAAATCTCCACTAGATCAAATAGAACCCCATACCCTCTGTACCGAAGAAAAACGCTCTACCAACTGAGCTAAAGGAGATCTCCACTAGATCAAATAGAACCTCATACCCTCTGTGCCGAAGACAAACGCTCTACCAACTGAGATAAAGGAGATCTCCACTAGATCAAATGGAACCCCATACCCTCTGTACCGAAGACAAACGCTCTACCAACTGAGATAAAGGAGATCTCCACTAGATCAAATAGAACCCCATACCCTCTGTACCGAAGACAAACGCTCTACCAACTGAGATAAAGGAGATCTCCACCAGATCAAATAGAACCCCATACCCTCTGTACCGAAGAAAAACGCCCTACCAACTGAGCTAAAGGAGATCTCCACTAGATCAAATAGAACCTCATACCCTCTGTACCGAAGAAAAACGCTCTACCAACTGAGCTAAAGCAGATCTCCACTAGGTCAAATAGAACACCATACCCTCTGTACCGAAGACAAACGCTCTACCAACTGAGCTAAAGGAGATCTCCACTAGATCAAATAGAACCTCATACCCTCTGTACCGAAGACAAACGCTCTACTAACTGAGCTAAAGGAGATATCCACTAGATCAAATAGAACACCATACCCTCTGTACCGAAGACAAACGCTCTACCAACTGAGCTAAAGGAGATCTCCACAAGATCAAATAGAACACCGTACCCTCTGTACCGAAGACAACCGCTCTACCAACTGAGATAAAGGAGATCTCCACTAGATCAAATAGAACACCATACCCTCTGTACCGAAGACAAACGCTCTACCAACTGAGATAAAGGAGATCTCCACTAGATCAAATAGAACCTCATACCCACTGTACCGAAGACAAACGCTCTACCAACTGAGATAAAGGAGATCTCCACCAGATCAAATAGAACCTCATACCCTCTGTACCGAAGAAAAACGCTCTACCAACTGAGCTAAAGGAAATCTCCACTAGATCAAATAGAACCCCATACCCTCTGTACCGAAGACAAACGCTCTACCAACTGAGCTAAAGGAGATCTCCACTAGATCAAATAGAACCTCATACCCTCTGTGCCGAAGACAAACGCTCTACCAACTGAGATAAAGGAGATCTCCACTAGATCAAATAGAACCCCATAACCACTGTGCCGAAGACAAACGCTCTACCAACTGAGATAAAGGAGATCTCCACCAGATCAAATAGAACCTCATACCCTCTGTACCGAAGAAAAACGCCCTACCAACTAAGCTAAAGGAAATCTCCACTAGATCAAATAGAACCCCATACCCTCTGTACCGAAGAAAAACGCTCTACCAACTGAGCTAAAGGAGATCTCCACTAGATCAAATAGAACCTCATACCCTCTGTGCCGAAGACAAACGCTCTACCAACTGAGATAAAGGAGATCTCCACTAGATCAAATAGAACCCCATACCCTCTGTACCGAAGACAAACGCTCTACCAACTGAGATAAAGGAGATCTCCACTAGATCAAATAGAACCTCATACCCTCTGTGCCGAAGACAAACGCTCTACCAACTGAGATAAAGGAGATCTCCACTAGATCAAATAGAACCCCATAACCACTGTGCCGAAGACAAACGCTCTACCAACTGAGATAAAGGAGATCTCCACCAGATCAAATAGAACCTCATACCCTCTGTACCGAAGAAAAACGCCCTACCAACTGAGCTAAAGGAAATCTCCACTAGATCAAATAGAACCCCATACCCTCTGTACCGAAGAAAAACGCTCTACCAACTGAGCTAAAGGAGATCTCCACTAGATCAAATAGAACCTCATACCCTCTGTGCCGAAGACAAACGCTCTACCAACTGAGATAAAGGAGATCTCCACTAGATCAAATAAAACCCCATACCCTCTGTACCGAAGACAAACGCTCTACCAACTGAGATAAAGGAGATCTCCACTAGATCAAATAGAACCCCATACCCTCTGTACCGAAGACAAACGCTCTACCAACTGAGATAAAGGAGATCTCCACCAGATCAAATAGAACCCCATACCCTCTGTACCGAAGAAAAACGCCCTACCAACTGAGCTAAAGGAGATCTCCACTAGATCAAATAGAACCTCATACCCTCTGTACCGAAGACAAACGCTCTACCAACTGAGCTAAAGCAGATCTCCACTAGGTCAAATAGAACACCATACCCTCTGTACCGAAGACAAACGCTCTACCAACTGAGCTAAAGGAGATCTCCACTAGATCAAATAGAACCTCATACCCTCTGTACCGAAGACAAGCGCTCTACTAACTGAGCTAAAGCAGATCTCCACTAGATCAAATAGAACACCATACCCTCTGTACCGAAGAAAAACGCTCTACCAACTGAGCTAAAGGAGATCTCCACTAGATCAAATAGAACACCATACCCTCTGTACCGAAGACAAACGCTCTACCAACTGAGCTAAAGGAGATCTCCACAAGATCAAATAGAACACCGTACCCTCTGTACCGAAGACAAACGCTCTACCAACTGAGATAAAGGAGATCTCCACTAGATCAAATAGAACACCATACCCTTTGTACCGAAGACAAACGCTCTACTAACTGAGATAAAGGAGCTCTCCACTAGATCAAAGAGAACCCCATACCCTCTGTACCGAAGACAAACGCTCTACCAACTGAGATAAAGGAGATCTCCACTAGATCAAATAGAACCTCATACCCTCTGTACCGAAGACAAACGCTCTACTAACTGAGATAAAGGAGATCTCCACTAGATCAAATAGAACCTCATACCCACTGTACCGAAGACAAACGCTCTACCAACTGAGATAAAGGAGATCTCCACCAGATCAAATAGAACCTCATACCCTCTGTGCCGAAGACAAACGCTCTACCAACTGAGATAAAGGAGATCTCCACTAGATCAAATAGAACCCCATACCCACTGTACCGAAGACAAACGCTCTACCAACTGAGATAAAGGAGATCTCCACCAGATCAAATAGAACCTCATACCCTCTGTACCGAAGAAAAACGCCCTACCAACTGAGCTAAAGGAAATCTCCACTAGATCAAATAGAACCCCATACCCTCTGTACCGAAGAAAAACGCTCTACCAACTGAGCTAAAGGAGATATCCACTAGATCAAATAGAACCTCATACCCTCTGTGCCGAAGACAAACGCTCTACCAACTGAGATAAAGGAGATCTCCACTAGATCAAATAGAACCCCATACCCTCTGTACCGAAGACAAACGCTCTACCAACTGAGATAAAGGAGATCTCCACTAGATCAAATAGAACCCCATACCCTCTGTACCGAAGACAAACGCTCTACCAACTGAGATAAAGGAGATCTCCACCAGATCAAATAGAACCCCATACCCTCTGTACCGAAGACAAACGCCCTACCAACTGAGCTAAAGGAGATCTCCACTAGATCAAATAGAACCTCATACCCTCTGTACCGAAGAAAAACGCTCTACCAACTGAGCTAAAGCAGATCTCCACTAGGTCAAATAGAACACCATACCCTCTGTACCGAAGACAAACGCTCTACCAACTGAGCTAAAGGAGATCTCCACTAGATAAAATAGAACCTCATACCCTCTGTACCGAAGACAAACGCTCTACTAACTGAGCTAAAGCAGATCTCCACTAGATCAAATAGAACACCATACCCTCTGTACCGAAGACAAACGCTCTACCAACTGAGCTAAAGGAAATCTCCACTAGATCAAATAGAACCCCATACCCTCTGTACCGAAGACAAACGCTCTACCAACTGAGCTAAAGGAGATCTCCACTAGATCAAATAGAACCTCATACCCTCTGTGCCGAAGACAAACGCTCTACCAACTGAGATAAAGGAGATCTCCACTAGATCAAATAGAACCCCATAACCACTGTGCCGAAGACAAACGCTCTACCAACTGAGATAAAGGAGGTCTCCACCAGATCAAATAGAACCTCATACCCTCTGTACCGAAGAAAAACGCCCTACCAACTGAGCTAAAGGAAATCTCCACTAGATCAAATAGAACCCCATACCCTCTGTACCGAAGAAAAACGCTCTACCAACTGAGCTAAAGGAGATCTCCACTAGATCAAATAGAACCTCATACCCTCTGTGCCGAAGACAAACGCTCTACCAACTGAGATAAAGGAGATCTCCACTAGATCAAATAGAACCCCAAACCCTCTGTACCGAAGACAAACGCTCTACCAACTGAGATAAAGGAGATCTCCACTAGATCAAATAGAACCCCATACCCTCTGTACCGAAGACAAACGCTCTACCAACTGAGATAAAGGAGATCTCCACCAGATCAAATAGAACCCCATACCCTCTGTACCGAAGAAAAACGCCCTACCAACTGAGAGAAAGGAGATCTCCACTAGATCAAATAGAACCTCATACCCTCTGTACCGAAGAAAAACGCTCTACCAACTGAGCTAAAGCAGATCTCCACTAGGTCAAATAGAACACCATACCCTCTGTACCGAAGACAAACGCTCTACCAACTGAGCTAAAGGAGATCTCCACTAGATCAAATAGAACCTCATACCCTCTGTACCGAAGACAAACGCTCTACTAACTGAGCTAAAGCAGATCTCCACTAGATCAAATAGAACACCATACCCTCTGTACCGAAGACAAACGCTCTACCAACTGAGCTAAAGGAGATCTCCACAAGATCAAATAGAACACCGTACCCTCTGTACCGAAGACAAACGCTCTACCAACTGAGATAAAGGAGATCTCCACTAGATCAAATAGAACACCATACCCTCTGTACCGAAGACAAACGCTCTACCAACTGAGATAAAGGAGATCTCCACCAGATCAAATAGAACCCCATACCCTCTGTACCGAAGACAAACGCCCTACCAACTGAGCTAAAGGAGATCTCCGCTAGATCAAATAGAACCTCATACCCTCTGTACCGAAGACAAACGCTCTACCAACTGAGCTAAAGCAGATCTCCACTAGGTCAAATAGAACACCATACCCTCTGTACCGAAGACAAACGCTCTACCAACTGAGCTAAAGGAGATCTCCACTAGATCAAATAGAACCCCATACCCTCTGTACCGAAGACAAACGCTCTACCAACTGAGCTAAAGCAGATCTCCACTAGGTCAAATAGAACACCATACCCTCTGTACCGAAGACAAACGCTCTACCAACTGAGCTAAAGGAGATCTCCACTAGATCAAATAGAACCTCATACCCTCTGTACCGAAGACAAACGCTCTACTAACTGAGCTAAAGCAGATCTCCACTAGATCAAATAGAACACCATACCCTCTGTACCGAAGACAAACGCTCTACCAACTGAGATAAAGGAGATCTCCACTAGATCAAATAGAACACCATACCCTCTGTACCGAAGACAAACGCTCTACCAACTGAGCTAAAGGAGATCTCCACAAGATCAAATAGAACACCATACCCTCTGTACCGAAGACAAACGCTCTACCAACTGAGCTAAAGGAGATCTCCACTAGATCAAATAGAACACCATACCCTTTGTACCGAAGACAAACGCTCTACCAACTGAGATAAAGGAGCTCTCCACTAGATCAAAGAGAACCCCATACCCTCTGTACCGAAGACAAACGCTCTACCAACTGAGATAAAGGAGATCTCCACTAGATCAAATAGAACCTCATACCCTCTGTACCGAAGAAAAACGCTCTACTAACTGAGATAAAGGAGATCTCCACTAGATCAAATAGAGCCTCATACCCACTGTACCGAAGACAAACGCTCTACCAACTGAGATAAAGGAGATCTCCACCAGATCAAATAGAACCTCATACCCTCTGTACCGAAGAAAAACGCTCTACCAACTGAGCTAAAGGAAATCTCCACTAGATCAAATAGAACCCCATACCCTCTGTACCGAAGACAAACGCTCTACCAACTGAGCTAAAGGAGATCTCCACTAGATCAAATAGAACCTCATACCCTCTGTGCCGAAGACAAACGCTCTACCAACTGAGATAAAGGAGATCTCCACTAGATCAAATAGAACCCCATAACCACTGTGCCGAAGACAAACGCTCTACCAACTGAGATAAAGGAGATCTCCACCAGATCAAATAGAACCTCATACCCTCTGTACCGAAGAAAAACGCCCAACCAACTGAGCTAAAGGAAATCACCACTAGATCAAATAGAACCCCATACCCTCTGTACCGAAGAAAAACGCTCTACCAACTGAGCTAAAGGAGATCTCCACTAGATCAAATAGAACCTCATACCCTCTGTGCCGAAGACAAACGCTCTACCAACTGAGATAAAGGAGATCTCCACTAGATCAAATAGAACCCCATACCCTCTGTACCGAAGACAAACGCTCTACCAACTGAGATAAAGGAGATCTCCACTAGATCAAATAGAACCCCATACCCTCTGTACCGAAGACAAACGCTCTACCAACTGAGATAAAGGAGATCTCCACCAGATCAAATAGAACCCCATACCCTCTGTACCGAAGAAAAACGCCCTACCAACTGAGCTAAAGGAGATCTCCACTAGATCAAATAGAACCTCATACCCTCTGTACCGAAGACAAACGCTCTACCAACTGAGCTAAAGCAGATCTCCACTAGGTCAAATAGAACACCATACCCTCTGTACCGAAGACAAACGCTCTACCAACTGAGCTAAAGGAGATCTCCACTAGATCAAATAGAACCTCATACCCTCTGTACCGAAGACAAACGCTCTACTAACTGAGCTAAAGCAGATCTCCACTAGATCAAATAGAACACCATACCCTCTGTACCGAAGACAAACGCTCTACCAACTGAGCTAAAGGAGATCTCCACTAGATCAAATAGAACACCATACCCTCTGTACCGAAGACAAACGCTCTACCAACTGAGCTAAAGGAGATCTCCACAAGATCAAATAGAACACCGTACCCTCTGTACCGAAGACAAACGCTCTACCAACTGAGATAAAGGAGATCTCCACTAGATCAAATAGAACACCATACCCTCTGTACCGAAGACAAACGCTCTACCAACTGAGATAAAGGAGATCTCCACCAGATCAAATAGAACCCCATACCCTCTGTACCGAAGACAAACGCCCTACCAACTGAGCTAAAGGAGATCTCCGCTAGATCAAATAGAACCTCATACCCTCTGTACCGAAGACAAACGCTCTACCAACTGAGCTAAAGCAGATCTCCACTAGGTCAAATAGAACACCATACCCTCTGTACCGAAGACAAACGCTCTACTAACTGAGATAAAGGAGATCTCCACTAGATCAAATAGAACCTCATACCCACTGTACCGAAGACAAACGCTCTACCAACTGAGATAAAGGAGATCTCCACCAGATCAAATAGAACCTCATACCCTCTGTACCGAAGAAAAACGCTCTACCAACTGAGCTAAAGGAAATCTCCACTAGATCAAATAGAACCCCATACCCTCTGTACCGAAGACAAACGCTCTACCAACTGAGCTAAAGGAGATCTCCACTAGATCAAATAGAACCTCATACCCTCTGTGCCGAAGACAAACGCTCTACCAACTGAGATAAAGGAGATCTCCACTAGATCAAATAGAACCCCATAACCACTGTGCCGAAGACAAACGCTCTACCAACTGAGATAAAGGAGATCTCCACCAGATCAAATAGAACCTCATACCCTCTGTACCGAAGAAAAACGCCCTACCAACTGAGCTAAAGGAAATCTCCACTAGATCAAATAGAACCCCATACCCTCTGTACCGAAGAAAAACGCTCTACCAACTGAGCTAAAGGAGATCTCCACTAGATCAAATAGAACCTCATACCCTCTGTGCCGAAGACAAACGCTCTACCAACTGAGATAAAGGAGATCTCCACTAGATCAAATAGAACCCCATACCCTCTGTACCGAAGACAAACGCTCTACCAACTGAGATAAAGGAGATCTCCACTAGATCAAATAGAACCCCATACCCTCTGTACCGAAGACAAACGCTCTACCAACTGAGATAAAGGAGATCTCCACCAGATCAAATAGAACACCATACCCTCTGTACCGAAGACAAACGCTCTACCAACTGAGCTAAAGGAGATCTCCACTAGATCAAATAGAACCTCATACCCTCTGTACCGAAGAAAAACGCTCTACTAACTGAGCTAAAGCAGATCTCCACTAGATCAAATAGAACACCATACCCTCTGTACCGAAGACAAACGCTCTACCAACTGAGCTAAAGGAGATCTCCACTAGATCAAATAGAACACCATACCCTCTGTACCGAAGACAAACGCTCTACCAACTGAGCTAAAGGAGATCTCCACAAGATCAAATAGAACACCGTACCCTCTGTACCGAAGACAAACGCTCTACCAACTGAGATAAAGGAGATCTCCACTAGATCAAATAGAACACCATACCCTCTGTACCGAAGACAAACGCTCTACCAACTGAGATAAAGGAGATCTCCACCAGATCAAATAGAACCCCATACCCTCTGTACCGAAGACAAACGCCCTACCAACTGAGCTAAAGGAGATCTCCGCTAGATCAAATAGAACCTCATACCCTCTGTACCGAAGACAAACGCTCTACCAACTGAGCTAAAGCAGATCTCCACTAGGTCAATTAGAACACCATACCCTCTGTACCGAAGACAAACGCTCTACCAACTGAGCTAAAGGAGATCTCCACTAGATCAAATAGAACCTCATACCCTCTGTACCGAAGACAAACGCTCTACTAACTGAGCTAAAGCAGATCTCCACTAGATCAAATAGAACACCATACCCTCTGTACCGAAGACAAACGCTCTACCAACTGAGCTAAAGGAGATCTCCACTAGATCAAATAGAACACCATACCCTCTGTACCGAAGACAAACGCTCTACTAACTGAGATAAAGGAGATCTCCACTAGATCAAATAGAACCTCATACCCACTGTACCGAAGACAAACGCTCTACCAACTGAGATAAAGGAGATCTCCACCAGATCAAATAGAACCTCATACCCTCTGTGCCGAAGACAAACGCTCTACCAACTGAGATAAAGCAGATCTCCACTAGATCAAATAGAACCCCATACCCACTGTACCGAAGACAAACGCTCTACCAACTGAGATAAAGGAGATCTCCACTAGATCAAATAGAACCTCATACCCTCTGTACCGCAGAAAAACGCCCTACCAACTGAGCTAAAGGAAATCTCCACTAGATCAAATAGAACCCCATACCCTCTGTACCGAAGAAAAACGCTCTACTAACTGAGCTAAAGGAGATATCCACTAGATCAAATAGAACCTCATACCCTCTGTGCCGAAGACAAACGCTCTACCAACTGAGATAAAGGAGATCTCCACTAGATCAAATAGAACCCCATACCCTCTGTACCGAAGAAAAACGCTCTACCAACTGATATAAAGGAGATCTCCACTAGATCATATAGAACCCCATACCCTCTGTACCGAAGACAAACGCTCTACCAACTGAGATAAAGGAGATCTCCACCAGATCAAATAGAACCCCATACCCTCTGTACCGAAGACAAACGCCCTACCAACTGAGCTAAAGGAGATCTCCACTAGATCAAATAGAACCTCATACCCTCTGTACCGAAGACAAACGCTCTACCAACTGAGCTAAAGCAGATCTCCACTAGGTCAAATAGAACACCATACCCTCTGTACCGAAGACAAACGCTCTACCAACTGAGCTAAAGGAGATCTCCACTAGATCAAATAGAACCTCATACCCTCTGTACCGAAGACAAACGCTCTACTAACTGAGCTAAAGCAGATCTCCACTAGATCAAATAGAACACCATACCCTCTGTACCGAAGACAAACGCTCTACTAACTGAGCTAAAGGAGATCTCCACTAGATCAAATAGAACCTCATACCCTCTGTACCGAAGACAAACGCTCTACTAACTGAGCTAAAGCAGATCTCCACTAGATCAAATAGAACACCATACCCTCTGTACCGAAGACAAACGCTCTACCAACTGAGCTAAAGGAGATCTCCACTAGATCAAATAGAACACCATACCCTCTGTACCGAAGACAAACGCTCTACCAACTGAGCTAAAGGAGATCTCCACTAGATCAAATAGAACCCCATACCCTCTGTACCGAAGAAAAACGCTCTACCAACTGAGCTAAAGGAGATATCCACTAGATCAAATAGAACCTCATACCCTCTGTGCCGAAGACAAACGCTCTACCAATTGAGATAAAGGAGATCTCCACTAGATCAAATAGAACCCCATACCCTCTGTACCGAAGACAAACGCTCTACCAACTGATATAAAGGAGATCTCCACTAGATCAAATAGAACCCCATACCCTCTGTACCGAAGACAAACGCTCTACCAACTGAGATAAAGGAGATCTCCACCAGATCAAATAGAACCCCATACCCTCTGTACCGAAGACAAACGCCCTACCAACTGAGCTAAAGGAGATCTCCACTAGATCAAATAGAACCTCATACCCTCTGTACCGAAGACAAACGCTCTACCAACTGAGCTAAAGCAGATCTCCACTAGGTCAAATAGAACACCATACCCTCTGTACCGAAGACAAACGCTCTACCAACTGAGCTAAAGGAGATCTCCACTAGATCAAATAGAACCTCATACCCTCTGTACCGAAGACAAACGCTCTACTAACTGAGCTAAAGCAGATCTCCACTAGATCAAATAGAACACCATACCCTCTGTACCGAAGACAAACGCTCTACCAACTGAGCTAAAGGAGATCTCCACTAGATCAAATAGAACACCATACCCTCTGTACCGAAGACAAACGCTCTACTAACTGAGCTAAAGGAGATCTCCACAAGATCAAATAGAACACAGTACCCTCTGTACCGAAGAAAAACGCTCTACCAACTGAGATAAAGGAGATCTCCACTAGATCAAATAGAACACCATACCCTTTGTACCGAAGACAAACGCTCTACCAACTGAGCTAAAGGAGATCTCCACTAGATCAAATAGAACACCATACCCTTTGTACCGAAGACAAACGCTCTACTAACTGAGATAAAGGAGCTCTCCACTAGATCAAAGAGAACCCCATACTCTCTGTACCGAAGACATACGCTCTACCAACTGAGATAAAGGAGATCTCCACTAGATCAAATAGAACCTCATACCCACTGTACCGAAGACAAACGCTCTACCAACTGAGATAAAGGAGATCTCCACCAGATCAAATAGAACCTCATACCCTCTGTACCGAAGACAAACGCTCTACCAACTGAGCTAAAGGAGATCTCCACAAGATCAAATAGAACACCATACCCTCTGTACCGAAGACAAACGCTCTACCAACTGAGCTAAAGGAGATCTCCACTAGATCAAATAGAACACCATACCCTTTGTACCGAAGACAAACGCTCTACTAACTGAGATAAAGGAGCTCTCCACTAGATCAAAGAGAACCCCATACCCTCTGTACCGAAGAAAAACGCTCTACCAACTGAGATAAAGGAGATCTCCACTAGATCAAATAGAACCTCATACCCTCTGTACCGAAGAAAAACGCTCTATCAACTGAGATAAAGGAGATCTCCACCAGATCAAATAGAACCTCATACCCTCTGTACCGAAGAAAAACGCTCTACCAACTGAGCTAAAGGAAATCTCCACTAGATCAAATAGAACCCCATACCCTCTGTACCGAAGACAAAGGCTCTACCAACTGAGCTAAAGGAGATCTCCACTAGATCAAATAGAACCTCATACCCTCTGTGCCGAAGACAAACGCTCTACCAACTGAGATAAAGGAGATCTCCACTAGATCAAATAGAACCCCATAACCACTGTGCCGAAGACAAACGCTCTACCAACTGAGATAAAGGAGATCTCCACCAGATCAAATAGAACCTCATACCCTCTGTACCGAAGAAAAACGCCCAACCAACTGAGCTAAAGGAAATCTCCACTAGATCAAATAGAACCCCATACCCTCTGTACCGAAGAAAAACGCTCTACCAACTGAGCTAAAGGAGATCTCCACTAGATCAAATAGAACCTCATACCCTCTGTGCCGAAGACAAACGCTCTACCAACTGAGATAAAGGAGATCTCCACTAGATCAAATAGAACCCCATACCCTCTGTACCGAAGACAAACGCTCTACCAACTGAGATAAAGGAGATCTCCACTAGATCAAATAGAACCCCATACCCTCTGTACCGAAGACAAACGCTCTACCAACTGAGATAAAGGAGATCTCCACCAGATCAAATAGAACCCCATACCCTCTGTACCGAAGAAAAACGCCCTACCAACTGAGCTAAAGGAGATCTCCACTAGATCAAATAGAACCTCATACCCTCTGTACCGAAGACAAACGCTCTACCAACTGAGCTAAAGCAGATCTCCACTAGGTCAAATAGAACACCATACCCTCTGTACCGAAGACAAACGCTCTACCAACTGAGCTAAAGGAGATCTCCACTAGATCAAATAGAACCTCATACCCTCTGTACCGAAGACAAACGCTCTACTAACTGAGCTAAAGCAGATCTCCACTAGATCAAATAGAACACCATACCCTCTGTACCGAAGACAAACGCTCTACCAACTGAGCTAAAGGAGATCTCCACTAGATCAAATAGAACACCATACCCTCTGTACCGAAGACAAACGCTCTACCAACTGAGCTAAAGGAGATCTCCACAAGATCAAATAGAACACCGTACCCTCTGTACCGAAGACAAACGCTCTACCAACTGAGATAAAGGAGATCTCCACTAGATCAAATAGAACACCATACCCTCTGTACCGAAGACAAACGCTCTACCAACTGAGATAAAGGAGATCTCCACCAGATCAAATAGAACCCCATACCCTCTGTACCGAAGACAAACGCCCTACCAACTGAGCTAAAGGAGATCTCCGCTAGATCAAATAGAACCTCATACCCTCTGTACCGAAGACAAACGCTCTACCAACTGAGCTAAAGCAGATCTCCACTAGGTCAAATAGAACACCATACCCTCTGTACCGAAGACAAACGCTCTACTAACTGAGATAAAGGAGATCTCCACTAGATCAAATAGAACCTCATACCCACTGTACCGAAGACAAACGCTCTACCAACTGAGATAAAGGAGATCTCCACCAGATCAAATAGAACCTCATACCCTCTGTACCGAAGAAAAACGCTCTACCAACTGAGCTAAAGGAAATCTCCACTAGATCAAATAGAACCCCATACCCTCTGTACCGAAGACAAACGCTCTACCAACTGAGCTAAAGGAGATCTCCACTAGATCAAATAGAACCTCATACCCTCTGTGCCGAAGACAAACGCTCTACCAACTGAGATAAAGGAGATCTCCACTAGATCAAATAGAACCCCATAACCACTGTGCCGAAGACAAACGCTCTACCAACTGAGATAAAGGAGATCTCCACCAGATCAAATAGAACCTCATACCCTCTGTACCGAAGAAAAACGCCCTACCAACTGAGCTAAAGGAAATCTCCACTAGATCAAATAGAACCCCATACCCTCTGTACCGAAGAAAAACGCTCTACCAACTGAGCTAAAGGAGATCTCCACTAGATCAAATAGAACCTCATACCCTCTGTGCCGAAGACAAACGCTCTACCAACTGAGATAAAGGAGATCTCCACTAGATCAAATAGAACACCATACCCTCTGTACCGAAGACAAACGCTCTACCAACTGAGATAAAGGAGATCTCCACTAGATCAAATAGAACCCCATACCCTCTGTACCGAAGACAAACGCTCTACCAACTGAGATAAAGGAGATCTCCACCAGATCAAATAGAACCCCATACCCTCTGTACCGAAGAAAAACGCCCTACCAACTGAGCTAAAGGAGATCTCCACTAGATCAAATAGAACCTCATACCCTCTGTACCGAAGACAAACGCTCTACCAACTGAGCTAAAGTAGATCTCCACTAGGTCAAATAGAACACCATACCCTCTGTACCGAAGACAAACGCTCTACCAACTGAGCTAAAGGAGATCTCCACTAGATCAAATAGAACCTCATACCCTCTGTACCGAAGAAAAACGCTCTACTAACTGAGCTAAAGCAGATCTCCACTAGATCAAATAGAACACCATACCCTCTGTACCGAAGACAAACGCTCTACCAACTGAGCTAAAGGAGATCTCCACTAGATCAAATAGAACACCATACCCTCTGTACCGAAGACAAACGCTCTACCAACTGAGCTAAAGGAGATCTCCACAAGATCAAATAGAACACCGTACCCTCTGTACCGAAGACAAACGCTCTACCAACTGAGATAAAGGAGATCTCCACTAGATCAAATAGAACACCATACCCTCTGTACCGAAGACAAACGCTCTACCAACTGAGATAAAGGAGATCTCCACCAGATCAAATAGAACCCCATACCCTCTGTACCGAAGACAAACGCCCTACCAACTGAGCTAAAGGAGATCTCCGCTAGATCAAATAGAACCTCATACCCTCTGTACCGAAGACAAACGCTCTACCAACTGAGCTAAAGCAGATCTCCACTAGGTCAAATAGAACACCATACCCTCTGTACCGAAGACAAACGCTCTACCAACTGAGCTAAAGGAGATCTCCACTAGATCAAATAGAACCTCATACCCTCTGTACCGAAGACAAACGCTCTACTAACTGAGCTAAAGCAGATCTCCACTAGATCAAATAGAACACCATACCCTCTGTACCGAAGACAAACGCTCTACCAACTGAGCTAAAGGAGATCTCCACTAGATCAAATAGAACACCATACCCTCTGTACCGAAGACAAACGCTCTACTAACTGAGATAAAGGAGATCTCCACTAGATCAAATAGAACCTCATACCCACTGTACCGAAGACAAACGCTCTACCAACTGAGATAAAGGAGATCTCCACCAGATCAAATAGAACCTCATACCCTCTGTGCCGAAGACAAACGCTCTACCAACTGAGATAAAGCAGATCTCCACTAGATCAAATAGAACCCCATACCCACTGTACCGAAGACAAACGCTCTACCAACTGAGATAAAGGAGATCTCCACTAGATCAAATAGAACCTCATACCCTCTGTACCGCAGAAAAACGCCCTACCAACTGAGCTAAAGGAAATCTCCACTAGATCAAATAGAACCCCATACCCTCTGTACCGAAGAAAAACGCTCTACTAACTGAGCTAAAGGAGATATCCACTAGATCAAATAGAACCTCATACCCTCTGTGCCGAAGACAAACGCTCTACCAACTGAGATAAAGGAGATCTCCACTAGATCAAATAGAACCCCATACCCTCTGTACCGAAGAAAAACGCTCTACCAACTGATATAAAGGAGATCTCCACTAGATCATATAGAACCCCATACCCTCTGTACCGAAGACAAACGCTCTACCAACTGAGATAAAGGAGATCTCCACCAGATCAAATAGAACCCCATACCATCTGTACCGAAGACAAACGCCCTACCAACTGAGCTAAAGGAGATCTCCACTAGATCAAATAGAACCTCATACCCTCTGTACCGAAGACAAACGCTCTACCAACTGAGCTAAAGCAGATCTCCACTAGGTCAAATAGAACACCATACCCTCTGTACCGAAGACAAACGCTCTACCAACTGAGCTAAAGGAGATCTCCACTAGATCAAATAGAACCTCATACCCTCTGTACCGAAGACAAACGCTCTACTAACTGAGCTAAAGCAGATCTCCACTAGATCAAATAGAACACCATACCCTCTGTACCGAAGACAAACGCTCTACTAACTGAGCTAAAGGAGATCTCCACTAGATCAAATAGAACCTCATACCCTCTGTACCGAAGACAAACGCTCTACTAACTGAGCTAAAGCAGATCTCCACTAGATCAAATAGAACACCATACCCTCTGTACCGAAGACAAACGCTCTACCAACTGAGCTAAAGGAGATCTCCACTAGATCAAATAGAACACCATACCCTCTGTACCGAAGACAAACGCTCTACCAACTGAGCTAAAGGAGATCTCCACTAGATCAAATAGAACCCCATACCCTCTGTACCGAAGAAAAACGCTCTACCAACTGAGCTAAAGGAGATATCCACTAGATCAAATAGAACCTCATACCCTCTGTGCCGAAGACAAACGCTCTACCAACTGAGATAAAGGAGATCTCCACTAGATCAAATAGAACCCCATACCCTCTGTACCGAAGACAAACGCTCTACCAACTGATATAAAAGAGATCTCCACTAGATCAAATAGAACCCCATACCCTCTGTACCGAAGACAAACGCTCTACCAACTGAGATAAAGGAGATCTCCACCAGATCAAATAGAACCCCATACCCTCTGTACCGAAGACAAACGCCCTACCAACTGAGCTAAAGGAGATCTCCACTAGATCAAATAGAACCTCATACCCTCTGTACCGAAGACAAACGCTCTACCAACTGAGCTAAAGCAGATCTCCACTAGGTCAAATAGAACACCATACCCTCTGTACCGAAGACAAACGCTCTACCAACTGAGCTAAAGGAGATCTCCACTAGATCAAATAGAACCTCATACCCTCTGTACCGAAGACAAACGCTCTACTAACTGAGCTAAAGCAGATCTCCACTAGATCAAATAGAACACCATACCCTCTGTACCGAAGACAAACGCTCTACCAACTGAGCTAAAGGAGATCTCCACTAGATCAAATAGAACACCATACCCTCTGTACCGAAGACAAACGCTCTACCAACTGAGCTAAAGGAGATCTCCACAAGATCAAATAGAACACAGTACCCTCTGTACCGAAGACAAACGCTCTACCAACTGAGATAAAGGAGATCTCCACTAGATCAAATAGAACACCATACCCTTTGTACCGAAGACAAACGCTCTACCAACTGAGCTAAAGGAGATCTCCACTAGATCAAATAGAACACCATACCCTTTGTACCGAAGACAAACGCTCTACTAACTGAGATAAAGGAGCTCTCCACTAGATCAAAGAGAACCCCATACTCTCTGTACCGAAGACATACGCTCTACCAACTGAGATAAAGGAGATCTCCACTAGATCAAATAGAACCTCATACCCTCTGTACCGAAGACAAACGCTCTACTAACTGAGATAAAGGAGATCTCCACTAGATCAAATAGAACCTCATACCCACTGTACCGAAGACAAACGCTCTACCAACTGAGATAAAGGAGATCTCCACCAGATCAAATAGAACCTCATACCCTCTGTACCGAAGAAAAACGCTCTACCAACTGAGCTAAAGGAAATCTCCACTAGATCAAATAGAACCCCATACCCTCTGTACCGAAGACAAACGCTCTACCAACTGAGCTAAAGGAGATCTCCACTAGATCAAATAGAACCTCATACCCTCTGTGCCGAAGACAAACGCTCTACCAACTGAGATAAAGGAGATCTCCACTAGATCAAATAGAACCCCATAACCACTGTGCCGAAGACAAACGCTCTACCAACTGAGATAAAGGAGATCTCCACCAGATCAAATAGAACCTCATACCCTCTGTACCGAAGAAAAACGCCCTACCAACTGAGCTAAAGGAAATCTCCACTAGATCAAATAGAACCCCATACCCTCTGTACCGAAGAAAAACGCTCTACCAACTGAGCTAAAGGAGATCTCCACTAGATCAAATAGAACCTCATACCCTCTGTGCCGAAGACAAACGCTCTACCAACTGAGATAAAGGAGATCTCCACTAGATCAAATAGAACCCCATACCCTCTGTACCGAAGACAAACGCTCTACCAACTGAGATAAAGGAGATCTCCACCAGATCAAATAGAACCCCATACCCTCTGTACCGAAGAAAAACGCCCTACCAACTGAGCTAAAGGAGATCTCCACTAGATCAAATAGAACCTCATACCCTCTGTACCGAAGACAAACGCTCTACCAACTGAGCTAAAGGAGATCTCCACTAGGTCAAATAGAACACCATACCCTCTGTACCGAAGACAAACGCTCTACCAACTGAGCTAAAGGAGATCTCCACTAGATCAAATAGAACCTCATACCCTCTGTACCGAAGACAAACGCTCTACTAACTGAGCTAAAGCAGATCTCCACTAGATCAAATAGAACACCATACCCTCTGTACCGAAGACAAACGCTCTACCAACTGAGCTAAAGGAGATCTCCACTAGATCAAATAGAACACCATACCCTCTGTACCGAAGACAAACGCTCTACCAACTGAGCTAAAGGAGATCTCCACTAGATCAAATAGAACACCATACCCTTTGTACCGAAGACAAACGCTCTACTAACTGAGATAAAGGAGCTCTCCACTAGATCAAAGAGAACCCCATACCCTCTGTACCGAAGACAAACGCTCTACCAACTGAGATAAAGGAGATCTCCACTAGATCAAATAGAACCTCATACCCTCTGTACCGAAGACAAACGCTCTACTAACTGAGATAAAGGAGATCTCCACTAGATCAAATAGAACCTCATACCCACTGTACCGAAGACAAACGCTCTACCAACTGAGATAAAGGAGATCTCCACCAGATCAAATAGAACCTCATACCCTCTGTGCCGAAGACAAACGCTCTACCAACTGAGATAAAGGAGATCTCCACTAGATCAAATAGAACCCCATACCCACTGTACCGAAGACAAACGCTCTACCAACTGAGATAAAGGAGATCTCCACCAGATCAAATAGAACCTCATACCCTCTGTACCGAAGAAAAACGCCCTACCAACTGAGCTAAAGGAAATCTCCACTAGATCAAATAGAACCCCATACCCTCTGTACCGAAGAAAAACGCTCTACCAACTGAGCTAAAGGAGATATCCACTAGATCAAATAGAACCTCATACCCTCTGTGCCGAAGACAAACGCTCTACCAACTGAGATAAAGGAGATCTCCACTAGATCAAATAGAACCCCATACCCTCTGTACCGAAGACAAACGCTCTACCAACTGAGATAAAGGAGATCTCCACCAGATCAAATAGAACCCCATACCCTCTGTATCGAAGAAAAACGCCCTACCAACTGAGCTAAAGGAGATCTCCACTAGATCAAATAGAACCTCATACCCTCTGTACCGAAGACAAACGCTCTACCAACTGAGCTAAAGCAGATCTCCACTAGGTCAAATAGAACCTCATACCCTCTGTACCGAAGACAAACGCTCTACCAACTGAGCTAAAGGAGATCTCCACTAGACCAAATAGAACACCGTACCCTCTGTACCGAAGACAAACGCTATACCAACTGAGAAAAAGGAGATCTCCACTAGATCAAATAGAACACCATACCCTCTGTACTGAAGACACACGCTCTACCAACTGAGATAAAGGAGATCTCCACTAGATCAAATAGAACACCATACCCTCTGTACCGAAGACAAACGCTCTACCAACTGAGCTAAAGGAGATCTCCACTAGATCAAATAGAACCCCATACCCTCTGTACCGAAGACAAACGCTCTACTAACTGAGATAAAGGAGACCTCCACTAGATCAAAGAGAACCCCATACCCTCTGTACCGAAGACAAACGCTCTACCAACTGAGATAAAGGAGAGCTCCACTAGATCAAATAGAACACCGTACCCTCTGTACCGAAGACAAACGCTCTACCAACTGAGCTAAAGGAGATCTCCACTAGATCAAATAGAACCCCATACCCTCTGTACCGAAGACAACCGCTATATCAACTGAGCTAAAGGAGATCTCCACTAGATCAAATAGAACCCCATACCCTCTGTACCGAAGACAACCGTTATATCAACTGAGCTAAAGGAGATCTCCACTAGATCAAATAGAACCTCATACCCTCTGTACCGAAGACAAACGCTCTACTAACTGAGCTAAAGCAGATCTCCACTATATCAAATAGAACACCATACCCTCTGTACCGAAGACAAACGCTCTACCACCTGAGCTAAAGGAGATCTCCACTAGATCAAATAGAACACCATACCCTCTGTACCGAAGACAAACGCTCTACCAACTGAGCTAAAGGAGATCTCCACTATATCAAATAGAACACCGTACCCTCTGTACCGAAGAAAAACGCCCTACCAACAGAGCTAAAGGAGATCTCCACTAGATTAAATAGAACACCATACCCTCTGTACTGAAGACACGCTCTACCAACTGAGATAAAGGAGATCTCCACTAGATCAAATAGAACCCCATACCCTCTGTACCGAAGACAAACGCTCTACTAACTGAGATAAAGGAGATCTCCACTAGATCAAATAGAACCCCATACCCTCTGTACCGAAGACAAACGCTCTACCAACTGAGCTAAAGGAGATCTCCACTAGATCAAATAGAACCTCATACCCTCTGTACCGAAGACAAACGCTCTACTAACTGAGCTAAAGCAGATCTCCACTAGATCAAATAGAACACCATACCCTCTGTACCGAAGACAAACGCTCTACCAACTGAGCTAAAGGAGATCTCCACTAGATCAAATAGAACACCATACCCTCTGTACCGAAGACAAACGCTCTACCAACTGAGCTAAAGGAGATCTCCACTAGATCAAATAGAACACCGTACCCTCTGTACCGAAGACAAACGCTCTACCAACTCAGATAAAGGAGATCTCCACTAGATCAAATAGAACCCCATACCCTCTGTACCGAAGACAAACGCTCTACCAACTGAGATAAAGGAGATCTCCACTAGATCAAATAGAACACCATACCCTCTGTACCGAAGACAAACGCTCTACCAACTGAGCTAAAGGAAATCTCCACTAGATCAAGTAGAACCCCATACCCTCTGTACCGAAGAAAAACGCTCCACCAACTGAGCTAAATTAGATCTCCACTAGATCAAATAGAACCCCATACCCTCTGTGCCGAAGACAAACGCTCTACTAACTGAGATAAAGGAGACCTCCACTAGATCAAAGAGAACCCCATACCCTCTGTACCGAAGACAACCGCTATATCAACTGAGCTAAAGGAGATCTCCACTAGATCAAATAGAACCCCATACCCTCTGTACCGAAGACAAACGCTCTACCAACTGAGCAAAAGGAGATCTCCACTAGATCAAATAGAACCTCATACCCTCTGTACCGAAGACAAACGCTCTACTAACTGAGCTAAAGCAGATCTCCACTAGATCAAATAGAACACCATACCCTCTGTACCGAAGACAAACGCTCTACCAACTGAGATAAAGGAGATCTCCACTAGATCAAATAGAACACCATACCCTCTGTACCGAACAAAAACGCTCTACCAACTGAGCTAAAGGAGATCTCCACTAGATCAAATAGAACACCGTACCCTCTGTACCGAAGACAAACGCTCTACCAACTGAGATAAAGGAGATCTCCACTAGATCAAATAGAACACCATACCCTCTGTACCGAAGACAAACGCTCTACCAACTGAGCTAAAGGAGATCTCCACTAGATCAAATAGAACACCATACCCTCTGTACCGAAGACAAACGCTCTACTAACTGAGATAAAGGAGATCTCCACTAGATCAAAGAGAACCCCATACCCTCTGTACCGAAGACAAACGCTCTACCAACTGAGATAAAGGAGATCTCCACTAGATCAAATAGAACCTCATACCCTCTGTACCGAAGACAAACGCTCTACTAACTGAGATAAAGGAGATCTCCACTAGATCAAATAGAACTTCATACCCACTGTACCGAAGACAAACGCTCTACCAACTGAGATAAAGGAGATCTCCACCAGATCAAATAGAAACTCATACCCTCTGTACCGAAGACAAACGCTCTACCAACTGAGCTAAAGGAAATTTCCACTAGATCAAATAGAACCCCATACCCTCTGTACCGAAGACAAACGCTCTACCAACTGAGCTAAAGGAGATCTCCACTAGATCAAATAGAACACCGTACCCTCTGTACCGAAGACAAACTCTCTACTAACTGAGATAAAGGAGATCTCCACTATATCAAATAGAACACCATACCCTCTGTACCGAAGACAAACGCTCTACCAACTGAGCTAAAGGAAATCTCCACTAGATCAAATAGAACCCCATACCCTCTGTACCGAAGAAAAACGCTCTACCAACTGAGCTAAAGGAGATCTCCACTAGATCAAATAGAACCTCATACCCTCTGTGCCGAAGACAAACGCTCTACCAACTGAGATAAAGGAGATCTCCACTAGATCAAATAGAACCCCATACCCTCTGTACCGAAGACAAACGCTCTACCAACTGAGATAAAGGAGATCTCCACTAGATCAAATAGAACACCATACCCTCTGTACCGAGGACAAGCGCTCTACCAACTGAGATAAAGGAGATCTCCACCAGATCAAATAGAACCCCATACCCTCTGTACCGAAGACAAACGCTCTACTAACTGAGATAAAGGAGACCTCCACTAGATCAAAGAGAACCCCATACCCTCTGTACCGAAGACAACCGCAATATCAACTGAGCTAAAGGAGATCTCCACTAGATCAAATAGAACCCCATACCCTCTGTACCGAAGACAAACGCTCTACCAACTGAGCTAAAGGAGATCTCCACTAGATCAAATAGAACCTCATACCCTCTGTACCGAAGACAAACGCTCTACTAACTGAGCTAAAGCAGATATCCACTAGATCAAATAGAACACCATACCCTCTGTACCGAAGACAAACGCTCTACCAACTGAGATAAAGGAGATCTCCACTAGATCAAATAGAACACCATACCCTCTGTACCGAACAAAAACGCTCTACCAACTGAGCTAAAGGAGATCTCCACTAGATCAAATAGAACCCCATACCCTCTGTACCGAAGACAAACGCTCTACTAACTGAGATAAAGGAGACCTCCACTAGATCAAAGAGAACCCCATACCCTCTGTACCGAAGACAAACGCTCTACCAACTGAGATAAAGGAGAGCTCCACTAGATCAAATAGAACACCGTACCCTCTGTACCGAAGAAAAACGCTCTACCAACTGAGCTAAAGGAGATCTCCACTAGATCAAATAGAACCCCATACCCTCTGTACCGAAGACAACCGCTATATCAACTGAGCTAAAGGAGATCTCCACTAGATCAAATAGAACACCATACCCTCTGTACCGAAGACAAACGCTCTACCACCTGAGCTAAAGGAGATCTCCACTAGATCAAATAGAACACCATACCCTCTGTACCGAAGACAAACGCTCTACCAACTGAGCTAAAGGAGATCTCCACTATATCAAATAGAACACCATACCCTCTGTACCGAAGACAAACGCTCTACCACCTGAGCTAAAGGAGATCTCCACTAGATCAAATAGAACACCATACCCTCTGTACCGAAGACAAACGCTCTACCAACTGAGCTAAAGGAGATCTCCACTAGATCAAATAGAACACCGTACCCTCTGTACCGAAGACAAACGCCCTACCAACAGAGCTAAAGGAGATCTCCACTAGATCAAATAGAACACCATACCCTCTGTACTGAAGACACGCTCTACCAACTGAGATAAAGGAGATCTCCACTAGATCAAATAGAACCCCATACCCTCTGTACCGAAGACAAACGCTCTACTAACTGAGATAAAGGAGACCTCCACTAGATCAAAGAGAACCCCATACCCTCTGTACCGAAGACAACCGCTATATCAACTGAGCTAAAGGAGATCTCCACTAGATCAAATAGAACCCCATACCCTCTGTACCGAAGACAAACGCTCTACCAACTGAGCTAAAGGAGATATCCACTAGATCAAATAGAACCTCATACCCTCTGTACCGAAGACAAACGCTCTACTAACTGAGCTAAAGCAGATCTCCACTAGATCAAATAGAACACCATACCCTCTGTACCGAAGACAAACGCTCTACCAACTGAGCTAAAGGATATCTCCCCTAGATCAAATAGAACACCATACCCTCTGTACCGAAGACAAACGCTCTACCAACTGAGCTAAAGGAGATCTCCACTAGATCAAATAGAACACCATACCCTCTGTACCGAAGACAAACGCTCTACCAACTGAGCTAAAGCAGATCTCCACTAGATCAAGTAGAAACCCATACCCTCTGTACCGAAGAAAAACGCTCTACCAACTGAGCAAAAGGAAATCTCCACTAGATCAAGTAGAACCCCATACCCTCTGTACCGAAGGAAAACGCTCTACCAACTGAGCTAAAGGAGATCTCCACTAGATCAAATAGAACCTCATACCCTCTGTGCCGAAGACAAACGCTCTACCAACTGAGATAAAGGAGATCTCCACTAGATCAAATAGAACCCCATACCCTCTGTACCGAAGACAAACGCTCTACCAACTGAGATAAAGGAGATCTCCACTAGATCAAATAGAACCACATACCCTCTGTACCGAAGACAAACGCTCTACCAACTGAGATAAAGGAGATCTCCACCAGATCAAATAGAACCCCATACCCTCTGTACCGAAGACAAACGCTCTACTAACTGAGATAAAGGAGACCTCCACTAGATCAAAGAGAACCCCATACCCTCTGTACCGAAGTCAACCGCTATATCAACTGAGCTAAAGGAGATCTCCACTAGATCAAATAGAACCCCATACCCTCTGTACCGAAGACAAACGCTCTACCAACTGAGCTAAAGGAGATCTCCACTAGATCAAATAGAACCTCATACCCTCTGTACCGAAGACAAACGCTCTACTAACTGAGCTAAAGGAGATCTCCACTAGATCAAATAGAACACCATACCCTCTGTACCGAAGACAAACGCTCTACCAACTGAGATAAAGGAGATCTCCACTAGATCAAATAGAACACCATACCCTCTGTACCGAACAAAAACGCTCTACCAACTGAGCTAAAGGAGATCTCCACTAGATCAAATAGAACACCGTACCTCTGTACCGAAGACAAACGCTCTACCAACTGAGATAAAGGAGATCTCCACTAGATCAAATAGAACACCATACCCTCTGTACCGAAGACAAACGCTCTACCAACTGAGCTAAAGGAGATCTCCACTAGATCAAATAGAACACCATACCCTCTGTACCGAAGACAAACGCTCTACTAACTGAGATAAAGGAGACCTCCACTAGATCAAAGAGAACCCCATACCCTCTGTACCGAAGACAAACGCTCTACCAACTGAGCTAAAGGAGATCTCCACTAGATCAAATAGAACCTCATACCCTCTGTACCGAAGACAAACGCTCTACTAACTGAGCTAAAGCAGATCTCCACTAGATCAAATAGAACACCATACCCTCTGTACCGAAGACAAACGCTCTACCAACTGAGATAAAGGAGATCTCCACTAGATCAAATAGAACACCATACCCTCTGTACCGAACAAAAACGCTCTACCAACTGAGCTAAAGGAGGTCTCCACTAGATCAAATAGAACCCCATACCCTCTGTACCGAAGACAAACGCTCTACTAACTGAGATAAAGGAGACCTCCACTAGATCAAAGAGAACCCCATACCCTCTGTACCGAAGACAAACGCTCTACCAACTGAGATAAAGGAGAGCTCCACTAGATCAAATAGAACACCGTACCCTCTGTACCGAAGACAAACGCTCTACCAACTGAGCTAAAGGAGATCTCCACTAGATCAAATAGAACCCCATACCCTCTGTACCGAAGACAACCGCTATATCAACTGAGCTAAAGGAGATCTCCACTAGATCAAATAGAACACCATACCCTCTGTACCGAAGACAAACGCTCTACCACCTGAGCTAAAGGAGATCTCCACTAGATCAAATAGAACACCATACCCTCTGTACCGAAGACAAACGCTCTACCAACTGAGCTAAAGGAGATCTCCACTAGATCAAATAGAACACCATACCCTCTGTACCGAAGACAAACGCTCTACCACCTGAGCTAAAGGAGATCTCCACTAGATCAAATAGAACACCATACCCTCTGTACCGAAGACAAACGCTCTACCAACTGAGCTAAAGGAGATCTCCACTAGATCAAATAGAACACCGTACCCTCTGTACCGAAGACAAACGCCCTACCAACAGAGCTAAAGGAGATCTCCACTAGATCAAATAGAACACCATACCCTCTGTACTGAAGACACGCTCTACCAACTGAGATAAAGGAGATCTCCACTAGATCAAATAGAACCCCATACCCTCTGTACCGAAGACAAACGCTCTACTAACTGAGATAAAGGAGACCTCCACTAGATCAAAGAGAACCCCATACCCTCTGTACCGAAGACAACCGCTATATCAACTGAGCTAAAGGAGATCTCCACTAGATCAAATAGAACCCCATACCCTCTGTACCAAAGACAAACGCTCTACCAAATGAGCTAAAGGAGATCTCCACTAGATCAAATAGAACCTCATACCCTCTGTACCGAAGACAAACGCTCTACTAACTGAGCTAAAGCAGATCTCCACTAGATCAAATAGAACACCATACCCTCTGTACCGAAGACAAACGCTCTACCAACTGAGCTAAAGGATATCTCCCCTAGATCAAATAGAACACCATACCCTCTGTACCGAAGACAAACGCTCTACCAACTGAGCTAAAGGAGATCTCCACTAGATCAAATAGAACACCATACCCTCTGTACCGAAGACAAACGCTCTACCAACTGAGCTAAAGCAGATCTCCACTAGATCAAGTAGAACCCCATACCCTCTGTACCGAAGAAAAACGCTCTACCAACTGAGCTAAAGGAAATCTCCACTAGATCAAGTAGAACCCCATACCCTCTGTACCGAAGGAAAACGCTCTACCAACTGAGCTAAAGGAGATCTCCACTAGATCAAATAGAACCTCATACCCTCTGTGCCGAAGACAAACGCTCTACCAACTGAGATAAAGGAGATCTCCACTAGATCAAATAGAACCCCATACCCTCTGTACCGAAGACAAACGCTCTACCAACTGAGATAAAGGAGATCTCCACTAGATCAAATAGAACCCCATACCCTCTGTACCGAAGACAAACGCTCTACCAACTGAGATAAAGGAGATCTCCACCAGATCAAATAGAACCCCATACCCTCTGTACCGAAGACAAACGCTCTACTAACTGAGATAAAGGAGACCTCCACTAGATCAAAGAGAACCCCATACCCTCTGTACCGAAGTCAACCGCTATATCAACTGAGCTAAAGGAGATCTCCACTAGATCAAATAGAACCCCATACCCTCTGTACCGAAGACAAACGCTCTACCAACTGAGCTAAAGGAGATCTCCACTAGATCAAATAGAACCTCATACCCTCTGTACCGAAGACAAACGCTCTTCTAACTGAGCTAAAGCAGATCTCCACTAGATCAAATAGAACACCATACCCTCTGTACCGAAGACAAACGCTCTACCAACTGAGATAAAGGAGATCTCCACTAGATCAAATAGAACACCATACCCTCTGTACCGAAGACAAACGCTCTACCAACTGAGCTAAAGGAGATCTCCACTAGATCAAATAGAACACCATACCCTCTGTACCGAAGACAAACGCTCTACTAACTGAGATAAAGGAGACCTCCACTAGATCAAAGAGAACCCCATACCCTCTGTACCGAAGACAAACGCTCTACCAACTGAGATAAAGGAGATCTCCACTAGATCAAATAGAACCCCATACCCTCTGTACCGAAGACAAACTCTCTACTAACTGAGATAAAGGAGATCTCCACTAGATCAAATAGAACTTCATACCCACTGTACCGAAGACAAACGCTCTACCAACTGAGATAAAGGAGATCTCCACCAGATCAAATAGAAACTCATACCCTCTGTACCGAAGACAAACGCTCTACCAACTGAGCTAAAGGAAATTTCCACTAGATCAAATAGAACCCCATACCCTCTGTACCGAAGACAAACGCTCTACCAACTGAGCTAAAGGAGATCTCCACTAGATCAAATAGAACACCGTACCCTCTGTACCGAAGACAAACTCTCTACTAACTGAGATAAAGGAGATCTCCACTAGATCAAATAGAACACCATACCCTCTGTACCGAAGATAAACGCTCTACCAACTGAGCTAAAGGAGATCTCCACTAGATCAAATAGAACACCATACCCTCTGTACCGAAGACAAACGCTCTACCAACTGAGCTAAAGGAAATCTCCACTAGATCAAATAGAACCCCATACCCTCTGTACCGAAGAAAAACGCTCTACCAACTGAGCTAAAGGAGATCTCCACTAGATCAAATAGAACCTCATACCCTCTGTGCCGAAGACAAACGCTCTACCAACTGAGATAAAGGAGATCTCCACTAGATCAAATAGAACCCCATACCCTCTGTACCGAAGACAAACGCTCTACCAACTGAGATAAAGGAGATCTCCACTAGATCAAATAGAACACCATACCCTCTGTACCGAAGACAAGCGCTCTACCAACTGAGATAAAGGAGATCTCCACCAGATCAAATAGAACCCCATACCCTCTGTACCGAAGACAAACGCTCTACTAACTGAGATAAAGGAGACCTCCACTAGATCAAAGAGAACCCCATACCCTCTGTACCGAAGACAACCGCAATATCAACTGAGCTAAAGGAGATCTCCACTAGATCAAATAGAACCCCATACCCTCTGTACCGAAGACAAACGCTCTACCAACTGAGCTAAAGGAGATCTCCACTAGATCAAATAGAACCTCATACCCTCTGTACCGAAGACAAACGCTCTACTAACTGAGCTAAAGCAGATCTCCACTAGATCAAATAGAACACCATACCCTCTGTACAGAAGACAAACGCTCTACCAACTGAGATAAAGGAGATCTCCACTAGATCAAATAGAACACCATACCCTCTGTACCGAACAAAAACGCTCTACCAACTGAGCTAAAGGAGATCTCCACTAGATCAAATAGAACACCGTACCCTCTGTACCGAAGACAAACGCTCTACCAACTGAGATAAAGGAGATCTCCACTAGATCAAATAGAACACCATACCCTCTGTACCGAAGACAAACGCTCTACCAACTGAGCTAAAGGAGATCTCCACTAGATCAAATAGAACACCATACCCTCTGTACCGAAGACAAACGCTCTACTAACTGAGATAAAGGAGATCTCCACTAGATCAAAGAGAACCCCTTACCCTCTGTACCGAAGACAAACGCTCTACCAACTGAGATAAAGGAGATCTCCACTAGATCAAATAGAACCTCATACCCTCTGTACCGAAGAGAAACGCTCTACTAACTGAGATAAAGGAGATCTCCACTAGATCAAATAGAACTTCATACCCACTGTACCGAAGACAAACGCTCTACCAACTGAGATAAAGGAGATCTCCACCAGATCAAATAGAACCCCATACCCTCTGTACCGAAGACAAACGCTCTACTAACTGAGATAAAGGAGACCTCCACTAGATCAAAGAGAACCCCATACCCTCTGTACCGAAGTCAACCGCTATATCAACTGAGCTAAAGGAGATCTCCACTAGATCAAATAGAACCCCATACCCTCTGTACCGAAGAAAAACGCTCTACCAACTGAGCTAAAGGAGATCTCCACTAGATCAAATAGAACCTCATACCCTCTGTACCGAAGACAAACGCTCTACTAACTGAGCTAAAGCAGATCTCCACTAGATCAAATAGAACACCATACCCTCTGTACCGAAGACAAACGCTCTACCAACTGAGATAAAGGAGATCTCCACTAGATCAAATAGAACACCATACCCTCTGTACCGAACAAAAACGCTCTACCAACTGAGCTAAAGGAGATCTCCACTAGATCAAATAGAACACCGTACCTCTGTACCGAAGACAAACGCTCTACCAACTGAGATAAAGGAGATCTCCACTAGATCAAATAGAACACCATACCCTCTGTACCGAAGACAAACGCTCTACCAACTGAGCTAAAGGAGATCTCCACTAGATCAAATAGAACACCATACCCTCTGTACCGAAGACAAACGCTCTACTAACTGAGATAAAGGAGACCTCCACTAGATCAAAGAGAACCCCATACCCTCTGTACCGAAGACAAACGCTCTACCAACTGAGATAAAGGAGATCTCCACTAGATCAAATAGAACCCCATACCCTCTGTACCGAAGACAAACGCTCTACTAACTGAGATAAAGGAGATCTCCACTAGATCAAATAGAACTTCATACCCACTGTACCGAAGACAAACGCTCTACCAACTGAGATAAAGGAGATCTCCACCAGATCAAATAGAAACTCATACCCTCTGTACCGAAGACAAACGCTCTACCAACTGAGCTAAAGGAAATTTCCACTAGATCAAATAGAACCCCATACCCTCTGTACCGAAGACAAACGCTCTACCAACTGAGCTAAAGGAGATCTCCACTAGATCAAATAGAACACCGTACCCTCTGTACCGAAGACAAACTCTCTACTAACTGAGATAAAGGAGATCTCCACTAGATCAAATAGAACACCATACCCTCTGTACCGAAGATAAACGCTCTACCAACTGAGCTAAAGGAGATCTCCACTAGATCAAATAGAACACCATACCCTCTGTACCGAAGACAAACGCTCTACCAACTGAGCTAAAGGAAATCTCCACTAGATCAAATAGAACCCCATACCCTCTGTACCGAAGAAAAACGCTCTACCAACTGAGCTAAAGGAGATCTCCACTAGATCAAATAGAACACCATACCCTCTGTACCGAAGACAAACGCTCTACCAACTGAGATAAAGGAGATCTCCACCAGATCAAATAGAACCCCATACCCTCTGTACCGAAGACAAACGCTCTACTAACTGAGATAAAGGAGACCTCCACTAGATCAAAGAGAACCCCATACCCTCTGTACCGAAGACAACCGCAATATCAACTGAGCTAAAGGAGATCTCCACTAGATCAAATAGAACCCCATACCCTCTGTACCGAAGACAAACGCTCTACCAACTGAGCTAAAGGAGATCTCCACTAGATCAAATAGAACCTCATACCCTCTGTACCGAAGACAAACGCTCTACTAACTGAGCTAAAGCAGATCTCCACTAGATCAAATAGAACACCATACCCTCTGTACCGAAGACAAACGCTCTACCAACTGAGATAAAGGAGATCTCCACTAGATCAAATAGAACACCATACCCTCTGTACCGAACAAAAACGCTCTACCAACTGAGCTAAAGGAGATCTCCACTAGATCAAATAGAACACCGTACCCTCTGTACCGAAGACAAACGCTCTACCAACTGAGATAAAGGAGATCTCCACTAGATCAAATAGAACACCATACCCTCTGTACCGAAGACAAACGCTCTACCAACTGAGCTAAAGGAGATCTCCACTAGATCAAATAGAACACCATACCCTCTGTACCGAAGACAAACGCTCTACTAACTGAGATAAAGGAGATCTCCACTAGATCAAAGAGAACCCCTTACCCTCTGTACCGAAGACAAACGCTCTACCAACTGAGATAAAGGAGATCTCCACTAGATCAAATAGAACCTCATACCCTCTGTACCGAAGAGAAACGCTCTACTAACTGAGATAAAGGAGATCTCCACTAGATCAAATAGAACTTCATACCCACTGTACCGAAGACAAACGCTCTACCAACTGAGATAAAGGAGATCTCCACCAGATCAAATAGAACTTCATACCCACTGTACCGAAGACAAACGCTCTACCAACTGAGATAAAGGAGATCTCCACCAGATCAAATAGAACCCCATACCCTCTGTACCGAAGACAAACGCTCTACCAACTGAGCTAAAGGAGATCTCCACTAGATCAAATAGAACCTCATACCCTCTGTGCCGAAGACAAACGCTTTCCCAACTGAGATAAAGGAGATCTCCACTAGACAAAATAGAACCCCATACCCACTGTACCGAAGACAAACGCTCTACCAACTGAGATAAAGGAGATCTCCACCAGATCAAATAGAACCTCATACCCTCTGTACCGAAGACAAACGCTCTACCAACTGAGCTAAAGGAAATCTCCACTAGATCAAATAGAACCCCATACCCTCTGTACCGAAGAAAAACGCTCTACCAACTGAGCTAAAGGAGATCTCCACTAGATCAAATAGAACCTCATACCCTCTGTGCCGAAGACAAACGCTCTACCAACTGAGATAAAGGAGATTTCCACTAGATCAAATAGAACCCCATACCCTCTGTACCGAAGACAAACGCTCTACCAACTGAGATAAAGGAGATCTCCACTAGATCAAATAGAACACCATACCCTCTGTACCGAAGACAAACGCTCTACCAACTGAGATAAAGGAGAACTCCACCAGATCAAATAGAACCCCATACCCTCTGTACCGAAGACAAACGCCCTACCCACTGAGCTACAGGAGATCTCCACTAGATCAAATAGAACCTCATACCCTCTGTACCGAAGACAAACGCTCTACTAACTGAGCTAAAGCAGATCTCCACTAGGTCAAATAGAACACCATACCCTCTGTACCGAAGACAAACGCTCTACCAACTGAGCTAAAGGAGATCTCCACTAGATCAAATAGAACATCATACCCTCTGTACTGAAGTCACACGCTCTACCAACTGAGATAAAGGAGATCTCCACTAGATCAAATAAAACACCATACCCTCTGTACCGAAGACAAACGCTCTACCAACTGAGCTAAAGGAGATCTCCACTAGATCAAATAGAACCCCATACCCTCTGTACCGAAAACAAACGCTCGACTAACTGAGATAAAGGAGGCCTCCACTAGATCAAAGAGAACCCCATACCCTCTGTACCGAAGAAAAACGCTCTACCAACTGAGCTAAAGGAGATCTCCACTAGATCAAATAGAACACCGTACCCTCTGTACCGAAGACAAACGCTCTACCAACTGAGCTAAAGGAAATCTCCACTAGATCAAATAGAACACCATACCCTCTGTACTGAAGACACACGCTCTACCAACTGAGATAAAGGAGATCTCCACTAGATCAAATAAAACACCATACCCTCTGTACCGAAGACAAACGCTCTACCAACTGAGCTAAAGGAGATCTCCACTAGATCAAATAGAACCCCATACTCTCTGTACCGAAGACAAACGCTCTACTAACTGAGATAAAGGAGACCTCCACTAAATCAAAGAGAACCCCATACCCTCTGTACCGAAGAAAACGCTCTACCACCTGAGATAAAGGAGATCTCCACTAGATCAAATAGAACACCGTACCCTCTGTACCGAAGACAAACGCTCTACCAACTGAGCTAAAGGAGATCTCCACTAGATCAAATAGAACCTCATACCCTCTGTACCGAAGACAACCGCTCTACTAACTGAGATAAAGGAGATCTCCACTAGATCAAATAGAACCTCATACCCACTGTACCGAAAACAAACGCTCTACCAACTGAGATAAAGGAGATCTCCACCAGATCAAATAGAACCTCATACCCTCTGTACCGAAGACAAACGCTGTACCAACTGAGCTAAAGGAAATCTCCACTACATCAAATAGAACCCCATACCCTCTGTACCGAAGACAAACGCTCTACCAACTGAGCTAAAGGAGATCTCCACTAGATCAAATAGAACCTCATACCCTCTGTGCCGAAGACAAACGCTCTACCAACTGAGATAAAGGAGATCTCCACTAGATCAAATAGAACCCCATACCCTCTGTACCGAAGACAAACGCTCTACCAACTGAGATAAAGGAGATCTCCACTAGATCAAATAGAACCCCATACCCTCTGTACCGAAGACAAACGCTCTACCAACTGAGCTAAAGGAGATCTCCACTAGATCAAATAGAACCTCATACCCTCTGTACCGAAGACAAACGCTCTACCAACTGAGCTAAAGGAGATCTCCACTAGATCAAATAGAACCTCATACCCTCTGTACCGAAGACAAACGCTCTACTAACTGAGCTAAAGGAGATCTCCACTAGATCAAATAGAACCCAATATCCTCTGTACCGAAGACAAACGCTCTACCAACTGAGATAAAGGAGATCTCCACTAGATCAAATAGAACACCATACCCTCTGTACCGAAGAAAAACGCTCTACCAACTGAGATAAAGGAGATCTCCACTAGATCAAATAGAACACCATACCCTCTGTACCGAAGAAAAACGCTCTACCAACTGAGATAAAGGAGATCTCCACTAGATCAAATAGAACACCATACCCTCTGTACCGAAGACAAACGCTCTCCCAACTGAGATAAAGGAGATCTCCACTAGATCAAATAGAACCCCATACCCTCTGTACCGAAGACAAACGCTCTACCAACTGAAATAAAGGAGATCTCCACTAGATCAAATAGAACACCGTACCCTCTGTACCGAAGACAAACGCTCTACCAACTGAGATAAAGGAGATCTCCACTAGATCAAATAGAACCTCATACCCTCTGTACCGAAGACAAACGCTCTACCAACTGAGCTAAAGGAAATCTCCACTAGATCAAATAGAACCTCATACCCTCTGTGCCGAAAACAAACGCTCTACCAACTGAGCTAAAGGAGATCTCCACTAGATCAAATAGAACCCCATACCCTCTGTTCCGAAGACAAACGCTCTACCAACTGAGATAAAGGAGATCTCCACTAGATCAAATAGAACCCCATACCCTCTGTACCGAAGACAAACGCTCTACCAACGGAGCTAAAGGAGATCTCCACTAGATCAAATAGAACCTCATACCCTCTGTACCGAAGACAAACGCTCTACCAACTGAGCTAAAGGAGATCTCCACTAGATCAAATAGAACCTCATACCCTCTGTACCGAAGAAAAACGCTCTACCAACTGAGCTAAAGGAGATCTCCACTAGATCAAATAGAACCCCATATCCTCTGTACCGAAGACAAACGCTCTACCAACTGAGATAAAGGAGATCTCCACTAGATCAAATAGAACACCATACCCTCTGTACCGAAGAAAAACGCTCTACCAACTGAGATAAAGGAGATCTCCACTAGATCAAATAGAACCCCATACCCTCTGTACCGAAGACAAACGCTCTACCAACTGAGCTAAAGGTGATCTCCACTAGATCAAATAGAACCTCATTCCCTCTGTACCGAAGACAAACGCTCTACCAATTGAGCTAAAGGAGATCTCCACTAGATCAAATAGAACCTCATACCCTCTGTACCGAAGACAAACGCTCTACTAACTGAGATAAAGGAGATCTCCACTAGATCAAATAGAACCTCATACCCTCTGTACCGAAGACAAACGCTCTACTAACTGAGCTAAAGGAGATCTCCACTAGATCAAATAGAACACCGTACCCTCTGTACCGAAGACAACCGCTCTACCAACTGAGATAAAGGAGATCTCCACTAGATCAAATAGAACACCATACCCTCTGTACCGAAGACAAACGCTCTACCAACTGAGATAAAGGAGATCTCCACTAGATCAAATAGAACCTCATACCCTCTGTACCGAAGACACACGCTCTACCAACTGAGATAAAGGAGATCTCCATCAGATCAAATAGAACCCCATACCCACTGTAAATAAGACAAACGCTCTACTAACTGAGATAAAGGAGATCTCCACTAGATCAAATAGAACACCATACCCTCTGTACCGAAGAAAACGCTATATCAACTGAGCTAAAGGAGACCTCCACCAGATCAAATAGAACCCCATACCCTCTGTACCGAAGACACACGCTCTACCAACTGAGATAAAGGAGACCTCCACCAGATCAAATAGAACCTCATAACCTCTGTACCGAAGAAAAACGCTCTACCAACTGAGCTAAAGGAGATCTCCACTAGATCAAATAGAACCTCATACCCTCTGTGCCGAAGACAAACGCTCTACCAACTGAGATAAAGGAGATCTCCACTAGATCAAATAGAACCCCATACCCACTGTACCGAAGACAAACGCTCTACCAACTGAGATAAAGGAGATCTCCACCAGATCAAATAGAACCTCATACCCTCTGTACCGAAGACAAACGCTCTACCAACTGAGCTAAAGGAGATCTCCACTAGATCAAATAGAACCTCATACCCTCTGTGCCGAAGACAAACGCTCTACCAACTGAGATAAAGGAGATCTCCACTAGATCAAATAGAACCCCATACCCACTGTACCGAAGACAAACGCTCTACCAACTGAGATAAAGGAGATCTCCACCAGATCAAATAGAACCTCATACCCTCTGTACCGAAGACAAACGCTCTACCAACTGAGCTAAAGGAAATCTCCACTAGATCAAATAGAACCCCATACCCTCTGTACCGAAGACAAACGCTCTACCAACTGAGCTAAAGGAGATCTCCACTAGATCAAATAGAACCTCATACCCTCTGTGCCGAAGACAAACGCTCTACCAACTGAGATAAAGGAGATCTCCACTAGATCAAATAGAACCCCATACCTTCTGTACCGAAGACAAACGCTCTACCAACTGAGATAAAGGAGATCTCCACTAGATCAAATAGAACCCCATACCCTCTGTACCGAAGACAAACGCTCTACCAACTGAGATAAAGGAGATCTCCACCAGATCAAATAGAACCTCATTCCCTCTGTACCGAAGACAAACGCCCTACCAACTGAGCTAAAGGAGATCTCCACTAGATCAAATAGAACCTCATACCCTCTGTACCGAAGAAAAACGCTCTACTAACTGAGCTAAAGCAGATCTCCACTAGATCAAATAGAACACCATACCCTCTGTACCGAAGAGAAACGCTCTACCAACTGAGCTAAAGGAGATCTCCACTAGATCAAATAGAACACCGTACCCTCTGTGCCGAAGACAAACGCTATACCAACTGAGCTAAAGGAGATCTCCACTAGATCAAATAGAACACCATACCCTCTGTACTGAAGACACACGCTCTACCAACTGAGATAAAGGAGATCTCCACTAGATCAAATAGAACACCATACCCTCTGTACCGAAGACAAACGCTCTACCAACTGAGCTAAAGGAGATCTCCACTAGATCAAATAGAACCCCATACCTTCTGTACCGAAGACAAACGCTCTACTAACTGAGATAAAGGAGACCTCCACTAGATCAAAGAGAACCCCATACCCTCTGCACCGAAGACAAACGCTCTACCAACTGAGATAAAGGAGATCTCCACTAGATCAAATAGAACACCGTACCCTCTGTACCGAAGACAAACGCTCTACCAACTGAGCTAAAGGAGATCTCCACTAGATCAAACAGAATCTCATACCCTCTGTACCGAAGACAAACGCTCTACTAACTGAGATAAAGGAGATCTCCACTAGATCAAATAGAACCTCATACCCACTGTACCGAAAACAAACGCTCTACCAACTGAGATAAAGGAGATCTCCACCAGATCAAATAGAACCTCATACCCTCTGTACCGAAGACAAACGCTCTACCAACTGAGCTAAAGGAAATCTCCACTAGATCAAATAGAACCCCATACCCTCTGTACCGAAGACAAACGCTCTACCAACTGAGCTAAAGGAGATCTCCACTAAATCAAATAGAACCTCATACCCTCTGTGCCGAAGACAAACGCTCTACCAACTGAGATAAAGGAGATCTCCACTAGATCAAATATAACTCCATACCCTCTGTACCGAAGAAAAACGCTCTACCAACTGAGATAAAGGAGATCTCCACTAGATCAAATAGAACCCCATACCCTCTGTACCGAAGAAAAACGCTCTACCAACTGAGCTAAAGGAGATCTCCACTAGATCAAATAGAACCTCATACCCTCTGTACCGAAGACAAACGCTCTACCAACTGAGCTAAAGGAGATCTCCACTAGATCAAATAGAACACATACCCTCTGTACCGAAGACAAACGCTCTACCAACTGAGATAAAGGAGATCTCCACTAGATCAAATAGAACCTCATACCCTCTGTGCCGAAGACAAACGCTCTACCAACTGAGATAAAGGAGATCTCCACTAGATCAAATAGAACCCCATACCCTCTGTACCGAAGACAAACGCTCTACCAACTGAGATAAAGGAGATCTCCACTAGATCAAATAGAACCCCATACCCTCTGTACCGAAGACAAACGCTCTACCAACTGAGATAAAGGAGATCTCCACCAGATCAAATAGAACCTCATTCCCTCTGTACCGAAGACAAACGCCCTACCAACTGAGCTAAAGGAGATCTCCACTAGATCAAATAGAACCTCATACCCTCTGTACCGAAGAAAAACGCTCTACTAACTGAGCTAAAGCAGATCTCCACTAGATCAAATAGAACACCATACCCTCTGTACCGAAGACAAACGCTCTACCAACTGAGCTAAAGGAGATCTCTACTAGATCAAATAGAACACCGTACCCTCTGTACCGAAGACAAACGCTATACCAACTGAGCTAAAGGAGATCTCCACTAGATCAAATAGAACCCCATATCCTCTGTACCGAAGACAAACGCTCTACCAACTGAGATAAAGGAGATCTCCACTAGATCAAATAGAACACCATACCCTCTGTTCCGAAGACAAACGCTCTACCAACTGAGATAAAGGAGACCTCCACCAGATCAAATCGAACCCCGTATCCCCTGCACCGAAGACAACTGCTCTACCAACTGATCCAAAGGAGATCTCCACGAGATCAAATCGAGCCCCGTAACTTCTGCACCGTATACAACCGCTCTATCAACTGATCCAAAGGAGATCTCCATCAGATCAAATCGAACCCCGTAACTTCTGCACCGAAGACAACCGCTCTATCAACTGATCCAAATGAGATCTCCACCAGATCAAATCGAACCCCGTAATTTCTGCACCGACAACAACCGCTCTATCAACTGAACTAAAGGAGATCTCCACCAGATCAAATTGCACCCATACTCTCTGCACCGAAGACAACTGCCCTGGCAACTGATCCACATAAGATCTCCACCAGATCAAATCCCAACCCCGTAACCTCTGCACCGAAAACAACCACTCTTATCAACTGATCCAAAGGAGATCTCCACCAGATCAAATCGAACTCCGTACCTTCTGCACCGAAGAAAACTGCTCTGTGCCCAACTGATCCAAAGGAGATCTCGACCAGATCAAATCGAACCCCGCAAATAAAAACCAATAAAAAATATTGGGGAAAACCAAAATAACCCACCAGTCCCCCAAATACACCTACATTTAATTTATTTGCACTGTACAACAAATTGAATTCGAAATCAGTTCTGATGGTGTGTGTGGTTTTTTTCTCAATTTTTTTTTATTTATAATGTATAACATTTATTTATTTACATTTGTATTTAAAATCTGTCTATTTATCTTAGCGCCACGAAATAACTGAAATATTGTTGAAAGTGGCATTAAACACCATAAAAAAAAAAAGAAAAAAAAAGAAGCATATTTATCTTAAGTTCCTGTTATATGTGTCATCTATTTCCAAAAAGGAGAAATGTTATTTTAGAAATTGAATAGAGGAATACAAATAGAACACCGTACCCTCTGCACCGAATACAACTGCTATATCAACTGAACTAAAGGAGACCTCCACCAGATCAAATCGAACCCCGTATCCCCTGCACCGAAGACAACTGCTCTACCAACTGATCCAAAGGAGATCTCCACGAGATCAAATCGAGCCCCGTAACTTCTGCACCGTATACAACCGCTCTATCAACTGATCCAAAGGAGATCTCCATCAGATCAAATCGAACCCCGTAACTTCTGCACCGAAGACAACCGCTCTATCAACTGATCCAAATGAGATCTCCACCAGATCAAATCGAACCCCGTAATTTCTGCACCGACAACAACCGCTCTATCAACTGAACTAAAGGAGATCTCCACCAGATCAAATTGCACCCATACTCTCTGCACCGAAGACAACTGCCCTGGCAACTGATCCACATAAGATCTCCACCAGATCAAATCCCAACCCCGTAACCTCTGCACCGAAAACAACCACTCTTATCAACTGATCCAAAGGAGATCTCCACCAGATCAAATCGAACTCCGTACCTTCTGCACCGAAGAAAACTGCTCTGTGCCCAACTGATCCAAAGGAGATCTCGACCAGATCAAATCGAACCCCGCAAATAAAAACCAATAAAAAATATTGGGGAAAACCAAAATAACCCACCAGTCCCCCAAATACACCTACATTTAATTTATTTGCACTGTACAACAAATTGAATTCGAAATCAGTTCTGATGGTGTGTGTGGTTTTTTTCTCAATTTTTTTTTATTTATAATGTATAACATTTATTTATTTACATTTGTATTTAAAATCTGTCTATTTATCTTAGCGCCACGAAATAACTGAAATATTGTTGAAAGTGGCATTAAACACCATAAAAAAAAAAAGAAAAAAAAAGAAGCATATTTATCTTAAGTTCCTGTTATATGTGTCATCTATTTCCAAAAAGGAGAAATGTTATTTTAGAAATTGAATAGAGGAATACAAATAGAACACCGTACCCTCTGCACCGAATACAACTGCTATATCAACTGAACTAAAGGAGACCTCCACCAGATCAAATCGAACCCCGTATCCCCTGCACCGAAGACAACTGCTCTACCAACTGATCCAAAGGAGATCTCCACGAGATCAAATCGAGCCCCGTAACTTCTGCACCGTATACAACCGCTCTATCAACTGATCCAAAGGAGATCTCCATCAGATCAAATCGAACCCCGTAACTTCTGCACCGAAGACAACCGCTCTATCAACTGATCCAAATGAGATCTCCACCAGATCAAATCGAACCCCGTAATTTCTGCACCGACAACAACCGCTCTATCAACTGAACTAAAGGAGATCTCCACCAGATCAAATTGCACCCATACTCTCTGCACCGAAGACAACTGCCCTGGCAACTGATCCACATAAGATCTCCACCAGATCAAATCCCAACCCCGTAACCTCTGCACCGAAAACAACCACTCTTATCAACTGATCCAAAGGAGATCTCCACCAGATCAAATCGAACTCCGTACCTTCTGCACCGAAGAAAACTGCTCTGTGCCCAACTGATCCAAAGGAGATCTCGACCAGATCAAATCGAACCCCGCAAATAAAAACCAATAAAAAATATTGGGGAAAACCAAAATAACCCACCAGTCCCCCAAATACACCTACATTTAATTTATTTGCACTGTACAACAAATTGAATTCGAAATCAGTTCTGATGGTGTGTGTGGTTTTTTTCTCAATTTTTTTTTATTTATAATGTATAACATTTATTTATTTACATTTGTATTTAAAATCTGTCTATTTATCTTAGCGCCACGAAATAACTGAAATATTGTTGAAAGTGGCATTAAACACCATAAAAAAAAAAAGAAAAAAAAAGAAGCATATTTATCTTAAGTTCCTGTTATATGTGTCATCTATTTCCAAAAAGGAGAAATGTTATTTTAGAAATTGAATAGAGGAATACAAATAGAACACCGTACCCTCTGCACCGAATACAACTGCTATATCAACTGAACTAAAGGAGACCTCCACCAGATCAAATCGAACCCCGTATCCCCTGCACCGAAGACAACTGCTCTACCAACTGATCCAAAGGAGATCTCCACGAGATCAAATCGAGCCCCGTAACTTCTGCACCGTATACAACCGCTCTATCAACTGATCCAAAGGAGATCTCCATCAGATCAAATCGAACCCCGTAACTTCCGCACCGAAGACAACCGCTCTATCAACTGATCCAAATGAGATCTCCACCAGATCAAATCGAACCCCGTAATTTCTGCACCGACAACAACCGCTCTATCAACTGAACTAAAGGAGATCTCCACCAGATCAAATTGCACCCATACTCTCTGCACCGAAGACAACTGCCCTGGCAACTGATCCACATAAGATCTCCACCAGATCAAATCCCAACCCCGTAACCTCTGCACCGAAAACAACCACTCTTATCAACTGATCCAAAGGAGATCTCCACCAGATCAAATCGAACTCCGTACCTTCTGCACCGAAGAAAACTGCTCTGTGCCCAACTGATCCAAAGGAGATCTCGACCAGATCAAATCGAACCCCGCAAATAAAAACCAATAAAAAATATTGGGGAAAACCAAAATAACCCACCAGTCCCCCAAATACACCTACATTTAATTTATTTGCACTGTACAACAAATTGAATTCGAAATCAGTTCTGATGGTGTGTGTGGTTTTTTTCTCAATTTTTTTTTATTTATAATGTATAACATTTATTTATTTACATTTGTATTTAAAATCTGTCTATTTATCTTAGCGCCACGAAATAACTGAAATATTGTTGAAAGTGGCATTAAACACCATAAAAAAAAAAAGAAAAAAAAAGAAGCATATTTATCTTAAGTTCCTGTTATATGTGTCATCTATTTCCAAAAAGGAGAAATGTTATTTTAGAAATTGAATAGAGGAATACAAAAAAACAATCTAATGTAATATCAATTGGCGATCATATTTATCTACTGGATAAACCTTTATCATACCAAATTTGACTGGAAAAAAGTTGTCCAGGATAACACATTTTTGTCCAGTGGACAACTTTTGAACAGCCATATTTATCCAGTGGACAGAAGTTGTCCACTGGATAGATGATTTCTCCAGTGAATAGCTGTATCCAATGTTTTGAACAATCGGGCCCAGATGGCTGATTTCGGTTTTAAAATCTCTATAGAGCTTATAACGCTATACATATTCGGAACATTCACATTATTTACAGTAAATTATTTTATTTCATTTGGAGATTTTAATTAAAATCGAATAATATACATGATATAATGATAAAAAAAAATTAAAAACCCGAAATTCAGCCCCAAAATATTTATTTGTCATATTGTATTACTATCAACAATATTCCTGATCACCAACTGATATTATTTGGCAAATTCGTTGTTAAATTGACATTGAAATGACATTTTCCGCTCTATTCATTTAAAATGTACCGACAGGGTTCAGGGTTTTCCACTTTTATACAAACATGGTCTACACAGGGATCAATCTTAGAATCTTTTTTTTTCCTGATAAATACAATGTTGTGTCCATGTGTTTATGAATAATGCAACGTCTCTGTTAAAATGTATACCTCCCCTTTCCACCCCAGCAATACCACCATAAACACATACACATTGGACGAAGACGTACTTTAAATATGTTGACTTTTCAGAAAAAGTAAAATCTTCTGATAATGTTTTCCTCATATGTATAATTTTATAAATAATAACATATTTTTTTTAATATTCATACACTTTGATACAAACAAATAATTTGATTTGTCGGTCAGGCCAAGGATCTAAGTACTATATAAATCCTTGGTCAGGCGGAACATCAACAGAACAGAACAGAATTGTTATTGGTTTGAAATCCATATATGCAAAGGATTGTTACCAAAACAACACATTAAATACAAAACAAAGAAACTATTAAATCCAATCAAACTACATATACATGTTTGAAACGCATGCCTCCCTGACGACATTTGTTTGGTATGAAGAGGTGGTACATTTTAAATATGATTTTATTTCAAATATCAATCAAAATACATGATTCAACAAGAATTTTATAATACCCTTTCGTAGAAAAAAAAATGTGTCTTTCAACATTATGTTATAAAATTAATCTCAAAATTAGTCAATACATATGTACTTACTCTGAATATAACTCACGGTCTGACTGAAAATATGTTTCAACAAATTGATCAAAAACACACGACACAGAAATATTTCTAAAAATACTTCTTACTGCCACCTGGTGCAAATCAATAATCTGGAATTCACCTAATATACAGGCAGAGGAGTTGATGAGGGGTAACTGATGGTGAATTTTTAATTTTATTGATAAAAAAATATTTAGGATGTTTATTCATAATATATTTTAAGAATTTTTTTTCCATACTGACTTGAAAAATATGAATAATGTCGATTTATGATGGGATCTGTCATAATTAAAAACCCAGAGGTAACCCCGTATACCGTGGGACGGTGAACACAAAAGGAGTGTCCTTAGATTTATTCAGTCAACACTTCCTTGTAGAGTGCAATATTATTCACATCTATTCATTTAAAATGAATAGATGAATTTATTGAAGAAATATCCGTCTTTGTTAGAGTTGTTCTTTATAAAAGGCGAAGCCCTTTTAACTAGTCTATACGAATTTTAGTCACGTGACTATTGTATTCATAGCCAAATATCTTTTCACCGGAAGTGTAAAGATATTGAACAAAATAGTATTTAAAATCGCAATAAAATTTATTACAATGAGAAATCATAAAATCTCTTATTGTTTATATTCTGAAAAATTCAAATTAACTCAAATGAAAATTCTAAAAGAAAACTTATAATATCCACACAAAGCGCTATGTGTAGTACGTCATCTGTTAGTGTGTACTGATCATGAACTACACACATGTGCCAGGTCGTATGCAACCCTGGGATGAATTTCATGAAAGTCCATGCACAGGCACTCGACGTTCAATGAATAAAATGTAGGATCAATGTGGGGAAAAAATAGTGTCACTATATAATAAAGAGAAGGCTTCCAATCCATTTTTCAGCACAAATGTAAACAAATCGGTTTATTTTTTAGTGTATCTTTACCTTTTTTTTTTCCTTTTCTTCTTCTGTACATCCTTCATAGGACAACCATGCAGAGCATGTAGAATTACCACAACCATACCATTTTCCACTTAGATTCCTATTAATATCGGGTACCGTCACCATCACCAACACCATTTGTATATACATCATGCGTTGGTGCTCCCAAGTATGTACATATCCCTCTTTGTGAAACAACAAAATATCCAGGTGTCAAACCTATAATTCGCCAATCAGAGCTTAGAACAAAAGTAGTCCCTTTTAAAGAAAATAGTTCCTTTCGCTTTGTTGTATTGTGACAAATACTGAATGGAATGGAATAATTAAAATTGATAATTGAAGTTAAATATATAAGGATTATCTTGAGCCCAAATTTGATGCATTTAGTTGTATTTTAATACCTCTATGGAGGACTTGATGCATGACCTATAAATATTGAATTTCCCGGGGATGACCGAGCTATTTTTAGAGTAGGTGTTTTCCATAGCCTGGCATTTCACCGCAAGACTTTAAACATTCCCTGATATTTTCACAGAACGTAGAGAAATCATGTAGGTTTCAGAAAATATATAGTCTTAGAAAGGTTAAACTTAAGATAAAATAGCCAGGCAGGCTCGAAAAAACACTTTAGTAGAAAATGTTAAAGAAATTAATTATAGGTTTCACACCTACAAAGTTATTCATTTCTATAAAATTGCCCTCACTTTACTATTTGACTTAATCTCATCTGCCTTACTATTGCTTCGGTTAGTGTAATATAGAGGTAGATTATTTTTCCTTACTTTGCTTGTTATTTTTCTCTATATTCGCAAGCGTCCTATATCTAGATGCATGTAAATTATGTAGTAGCCTCCTGTTCTGAAATTCTAGTTGTGACCAAGTTTGTATGTGTTCCTTATTCCGGATCAGGTTACTAAAGTCTAAAATACGTCACCGAATATGTTACTGCTTTGACAACTATTTTACCTATTTTGTTCCTGTATTTAAATACTGTTATAGTGACAGCCGGAACCTTTGAACCGTAATGAGAGCGGGAGGTTTGGCGATTTAAGATCTGATTCAACCCACCATTTCTTTAGAAATGCCTGTACCAAGTCAGGGTCATTACGGTTTTCACAGTTTTCCGGTTGTTGACTGATTTTGTCTGTTTATATAATTATGAGTTTTGACTTTCCCTTTGTAAGATTGTTCGGAGTTCGGTAATTTTGTTATTACCCTTATTTATAGTCTGTATTTTCTTTTGGATGTTAAAAGTGTCAAAAGTTATTCGATGCTGCTCATATAGTATAAAGCTAATTTCAGTTATTACTGGATCTCGAACTACCGAGAGAGCAGGACATTGAATGATGAAGTGCTCAACTGTTTCGTCGTCTTTTCCACATATTAAACAGATACTGTCGTTGCCATTTTTCTTTATAGCTGCTTTACTAGTTTGTAGAAGATACGTTCCAGTTATTAATTTCAATTTCACCGGGATTCTGTCTACATCTCTTGCTGATTTACAGTTGATTCTCAGGAGATTATGGATTCCTTTATCATATGGGTTTCCAACATTTAGGCATTGAAGATTTTTATATAATTTCTTTGCTTCCAGGAGTTGTGTTTTCCATTTAAAATTAATTGCTTTATTGACAGTTCTTTTCCACTCTTCTTTTTTAACAGGATGCTCTAGTAGTATAATTGGATCTTCCAGATCATATTTCAAAAGTAGCTTCTTTATTTCCATAAACCAGCTTCTACTATTGTTGTTTTTAATGGAGAGTTGACGTCTCGCAATTTCTTTTTCTAGAGAGCTATCGTTTAGACTACAAATGTTATTTTAAAAAAATAAGTGCTTTATACTGAATTTGTAATTCAATTGGCCAAATTCCAGTTAGAATATATACTGCACAGTCAGGTGCATTTTTCGGCAACGACAGTATTTGCTTCAATAATTTCTTTTGAAATAAATCCATTTTTGCGTATGTGTTTTTGTAGGAAGCAGTATTTCCATTCCGTATAATAATATAGGCAGCACATATGTCTTAAAAAGTTGCAAGGAGGTCTTGCTTTCTTAATATTTTGCTCTACATTTATTTCCATGGTTTTTGCGATGGTGTCAGATTGCAACAAGCCTATATGAGGAGCTTTTTGGTGTCACTTATTGGTTATCCGTTTATTTGGAGTGCATTCAAATTTTGTTGACCAGAAGAGTATTACTTGCGGCTAAAATGCATTCGAATACTATTTGTTTTTGTATGTTGGAGTTGATAACGCTCCTGTTTTGCATATTCTGCTGCACTGTCAATTAACACTTGAGCTTCCATCTCTTTGAAGGAATTAAGGGTGATGTCATCTGCACAGATTATACTGCCAATCTTAGCTCCTATTCCTGTGTGGTTAAGCCTGTCGAGTAGAGGATTGACATAAATTGTGTACAAGTCTGCACTTAAGATTCCACCTTGTCTAACTCCTTGTGTGACTTCAAAAGCAGAAGATTCATGACCCATCCATTTCACAACACTAGTTGCTCCTTGATGTAAGCTGTTAATGAGAGACCATAATTTATCGTTAATTCCAGTTTGATATAATCTTCTCAGGATATGATACGGATCTACCACATCAAATGCTGATTTTGCGTCTAATAATACAATGATGACTGGTGTTTTTTCATCGTTCGCATTTCTTTTTAGTTCTTCAATTATAAATGATGCATTTAATGGCGATGTATTTGCTGTAAGTTCTCGCTGACATGGGTTCTGCATTTTCATAATTTGTGGTTGCATACGTAATTTAATTATAGCCTCAAGTATTTTATTTAAGACAGGTAGTACAGTAATTCCTCTGTAGTAGTTTGCCAGCTTCTTACTTCTCCTTTCTTCTTAATAACTGGGGACAATAGCCCTTTCTTAATAACTGGGGACAATAGCCCTTTCTTAATAACTGGGGACAATAGCCCTTTCTTAATAACTGGGGACAATAGCCCTTTCTTAATAACTGGGGACAATAGCCCTTTCTTAATAACTGGGGACAATAGCCCTTTCTTAATAACTGGGGACAATAGCCCTTTCTTAATAACTGGGGACAATAGCCCTTTCTTAATAACTGGGGACAATAGCCCTTTCTTAATAACTGGGGACAATAGCCCTTTCTTAATAACTGGGGACAATAGCCCTTTCTTAATAACTGGGGACAATAGCCCTTTCTTAATAACTGGGGACAATAGCCCTTTCTTAATAACATTAGGCACTTCTCCATTATTGAGCATTGTGTTATAAATGTGCAGCAGAAAGTCCAAAATTACCTCATCGGCGTTAAGTAAGTGTTCAATTGTGATACCAACAATGTCAGGTGATTTTCCTTTATTTAAAACATCCATGGCTTTCTTTAATTCTTCTACGGTTATAATTGGGGTCTCTTGATTCTTAACTATTTCCTCAATATGCTGTACTTCGTTCCTGCATAGGACGTGATATTGCTCATCGTAGTTGTTGGGAGTTGACAATTCTAGGAAATGTTCTCTAAGACCATGTGCAATTTGATCTGGACCGTAGTACATTTTATCTTTTACTTCTAGCTCCGAGGTACCGTTGGAACATTTTCTTTCGTTGTTCACTAGTTGATGAAATAATTTAGAATTTCCAGCACGGGCATTCATTATATCTTCCTTCACTTTAGCCGATTGAATTGCCTGTTCCACTCTAAGGGACCGACCATTTTTTTTCCAGAATTTAACATTAGGTTATATGACAAAAACTCTGAATCAGATTTTATTTTTTTGCTCCACCAAAATCAGAATATTTTTTTCAGCAACACTGGGAATCAGAATATTTTTTTAGAAAAAAACCATAACCCCCTTCAAGTTAAATGGTCGTTCCCTAACTGATTTTACAGTTTTTCTTGGTTTTTATTAATTCTCCCTCATTTGGTTTTCCAGCCTCTCTCCACTCTTTATGGGCCATTCTGGTGTCTTTTAATGCTCTTTTAATTTCTTCGTTCCAAACTTTAAGTTTTGTTTTATTTTTGCGAATTTTTCTAGCAGGTATTAACTCGGCTATTGATTCATTCAAATGTTCGTGAAAACTTTAACGGACTTTTCGGTATTTCCTCCCATAAGAAGTTTGTTGTTTTCTGTCATTTTAAATCTAGTATTATCTCTATATTTGTCGGTATCTGGTTTATCCCATTTAACTCTGATAGTTGTTTTAGGTTTCTGATGAATACTTTCAGAGTTATCGTTATAGGATGATGGTCTGAGGTATTTGATGGCATATCTAGTATGGTATTCTTTTGACTATAGTATTGGTATGATGCATCAACAAGAAAATAGTAGATTTCGGAACAATCTTGGCCTTTAGAGTTTACAAACGATTTCCTGTCCATAGTAAAAATTAAACTGTTCTCATCAATAAAATCTCAAATATATTTTTTTCTACTATTTACAGCTTTGCTTGACAGATCTTCGTTTATGTCCCCGCCAATCACAATGTAGTGTGTATTGTAATACCTTTGTAGTAATTCATTCAACAAATCGACTGTTTCGTTATATTCGATGGTTTTCTCACTTCCTCCAGAAGTTGGCATATAGACACATATAAGGGACCGACCATTTAACTTGAAGGGGGGGGGGAGGGGATTTTATGGTTTTCTGTCCCGGACAACACAAGAGTTAGAATATTTATTTTTTTAGTTGCGCAAAGCGCAAATTTTTTTTCCAGAATTAAACATTAGGTTATATGACAAAAACTCTGAATCAGATTTTTTTTTTTTCCTCCACCAAAATCAGAATATTTTTTCAGAAAATAACCATACCCTCCCTTCAAGTTAAATGGTCGTTCCCTAATAAGGATAGGTTTGTTACTAATTTGGTTTACTTCTATTCACTGTATCCTTTCATTTCCTCCTTCCACCATTCCCACAAATTGGTCTAAATCTTTGTGCCAAAAAATTCCTACTCCTCCATACCCTCTCGGTAGTTTACTTTGATCTACTTCTTCACATTTATCTACTCCTTTTCCTACATGACATAGGTCATTGTGTATTTCTCCTAGTTGGTATAATTGGCATTGATACAGCCAGTGCTCTTGAAGTAATATAATATTTGCATGTCGCATTAAGTCACATATTTCCAAGGTACTAGTTTTTGTGTTTTTACAGTTGTACGAAGCAATAGTAAGGCGATTTGTTGCTAATTTCTGAGTCTTACGTGTTGAGCATGAGCAAAAAAATGCTGGGTTTGTACAGGATGTAGATATGCTATACCAGTTCGCGACATTGGCTGTACGCATGGCATAGCCAAGGAGCCACTACAACTGTGAGATATCATTGGGTTTTCTCTAAAATATAACGGTTGACCGATGAATTGAGTTGTTATTGATGTTTTCTGATGTAGCTGTTCCATTTTGGGCATTTGATCAGTTGTCCCCCTTGGGTTTACTTTCCGTTTTGTATGAACTATTCTAGTGTTCATACAGTCATTATTTTCAGCAGTATTTTGAAATTCGGTTTTATGCTCAATGTCTGCTTGTTCATAATGTTCTAATGTAGATTGCCCATCTCTGGCATTTTCATGAGTATTGAACTTCTCAGATGTCGGTTTCTGCTCTTAATTGGCACTTTAACATTTTGAATCAGTATTACTTGTGTTTTGTTCAGTAATAGTAGTAACCATGTTGTTCTCAAGCTGCTGCAGTTGCTTGTCTATTTGTTTGAGTACAAAAGAAGTAACCCTATATTGTATGGAATGCAGTAAGCTGTTGTTGTGAAAGCTAAAGTTTGATCTATAGTATGATAATCATGGTGTTGAGGATTGTTAATTTGCACTTTATGGGTGGTTTTCTCTTCTATTTGTTCAATTCTTCTTTTCAAAGGTCATGATATGCATGTTAAGCTCTTGATTTTGATTTTCTAATTTAGTTACATAACTCATAAGCTTGGTGTGGTCTTTACTGTTTTCATTCAATAATTTGTCTTTTAGTTCCAGATCTTGCTCCCATTTCTTAAGTTTAAGCTCTTTTGATCTCAACTGAGAGGTATTTTCAGGAATATTATTATTGCTCTGGTTCTTGTTGTCTTTATTTTTTTATAGCAGCTGAAGTATTTTCTTGTTCAACTGTATTTTCAAATGCATTACTTCTTTGATCTTTTTGATTGTTTATATGGGTATGACCAATACAAGCATAGCAGGTTGTAAGGCTATTTGCTAGTTCGCAGCAGTCTTCGTGTATACTATTATTGCACAAATCGCAAATTTCAAATGTTGTTTTGATTATTGCAGTACATACATGACATATATTTGTCCCATTTGCATCTTGCACTTCGTCATTTCTTAATTCACCTTCCCCAAGTATGTCTATGTTTGAAGAAATATTTATTTTTTTGGCAATTCAATGGCTAGCATGCTTGTTTTTGCCTTGTTATTTCTACAAATTTTGCATGTGTATTCACTATTCTGTCCTTGTTCTACGTTTTCTATTTCTTTATTTGATAATTTCTCACAGTTGTAGTGGACCCAATGCATTCCTTCTGTACAGTAACTTACTGAGTAAGTGCTTTTAGTTTTATATTTCTTTTTACATTTAATACAGTTAATACTAGAACTGCTACTGATGGGGGGATTTGACAGTTCATCCGTCTCTTGTGGCCTTGTTGAGTTATCAACCAATCTAGCCTGCAGAAGTTTTGTTAATTGTTCAACCATTTTTCAGATGAGCTTCAGTGTTGTTTTGGGTTGCTGTTTCAATTATCTTGTGGATATTTTTGAGATCTCTATCAACAAATATTTGAGTGTTCTTCCCATTAATCAAGAATCTGCTTGAAGTTGTATATATATTGATGGTATTGAAGTTGTATATATATTGATGGTCTTGAAGTTGTATATATATTGATGGAACTGAAGTTGCATATATATTGATGGTATTGAAGTTGTATATATATTGATGGTATTGAAGTTGTATATATATTGATGGTATTGAAGTTGTATATATATTGATGGTATTGAAGTTGTATATATATTGATGGTATTGAAGTTGTATATATATTGATGGAATTGAAGTTGTATATATATTGATGGTATTGAAATTGTATATATATTGATGGTATTGAAGTTGTATATATATTGATGGTATTGAAGTTGTATATATATTGATGGTATAATGTCTACTAGAGTCACTAGAAACTTTGACGGTCATTTGTACTATATTAGTTGTTGTTCGATCAGTTGTAACATCTTGGTTTATCTGTCCAAATTATATGGGAAAGTTCAAATAATACTTCATAGCAGCTGTTCAAATCAGTTCAAATGTCGCAGTATCAGCAGTTAATACAATACCCCCACCAGTAAGTTCATATTGCATATTTTGAGCTCTTTTTGTAGCTTCCAGCTTTTTGTACAGTGCTTTTGTAATGTTTAGCTCATATCCTTTACTGGTACAACTTTTGTTTGGTTGCTCAGATAGAGATGGTGCAGGTACATTTACTTTTGTAACATTCATATCCATAATTGTAATTTTACTTTTGTAATTACTAACTATACAGTTTAATTTTAAAAACAATGGTACGTTGTGGTTAGTCCCACTTTCGATACAATTATTCCCAATAAGGATATTCAAAATGAAGAAAAAGACAATGCGACTAACAGGTATCTTGCTCTGAGTGCCAATACGTTGTGGATAGTCCCACTATCGACCAGTCACTCAGAGTAGAGACCTTAGCCTTAGCTATTATTATTTCTTATACAACGAAATTTACAATACATAAAAGTATATCCTATTTCAAATAGTGGATCTAATGGATATGGGTTCTTGTAGTGAAATTTTGGATATGGTTCAGTTAGACCAACATTCGTCCTTTATTTTGTACGCTATCTTTCGTAGTCACACTCTTGCATGGTTGTGCGAAGGATGTATCCCGTCCCTATATAAATTGAAATTATATCTATCTCTCTACCTGATGTATTGGTCTTTTGTGTTTTTGTTGTTATTGTGACTGATATCTAAACAAACATTTGGAGAACGTTTGCCAAGGCTGTTGTTGATAGCTCTAATGTGATCATTGACTGACAATCGTAACTACTCGGACATTCTCGCTACCCTGCAAATAACCTCGTATGCATTAGGCGTATAAATCGCACTACTTTTCACATGTCAGTTACATGAAAGTTTGATAAAGTTATATTTCAAACAATTTTCTATATTTCAATTAAAGTTTTAATTAGTTTTGCATGATTAGATTTTACTTAGTATGTCTTCCATATTGGATTTTCGTGGACTATATTTTTGTGCGGCTTAATTTAACTTAACTTCCGCCAAACAATTTAAGAAGAATTTCTACTATGTACGTACGAGGTTATTTGCAGGGTAGCGAGAATGGCCGAGTAGTTACGATTGCATTGACTGAATGCACTTGTAGGTCTAGTTTGTTGTCTTGATTCAAAAATTCGTTGAGTTGTTTGTGATTACGAGATATGTTATGTTGATAAATAGAGTACAATGGAATTTCCAGAACAGTGAGCTGCTGGGATAATTTTTAAACAGTTTTACAATCTGTCGGAAATTGTCTACTAATTTTTGAACTGACTCGTCACTCTCTGTTTTTAATGAGATATATTTCTTGTTTTTAAATGTTAGATCACATGTACCTATCCAGATATATAGAGCTATGTTGTCATGTTGTCCTATTTTGGCACCTAAATTTTCACTTAGACACTCAAGCGCTTTGGTCGACTCTCTACCGTTTTCGCACCACCACTTTATACTTTGTTCTACTACGTTCGTGACTTTTTTTTTGTAGACAGAATCCCTTGCTGTCGGATAATACAACAGGTGTAATTGTTTTATTCCCAGAGGGTTGTATATAGTCTTTCCTCAAATATTTTAGTAGTTTCGCGTTGATTGAACAACACAAGGTTAAAAAAAAAATGCATTGAAGCCTTCTCTTTATTATATAGCGACATAGTGACACATTTTTTTTTCCACATTGATCCTACATTTTATTCAGTGAATAGATGTGAATATTATTACAATCTACAAGGAAGTGTTGGCATGACTGAATAAATCTAAGGACACTCCTTTTGTGTTCACCGTCGGTTATCTCTGTGTTACCTCTGGGTTACCTCTGGGTTTTTAATTATGACAGATCCCATCATAAATCGACATTATTCATCTTTTTCAAGTCAGTATGGAAAAAAAATTCTTAAAATATATTATGAATAAACATCCTAAATATTTTGTTATCAATAAAATTAAAAATTCACGATCCGTTACCCCTCATCAACCCCTCTATGCCTGTATATTAGGTGAATTCCAGATTATTGATTTGCACCAGGCGGCAGTAAGAAGTATTTTTAGAAATATTTCTGTGTCGTGTGTTTTTGATCAATTTGTAAGTAAGTACATATGTATTGACTAATTTTGAGATTAATTTTATAACATAATGTCGAAATAGAAAGACACATTTTTTTTTCTACGAAAGGGTATTATAAAATTCTTGTTGAATCATGTATTTTGATTGATATTTGAAATAAAATCATATTTAAAATGTACCACCTCTGCATACCAAATGTCGTCAGGGAGGTATGCGTTTCAAACATGTATATGTAGTTTGATTGGATTTAATAGTTTCTTTGTTTTGTATTTAATGTGTTGTTTTGGTAACAATCCTTTGTATATCACAGGTACGTGTGGACAGAACCCTGTGATGCCCCCCCCTTTTTTTTTCTTTTTTTCTTTTTTTAACATCTATTTTTTTTCATATAAACAACATTTTGCAACTTTCTATGTATCACTGTATGACATATATACAATAAATACAATCAAACAGTAGTTTCTATCCATGCCGGGTTTCTGACATAATATTATAAGAGAGCTAAAAAGTCAACTTATATTTAAAGTACGTCTTCGTCCAGTGTGTATGTGTTTATGGTGGTATTGCTGGGGTGGAAAGGGGAGGTATACATTTTAACAGAGACGTTGCATTATTCATAAACACATGAACACAACATTGTATTTATCAGGGGAAAAAAAGTTCTAAAATTGATCCCTGTGTAGACCATGTTTTGTATAAAAGTGGAAAACCCTGAACCCTGTCGGTACATTTTAAATAAATAGAGCGGAAAATGTCAATTTAACAACGAATTTGACAAATAATATCAGTTGGTGATCAGGAATATTGTTGATAGTAATACAATATGACAAATAAATATTTTGGAGCTGAATTTCGGGTTTTTAATTTTTTTTTATCATTATATCATGTATATTATTCGATTTTAATTAAAATCTCCAAATGAAATAAAATAATTTACTGTAAATAATGTGAATGTTCCGAATATATATAGCGTTATAAGCTCTATAGAGATTTTAAAACCGACATCAGGCATCTGGGCCCGATTGTTCAAAACATTGGATACAGCTATTCACTGGAGAAATCATCTATGGGGTAATCCAGTGGACAACTTCTGTCCACTGGATAAATATGGCTGTTCAAAAGTTGTCCACTGGACAAAAATGTGTTATCCTGGACAACTTTTGTCCAGTCATATTTGGTATGATAAAGTTTTATCCAGTAGATAAATATGATCGCCAATTGATATTACATTAGATTTTTTTTGTATTCCTCTATTCAATTTCTAAAATAGCATTTCTCCTTTTTGGAAATAGATGACACATATAACAGGAACTTAAGATAAATATGCTTTTTTTTTTTTGCTTTTTTTATGGTGTTTAATGCCACTTACAACAATATTTCAGTTATATCGTGGCGCTAAGATAAATAGAAAGATTTTAAATACAAATGTAAATAAATAAATGTTATACGTTATAAATAAAAAAAAATGAGAAAAAAAACACACACACCATCAGAACTGATTTCTAATTCAATTTGTTGTACAGTGCAAGCAAATTAAATGTAGGTGTAATTGGGGGGACTGGTGTGTTATTTTGGTTTTCCCCAATATTTTTTGTTGATTTTTATTTGCGGGGTTCGATTTGATCTGGTCGAGATCTCCTTTGGATCAGTTGGTCACAGAGCAGTTTTCTTCGGTGCAGAAGGTATGGGGTTCGATTTGATCTGGTGGAGATCTCCTTTGGATCAGTTGGTCAGAGAGCAGTTTTCTTCGGTGCAGAAGGTACGGGGTTCGATTTGATCTGGTGGAGATCTCCTTTGGATCAGTTGATAGAGCGGTTGTCTTCGGGGCAGAAGTTACGGGGTTCGATTTGATCTGGTGGAGATCTCCTTTAGCTCAGTTTGTAGAGCGGTTGTTGTCGGTGCAGATGGTACGTGGGTTCGGTCCTGCATACATGAAAACAATCTCATTTGTGTTTTTGACCTCGCCGAATAAATGTTCTCTCCTTAGTATGAGGGGATCTCAGTCTTTGTACAATGCGTCTACTGTTGAATCACAGGGACTTGTTCCCGGTCACTAAATTTGTCCCACTTATTTTTGTTACTGTCAAATGTAATACCCACTTAAAAAGTGAGTTTTTAAGTTGGTAATACATTGACAGTAAAAACAAATTCAGTGGGGCAAATATAGTGGCCGGGAGCTAATCCTTGTGATTGAATTAAATACTAGGTGTGGTCCGGTTGAGGTAAAAACAAGAGTAGCATACTTAAACAAAATTATATTTGCACACGGTAGAGGTTTGTTTTAAACCACAACTCGTCATTTTCACATTAATATGTTTATGTATCCTGGAAGACAGGAAAACCCAGGTGAGTGACGTCATTGTCAGACATTTGATAACTGACAAGGGGACTATTCTGATTACGTGCCTGGTAATATTTGGACATATTAAGCGTGATTACGAGAAAGGTACTCCCGTCATCACCCCTTATGATCCATAAAACATTCTGAAAAAAACTGTAAAACTATGACTAATACGTAGACAATTTTAAAGGCAGACAATTTATGAACTATAACATTACCAGTACAATTGAAAAATAAAAACTACATGTTGTTTGCTTCGCTTATTTTTATTTTATTTATTTGTTATCAATCAGTTTAAAGGTCTAATAAAGGTAAATATTGTTGGACCTTTTCCAATCAAGTCACAAACTGTATTGGACATATGAACGATCTCCCGTCCATACAAAAATAAAACAATGATTATAATCAAATACTTGTTTGTCCATCCGTCCGTCCGTCCGGCCGTCCGTAGTCATTTACTTGAATAACTCGAAGCAAGTAATGTTTATAAGTATTAGCCACCTCCCAACCCCGAATAAATTGATTTTCCATATTATAGATATGCAATTAGGTTAAGTGTCTTATATTTTCTCTTTAAAAAGTTGAAAGTCACGGAAATAAAGTGATTGGTGTATAATTTACATTTTGCATTAAAAAACAATAATGGCTTACTTGTTTGATGGTGTTTTTACATATCGTCTAATGGACGAATTTTATTGAATCAATATTCAGCGATGCGCGTCTTAGATATATATTTATTTGAGAGGGGGCGTCGTGGCCGTGATCGTATGGTAGTTGGATTTACAACTACCTATGCAATCAGTGCCTATCACCACTATGTTGTGAGTTCGAATCTCCATCTAGTGTACAACATTATGTGATCAAGTTTGTCAGTGACTTGCGACAGGTCGTTGGTTTTCTCCGGGTACTCTGGTTTCCTCCACCAATAAAACTGACTACCACGATATCACTGAAATATTGTTGAAAGTGGCGTTAAACACCATCAATTATACAAACAAACAATATATATTGTTTTACCAACCTAGATTAATAAATGTTTTGCTTTTCACGCTGGCATCCTGCAGCTAATTTGCCTGATGAAGACGTGGTACACATTTCAGACACAGTTTATATACAAAAAGTAGAATAATCATCTTTTACTTAACCTTAAAAATGCTAACTAGGTGACGTCAAATTATTAGAATAAAGATAAAATTCATATAAATGTATATTTCAACTTTTTAAAGGGGGCGTATCAGGAAAAATTAAATTTTTACATTATATAGGTATTATTACTGTGTAACAAAAACTACCTATAGTTTACCCTACATCTTAATATTTTTGGAGTAACCATGGTAACAGCTGATTAAATAATCTGTTGAGTGCACTCAGAGCTTTCTAATTATCATAAAAACAGGAAGTTGATTATGACGTAGTACAGGCAATATGACTCCAGCTGCCTTGACTGCCTGAAAGAGATCATATTAGTTTTTAGCTATAGGAGAAATCATAACTGATAAGAATGACACATCTGGAACATGTTTACTTTGATGTAATCATTGTGTTAAAGATCTTCTACAATTCAGCTTCCAGTGTTTGATTTTATATAAAATATTTTTACTACACCTATATCTATATTTTGTATGTGTTTATAGAATTTTAAACATTTTTTTTATTTTGTTTCCCATCTTTTTAATTTAAACAATGAAAGTACATATTGTTTTTCCTCTTTATATTACAAGCTTAAAAATGTAAAAGAAATTTGTATAGATTCAGTGAAATATTTACCTCATGGTAAGAGAATCTGGAGCTCTTCCTCCAAGTCTTTTGTATCCATAAATGATACATATGCAGTTTCTAGAAGAGTTTTGTTCAGACAAATTAGATCAAACTCTGGATGCTGGCTAATACATTGAACTTCTTCTGTTATGTAGTTTTCTCTGAGTGCTGGCTAATACATTGAACTTCTTCTGTTATGTAGTTTTCATCATAATGTTTAAATTCTTTGCAGCACAAACATTCTCTTATTGACAGTAAATTTTCGCAGTTCCCATAAAGACAAAAAATTCTGTCTTATAGATTCCTCCTGTATCTGTGCATTGTTTGAAGCATTTTCAACAGATTGTGCAATTAACTCTTCCTCTGTGTATTCAGGTTCATATTGATATCCCAAACAAGAATTTTCATCAATTTCAAAATCACTTTCTGAAGATGACATTGCTTATTTATCAGTTGTTTATATTATGTATTTATTTTTCTCCAGTGATAAGGAATTTTCAACAGGAATTGCCTGTACTACGTGCAGGGGTTTCAAAGTGGGCCGGTACCCGGTACGTTTACCCGTCTGAGATCGTGTATAGTACCGGCATAAATTACTGAATCCCCCAAAATCAGCGGTGGTCAAAACCACAAGTACGATTGGATTGTGGAATATTTTTCAGAAAAAATTTATGATCACGTCAATTGCTGAATTCTCGCATTCAAATCGAACAACTGCGTTCAGCCACGACCAAGTTGACGGGATATTCCCTGTTTTAAAAATAACTTTACCTTAGAATCATAAATAACAGTTTGCGCATGCGGTAAATAGATATGTTTTCACCCCAATATCTTTTCATCCTTGTGCAAAACTCGGACCGGAACAAAGCTGACATCATTTCAAAATAAAAAATGACCCGATTACAAATTATGTTCAAACACAAACTAGTGTAATCTTCAGTAATATAAGTATGATCATTTATGTAAATATGAATATATGACTACACAATATTTTGTGCGATTTTTTTAATCCATTTAAAACCCAGGGTCGAATCATTTTGGGGCGTACTGTCTTGTTGCTTAACTCCATCCATATTGTTTAACTTCCAGTATAAAAAAATAAAAACCTGCATGGCTATTTATTTACATATTTTGACGGGGCCCTACCGCGGTTGTTCATAGAAATGAAAGTGTGCTGAAAAGCATTTTTAAAAGGGGGTACGAGGAGATAAGGGATAGAAAATTTCTAGGAATCTTGAAAAAGGACCGGACATGGCTCAAATACGAATTACATTGTAATGTCAAAATGCCGGCCCCACTTTTTTTTCCAAAATAATTTAACTTTTGTGATTCAAATGTTAATAAATGTCTTCCCGCGAATCGTTTTTGTTCGAACATTTTTTTTTGCACTTAAGTCATGAAAGTAACAATATATATTATTTTTGTTTAATTATATTTGTATTGATCTATTTATTAAAATTATAAATTTGTATTAATGATGATTGCAAATTAAATTTATGTTTCAATAATTATGACACTTATAAATCTTGATCCGTGCCAATGATCTTTGATGAGTTTAATTACTGGTAATAAAGTAAAAAAACACAAAAGCCAAGGTATTGTGAAAAAGAAAAGGACAAAGCCAACAAAAGAATTTTGAGAAGTTTAAGCTTTGATAACAATGGCTTGGTCAAGCCTAGCTGCAGAACCGTAGTTCTTTATGGTCCTTTTGGTTTTTTTTTAAGATATGGCGGACTATCCATGAATAATCTTGGCTGAAGTCTGTAAACTGAAATATTTAATAAAGAAATTGGGGGGGGGGGGGGGGGGGGGGATCCATTATGCATGGCCTTGGTGAAATCTGAACTCTAAAGGGATTTTTCTTTCAAAAACCCCCGGCCTACTTTTTTAGGTACCTCCTAAAATTTAAGAAGTACCTCCTGTTATAAAAAACTTTGAAACCCCTGCTATGTCACAAACAGTTGTGCAACAGTTGTGCAACATGGGTAATTACAGATAAGGGAGATAAGTCACAAACAGCTGTGTAACATGGGTAATTACAGATAAGGGAGATAAGTCACAAACAGCTGTGTAACATGGGTAATTACAGATAAGGCAGATAAGTCACAAACAGCTGTGTAACATGGGTAATTACAGATAAGGGAGATAAGTCACAAACAGCTGTGTAACATGGGTAATTACAGATAAGGGAGATAAGTCACAAACAGCTGTGTAACATGGGTAATTACAGATAAGGGAGATAAGTCACAAACAGCTGTGTAACATGGGTAATTACAGATAAGGGAGATAAGTCACAAACAGCTGTGTAACATGGGTAATTACAGATAAGGGAGATGAGTCACAAACAGCTGTGTAACATGGGTAATTACAGATAAGGGAGATAAGTCACAAACAGCTGTGTAACATGGGTAATTACAGATAAGGGAGATAAGTCACAAACAGCTGTGTAACATGGGTAATTACAGATAAGGGAGATATGTCACAAACAGCTGTGTAACATGGGTAATTACAGATAAGGGAGATAAGTCACAAACAGCTGTGTAACATGGAGGGTAATTACAGATAAGGGAGATAAGTCACAAACAGCTGTGTAACATGGGTAATTACAGATAAGGGAGATAAGTCACAAACAACTGTGTAACATGGGTAATTACAGATAAGGGAGATAAGTCACAAACAGCTGTGTAACATGGGTAATTACAGATAAGGGAGATAAGTCACAAACAACTGTGTAACATGGGTAATTACAGATAAGGGAGATAAGTCACAAACAGCTGTGTAACATGGGTAATTACAGATAAGGGAAATAAGTCACAAACAGCTGTGTAACATGGGTAATTACAGATAAGGGAGATAAGTCACAAACAGCTGTGTAACATGGGTAATTACAGATAAGGGAGATAAGTCACAAACAGCTGTGTAACATGGGTAATTACAGATAAGGGAGATAAGTCACAAACAGCTGTGTAACATGGGTAATTACAGATAAGGGAGATGAGTCACAAACAGCTGTGTAACATGGGTAATTACAGATAAGGGAGATAAGTCACAAACAGCTGTGTAACATGGGTAATTACAGATAAGGGAGATAAGTCACAAACAGCTGTGTAACATGGGTAATTACAGATAAGGGAGATATGTCACAAACAGCTGTGTAACATGGGTAATTACAGATAAGGGAGATAAGTCACAAACAGCTGTGTAACATGGAGGGTAATTACAGATAAGGGAGATAAGTCACAAACAGCTGTGTAACATGGGTAATTACAGATAAGGGAGATAAGTCACAAACAACTGTGTAACATGGGTAATTACAGATAAGGGAGATAAGTCACAAACAGCTGTGTAACATGGGTAATTACAGATAAGGGAGATAAGTCACAAACAACTGTGTAACATGGGTAATTACAGATAAGGGAGATAAGTCACAAACAGCTGTGTAACATGGGTAATTACAGATAAGGGAAATAAGTCACAAACAGCTGTGTAACATGGGTAATTACAGATAAGGGAGATAAGTCACAAACAGCTGTGTAACATGGGTAATTACAGATAAGGGAGATAAGTCACAAACAGCTGTGTAACATGGGTAATTACAGATAAGGGAGATAAGTCACAAACAGCTGTGTAACATGGGTAATTACAGATAAGGGAGATGAGTCACAAACAGCTGTGTAACATGGGTAATTACAGATAAGGGAGATGAGTCACAAACAGCTGTGTAACATGGGTAATTACAGATAAGGGAGATAAGTCACAAACAGCTGTGTAACATGGGTAATTACAGATAAGGGAGATAAGTCACAAACAGCTGTGTAACATGGGTAATTACAGATAAGGGAGATATGTCACAAACAGCTGTGTAACATGGGTAATTACAGATAAGGGAGATAAGTCACAAACAGCTGTGTAACATGGAGGGTAATTACAGATAAGGGAGATAAGTCACAAACAGCTGTGTAACATGGGTAATTACAGATAAGGGAGATAAGTCACAAACAACTGTGTAACATGGGTAATTACAGATAAGGGAGATAAGTCACAAACAGCTGTGTAACATGGGTAATTACAGATAAGGGAGATAAGTCACAAACAACTGTGTAACATGGGTAATTACAGATAAGGGAGATAAGTCACAAACAGCTGTGTAACATGGGTAATTACAGATAAGGGAAATAAGTCACAAACAGCTGTGTAACATGGGTAATTACAGATAAGGGAGATAAGTCACAAACAGCTGTGTAACATGGGTAATTACAGATAAGGGAGATAAGTCACAAACAGCTGTGTAACATGGGTAATTACAGATAAGGGAGATAAGTCACAAACAGCTGTGTAACATGGGTAATTACAGATAAGGGAGATAAGTCACAAACAGCTGTGTAACATGGGTAATTACAGATAAGGGAGATAAGTCACAAACAGCTGTGTAACATGGGTAATTACAGATAAGGGAGATAAGTCACAAACAGCTGTGTAACATGGGTAATTACAGATAAGGGAGATAAAAAGAAAGTCAATATGTCTGCCTCCAGCTGAGTGATAACAGCTGCCAAATAACTGCAATAATTATCTAATCAGGCACCTCTTAAATAAACAACAAATGAAAATGTATACTTTGATCAATGATATATAAGATATTAAAATTAATTAGTTTATGATAGGTTCCCTTTACTTAATTGTGATAGTGAATGTGTACTGTAATAATATTGCTGGACAAATCTTTTTCCTTGCAGATCTACAACAATGTATGATTCAGCTTTAGTTAGTCTTACAATAATAGGATGTGGAATAATATTTCTAGCACTGGTAACACCTGGTTGGCTTGGTTTTGACATAAAGTCTCCCAAAGAAGACGGAAATATTGATGTAAGTGGTGTTGGTCTAAGTCATCTTCACCACAACAAAGAGTCAACATCACCACAACCTTAAACACATTCTACATCACCACAACCTTAAACACATTCTACATCACCACAACCTTAAACACATTCTACATCACCACAACCTTAAACACATTCTACATCACCACAACCTTAAACACATTCTACATCACCACAACCTTAAACACATTCTACATCACCACAACCTTAAACACATTCTACATCACCACAACCTTAAACACATTCTACATCACCACAACTTTAAGCACATTCTACATCACCACAACCTTAAACACATTCTACATCACCACAACCTTAAACACATTCTACATCACCACAACCTTAAACACATTCTACATCACCACAACCTTAATCACATTCTACATCACCACAACCTTAAACACATTCTACATCACCACAACCTTAAACACATTCTACATCACCACAACCTTAAACACATTCTACATCACCACAACCTTAAACACATTCTACATCACCACAACCTTAAACACATTCTACATCACCACAACCTTAAACACATTCTACATCACCACAACCTTAAACACATTCTACATCACCACAACCTTAAACACATTCTACATCACCACAACCTTGAACACATTCTACATCACCACAACTTTAAGCACATTCTACATCACCACAACCTTAAACACATTCTACATCACCACAACCTTAAACACATTCTACATCACCACAGCCTTAAACACATTCTACATCACCACAACCTTAAACACATTCTACATCACCACAACCTTAAACACATTCTACATCACCACAACCTTAAACACATTCTACATCACCACAACTTTAAGCACATTCTACATCACCACAACCTTAAACACATTCTACATCACCACAACCTTAAACACATTCTACATCACCACAACCTTAAACACATTCTACATCACCACAACCTTAATCACATTCTACATCACCACAACCTTAAACACATTCTACATCACCACAACCTTAAACACATTCTACATCACCACAACCTTAAACACATTCTACATCACCACAACCTTAAACACATTCTACATCACCACAACCTTAAACACATTCTACATCACCACAACCTTAAACACATTCTACATCACCACAACCTTAAACACATTCTACATCACCACAACCTTAAACACATTCTACATCACCACAACCTTGAACACATTCTACATCACCACAACTTTAAGCACATTCTACATCACCACAACCTTAAACACATTCTACATCACCACAACCTTAAACACATTCTACATCACCACAGCCTTAAACACATTCTACATCACCACAACCTTAAACACATTCTACATCACCACAACCTTAAACACATTCTACATCACCACAACCTTAAACACATTCTACATCACCACAACTTTAAGCACATTCTACATCACCACAACCTTAAACACATTCTACATCACCACAACCTTAAACACATTCTACATCACCACAACCTTAAACACATTCTACATCACCACCACCTTAAACACATTCTACATCACCACAACCTTAAACACATTCTACATCACCACAACCTTAAACACATTCTACATCACCACAACCTTAAACACATTCTACATCACCACAACCTTAAACACATTCTACATCACCACAACCTTAAACACATTCTACATCACCACAACCTTAAGCACATTCTACATCACCACAACCTTAAACACATTCTACATCACCACAACCTTAAGCACATTCTACATCACCACAACCTTAAACACATTCTACATCACCACAACCTTAAACACATTCTACATCACCACAACCTTAAGCACATTCTACATCACCACAACCTTAAACACATTCTACATCACCACAACCTTAAACACAGTATACATCACCACAACCTTAAACACAGTATACATCACCACAACCTTAAACACATTCTACATCACCACAGCCGTAAACACATTCTACATCACCACAACCTTAAACACATTCTACATCACCACAACCTTAAACACATTCTACATCACCACAACCTTAAACACATTCTACATCACCACAACCTTAAACACAGTATACATCACCACAACCTTAAACACATTCTACATCACCACAACCTTAAACACATTCTACATCACCACAACCTTGAACACATTCTACATCACCACAACCTTAAACACATTCTACATCACCACAACCTTAAACACATTCTACATCACCACAACCTTAAACACATTCTACATCACCACAACCTTAAACACATTCTACATCACCACAACCTTAAACACAGTATACATCACCACAACCTTAAACACATTCTACATCACCACAACCTTAAACACATTCTACATCACCACAACCTTAAGCACATTCTACATCACCACAACCTTAAACACATTCTACATCACCACAACCTTAAACACAGTATACATCACCACAACCTTAAACACATTCTACATCACCACAACCTTAAACACATTCTACATCACCACAACCTTAAACACATTCTACATCACCACAACCTTAAGCACATTCTACATCACCACAACCTTAAACACAGTATACATCACCACAACCTTAAACACATTCTACATCACCACAACCTTTAACACATTCTACATAACCACAACCTTAAACACATTCTACATCACCACAACCTTAAACACATTCTACATCACCACAACCTTAAACACATTCTACATCACCACAACCTTAAACACATTCTACATCACCACAACCTTAAACACATTCTACATCACCACAACCTTAAACACAGTATACATCACCACAACCTTAAACACAGTATACATCACCATAACCTTTAGCACATTCTACATCACCAACACATTCTACATCACCACAACCTTAAACACATTCTACATCACCACAACCTTAAACACATTCTACATCACCACAACCTTAAACACATTCTACATCACCACAACCTTAAACACATTCTACATCACCACAACCTTAAACACATTCTACATCACCACAACCTTAAACACATTCTACATCACCACAACCTTAAACACATTCTACATCACCACAACCTTAAACACATTCTACATTACCACAACCATTGCACTATCTATAGCACAAGCCACACACTGCCTTACATAAACCAATATAGGGTACCATGTACATCTATAAGACAAGCCACACACTGTCTTACATAAACAAATATAGGGTACCATATACATCTATAAGACAAGTCACACACTCCCTTATATAAACAAATATAGGGTACCATATACATCTATAAGACAAGTCACACACTGTCTTACATAAACAAATATAGGGTATTATATACATCTATAAGACAAGTCACTCACTCCTTTACATATACAAATATAGGGTACCATATACATCTATAAGAAAAATAACACACTGCCTTACATAAACAAATATGGGGTACCATATATATCTATAAGACAAGTCACACACTGTCTTATATAAACAAATATAGGGTACCATATACATCCATTAAAAAAAACAACACACTGCCTTACATAAACAAATATAGGGTACCATATACATCTATAAGACATGTCACACACTGTCTTACATAAACAAATATAGGGTACCATATACATCTAAAAGACAAGTCACACACTGTCTTATATAAACAAATATAGGGTACCATATACATCTATAAGACAAGTCACACACTGCCTTACATAAACAAATATAGGGTACCATATACATCTATAAGACAAGTCACACACTGCCTTACATAAACAAATATAGGGTACCATATACATCTATAAGACAAGTCACACACTGCCTTACATAAACAAATATAGGATACCATATACATCTATAAGACAAGTCACACACTGTCTTATATAAACAAATATAGGGTACCATATACATCTATAAGACAAGTCACACACTGTCTTACATAAACAAATATAGGGTACCATATACATCTATAAGACAAGTCACACACTGCCTTACATAAACAAATATAGGATACCATATACATCTATAAGACAAGTCACACACTGTCTTACATAAACAAATATAGGGTACCATATACATCTATAAGACAAGTCACACACTGTCTTACATAAACAAATATAGGGTACCATATACATCTATAAGACAAGTCACACACTGTCTTACATAAACAAATATAGGGTACCATATACATCTATAAGACAAGTCACACACTGTCTTATATAAACAAATATAGGGTACCATATACATCTATAAGACATGTCACACACTGTCTTACATAAACAAATATAGGGTACCATATACATCTATAAGACAAGTCACACACTGTCTTACATAAACAAATATAGGGTACCATATACATCTATAAGACAAGTCACACACTGTCTTATATAAACAAATATAGGGTACCATATACATCTATAAGACAAGTCACACACTGTCTTACATAAACAAATATAGGGTACCATATACATCTATAAGACATGTCACACACTGTCTTACATAAACAAATATAGGGTACCATATACATCTATAAGACAAGTCACACACTGTCTTATATAAACAAATATAGGGTACCATATACATCTATAAGACATGTCACACACTGTCTTACATAAACAAATATAGGGTACCATATACATCTATAAGACAAGTCACACACTGCCTTACATAAACAAATATAGGGTACCATATACATCTATAAGACAAGTCACACACTGCCTTACATAAACAAATATAGGATACCATATACATCTATAAGACATGTCACACACTGTCTTACATAAACAAATATAGGGTACCATATACATCTATAAGACAAGTCACACACTGCCTTACATAAACAAATATAGGGTACCATATACATCTATAAGACAAGTCACACACTGCCTTACATAAACAAATATAGGATACCATATACATCTATAAGACAAGTCACACACTGTCTTATATAAACAAATATAGGGTACCATATACATCTATAAGACATGTCACACACTGTCTTATATAAACAAATATAGGGTACCATATACATCTATAAGACAAGTCACACACTGTCTTATATAAACAAATATAGGGTACCATATACATCTATAAGACAAGTCACACACTGTCTTATATAAACAAATATAGGGTACCATATACATCTATAAGACAAGTCACACACTGTCTTATATAAACAAATATAGGGTACCATATACATCTATAAGACATGTCACACACTGTCTTACATAAACAAATATAGGGTACCATATACATCTATAAGACAAGTCACACACTGTCTTATATAAAAAAATATAGGGTACCATATACATCTATAAGACATGTCACACACTGTCTTATATAAACAAATATAGGGTACCATATACATCTATAAGACAAGTCACACACTGCCTTATATAAACAAATATAGGGTACCATATACATCTATAAGACAGGTCACACACTGTCTTACATAAACAAATATAGGGTACCATATACATCTATTAGACAAGTCACACACTGCCTTACATAAACAAATATAGGGTACCATATACATCTATAAGACAAGTCACACACTGTCTTACATAAACAAATATAGGGTACCATATACATCTATAAGACAAGTCACACACTGTTTTACATAAACAAATATAGGGTACCATATACATCTATAAGACAAGTCACACACTGTCTTACATAAACAAATATAGGGTACCATATACATCTATAAGACATGTCACACACTCCCTTACATAAACAAATATAGGGTACCATATACATCTATAAGACAAGTCACACACTGCCTTACATGAACAAATATAGGGTACCATATACATCTATAAGACAAGTCACACACTGTCTTACATAAACAAATATAGGGTACCATATACATCTATAAGACAAGTCACACACTCCCTTACATAAACAAATATAGGGTACCATATACATCTATAAGACAAGTCACACACTGTCTTACATAAACAAATATAGGGTACCATATACATCTATAAGACAAGTCACACACTGTCTTACATAAACAAATATAGGGTACCATATACATCTATAAGACAAGTCACACACTGTCTTATATAAACAAATATAGGGTACCATATACATCTATAAGACAAGTCACACACTGTCTTACATAAACAAATATAGGGTACCATATACATCTATAAGACAAGTCACACACTGTCTTATATAAACAAATATAGGGTACCATATACATCTATAAGACAAGTCACACACTGTCTTACATAAACAAATATAGGGTACCATATACATCTATAAGACAAGTCACACACTGTCTTACATAAACAAATATAGGGTACCATATACATCTATAAGACAAGTCACACACTGTCTTACATAAACAAATATAGGGTACCATATACATCTATAAGACAAGTCACACACTGTCTTACATAAACAAATATAGGGTACCATATACATCTATAAGACAAGTCACACACTGTCTTACATAAACAAATATAGGGTACCATATACATCTATAAGACAAGTCACACACTGTCTTATATAAACAAATATAGGGTACCATATACATCTATAAGACAAGTCACACACTGTCTTATATAAACAAATATAGGGTACCATATACATCTATAAGACAAGTCACACACTGTCTTACATAAACAAATATAGGGTACCATATACATCTATAAGACAAGTCACACACTGTCTTACATGAACAAATATAGGGTACCATATACATCTATAAGACAAGTCACACACTGCCTTACATAAACAAATATAGGGTACCATATACATCTATAAGACAAGTCACACACTGTCTTATATAAACAAATATAGGGTACCATATACATCTATAAGACAAGTCACACACTGTCTTACATAAACAAATATAGGGTACCATATACATCTATAAGACATGTCACACACTCCCTTACATAAACAAATATAGGATACCATATACATCTATAAGACAAGTCACACACTGTCTTATATAAATAAATATAGGGTACCATATACATCTATAAGACAAGTCACACACTGTCTTACATAAACAAATATAGGGTACCATATACATCTATAAGACATGTCACACACTGTCTTACATAAACAAATATAGGGTACCATATACATCTATAAGACAAGTCACACACTGTCTTATATAAACAAATATAGGGTACCATATACATCTATAAGACAAGTCACACACTGTCTTACATAAACAAATATAGGGTACCATATACATCTATAAGACAAGTCACACACTCCCTTACATAAACAAATATAGGGTACCATATACATCTATAAGACAAGTCACACACTGTCTTATATAAACAAATATAGGGTACCATATACATCTATAAGACAAGTCACACACTGTCTTACATAAACAAATATAGGGTACCATATACATCTATAAGACATGTCACACACTGTCTTACATAAACAAATATAGGGTACCATATACATCTATAAGACAAGTCACACACTGTCTTATATAAACAAATATAGGGTACCATATACATCTATAAGACAAGTCACACACTCCCTTACATAAACAAATATAGGGTACCATATACATCTATAAGACAAGTCACACACTGCCTTACATAAACAAATATAGGGTACCATATACATCTATAAGACAAGTCACACACTGTCTTATATAAACAAATATAGGATACCATATACCTCTATAAGACAAGTCACACACTGTCTTACATAAACAAATATAGGGTACCATATACATCTATAAGACAAGTCACACACTGTCTTACATAAACAAATATAGGATACCATATACATCTATAAGACAAGTCACACACTGTCTTATATAAACAAATATAGGGTACCATATACATCTATAAGACAAGTCACACACTGTCTTATATAAACAAATATAGGGTACCATATACATCTATAAGACAAGTCACACACTGTCTTATATAAACAAATATAGGGTACCATATACATCTATAAGACAAGTCACACACTGTCTTACATAAACAAATATAGGGTACCATATACATCTATAAGACATGTCACACACTGCCTTACATAAACAAATATAGGGTACCATATACATCTATAAGACAAGTCACACACTGTCTTATATAAACAAATATAGGGTACCATATACATCTATAAGACAAGTCACACACTGTCTTACATAAACAAATATAGGGTACCATATACATCTATAAGACAAGTCACACACTGTCTTACATAAACAAATATAGGGTACCATATACATCTATAAGACAAGTCACACACTGTCTTATATAAACAAATATAGGGTACCATATACATCTATAAGACAAGTCACACACTGTCTTATATAAACAAATATAGGGTACCATATACATCTATAAGACAAGTCACACACTGTCTTACATAAACAAATATAGGGTACCATATACATCTATAAGACAAGTCACACACTGTCTTACATGAACAAATATAGGGTACCATATACATCTATAAGACAAGTCACACACTGCCTTACATAAACAAATATAGGGTACCATATACATCTATAAGACAAGTCACACACTGTCTTATATAAACAAATATAGGGTACCATATACATCTATAAGACAAGTCACACACTGTCTTACATAAACAAATATAGGGTACCATATACATCTATAAGACATGTCACACACTCCCTTACATAAACAAATATAGGATACCATATACATCTATAAGACAAGTCACACACTGTCTTATATAAATAAATATAGGGTACCATATACATCTATAAGACAAGTCACACACTGTCTTACATAAACAAATATAGGGTACCATATACATCTATAAGACATGTCACACACTGTCTTACATAAACAAATATAGGGTACCATATACATCTATAAGACAAGTCACACACTGTCTTATATAAACAAATATAGGGTACCATATACATCTATAAGACAAGTCACACACTGTCTTACATAAACAAATATAGGGTACCATATACATCTATAAGACAAGTCACACACTCCCTTACATAAACAAATATAGGGTACCATATACATCTATAAGACAAGTCACACACTGTCTTATATAAACAAATATAGGGTACCATATACATCTATAAGACAAGTCACACACTGTCTTACATAAACAAATATAGGGTACCATATACATCTATAAGACATGTCACACACTGTCTTACATAAACAAATATAGGGTACCATATACATCTATAAGACAAGTCACACACTGTCTTATATAAACAAATATAGGGTACCATATACATCTATAAGACAAGTCACACACTCCCTTACATAAACAAATATAGGGTACCATATACATCTATAAGACAAGTCACACACTGCCTTACATAAACAAATATAGGGTACCATATACATCTATAAGACAAGTCACACACTGTCTTATATAAACAAATATAGGATACCATATACATCTATAAGACAAGTCACACACTGTCTTACATAAACAAATATAGGGTACCATATACATCTATAAGACAAGTCACACACTGTCTTACATAAACAAATATAGGATACCATATACATCTATAAGACAAGTCACACACTGTCTTATATAAACAAATATAGGGTACCATATACATCTATAAGACAAGTCACACACTGTCTTATATAAACAAATATAGGGTACCATATACATCTATAAGACAAGTCACACACTGTCTTATATAAACAAATATAGGGTACCATATACATCTATAAGACAAGTCACACACTGTCTTACATAAACAAATATAGGGTACCATATACATCTATAAGACATGTCACACACTGCCTTACATAAACAAATATAGGGTACCATATACATCTATAAGACAAGTCACACACTGTCTTATATAAACAAATATAGGGTACCATATACATCTATAAGACAAGTCACACACTGTCTTACATAAACAAATATAGGGTACCATATACATCTATTAGACAAGTCACACACTGTCTTATATAAACAAATATAGGGTACCATATACATCTATAAGACAAGTCACACACTGTCTTACATAAACAAATATAGGGTACCATATACATCTATAAGACATGTCACACACTGTCTTACATAAACAAATATAGGGTACCATATACATCTATAAGACAAGTCACACACTGTCTTACATAAACAAATATAGGGTACCATATACATCTATAAGACAAGTCACACACTGTCTTACATAAACAAATATAGGGTACCATATACATCTATAAGACAAGTCACACACTGTCTTACATAAACTAAAATAGGGTACCATATACATCTATAAGACAAGTCACACACTGTCTTACATAAACAAATATAGGGTACCATATACATCTATAAGACAAGTCACACACTGTCTTATATAAACAAATATAGGGTACCATATACATCTATAAGACAAGTCACACACTGTCTTACATAAACAAATATAGGATACCATATACATCTATAAGACAAGTCACACACTGTCTAACATAAACAAATATAGGGTACCATATACATCTATAAGACAAGTCACACACTGTCTTACATAAACAAATATAGGATACCATATACATCTATAAGACAAGTCACACACTGTCTTATATAAACAAATATAGGGTACCATATACATCTATAAGACAAGTCACACACTGTCTTATATAAACAAATATAGGGTACCATATACATCTATAAGACAAGTCACACACTGTCTTATATAAACAAATATAGGGTACCATATACATCTATAAGACAAGTCACACACTGTCTTACATAAACAAATATAGGGTACCATATACATCTATAAGACATGTCACACACTGCCTTACATAAACAAATATAGGGTACCATATACATCTATAAGACAAGTCACACACTGTCTTATATAAACAAATATAGGGTACCATATACATCTATAAGACAAGTCACACACTGTCTTACATAAACAAATATAGGGTACCATATACATCTATAAGACAAGTCACACACTGTCTTATATAAACAAATATAGGGTACCATATACATCTATAAGACAAGTCACACACTGTCTTACATAAACAAATATAGGGTACCATATACATCTATAAGACATGTCACACACTGTCTTACATAAACAAATATAGGGTACCATATACATCTATAAGACAAGTCACACACTGTCTTACATAAACAAATATAGGGTACCATATACATCTATAAGACAAGTCACACACTGTCTTACATAAACAAATATAGGGTACCATATACATCTATAAGACAAGTCACATACTGTCTTACATAAACTAAAATAGGGTACCATATACATCTATAAGACAAGTCACACACTGTCTTACATAAACAAATATAGGGTACCATATACATCTATAAGACAAGTCACACACTGTCTTATATAAACAAATATAGGGTACCATATACATCTATAAGACAAGTCACACACTGTCTTACATAAACAAATATAGGATACCATATACATCTATAAGACAAGTCACACACTGTCTAACATAAACAAATATAGGGTACCATATACATCTATAAAACAAGTCACACACTGTCTTACATAAACAAATATAGGGTACCATATACATCTATAAGACAAGTCACACACTCCCTTACATAAACAAATATAGGGTACCATATACATCTATAAGACAAGTCACACACTGCCTTACATAAACAAATATAGGGTACCATATACATCTATAAGACAAGTCACACACTGTCTTATATAAACAAATATAGGATACCATATACATCTATAAGACAAGTCACACACTGTCTTACATAAACAAATATAGGGTACCATATACATCTATAAGACAAGTCACACACTGTCTTACATAAACAAATATAGGATACCATATACATCTATAAGACAAGTCACACACTGTCTTATATAAACAAATATAGGGTACCATATACATCTATAAGACAAGTCACACACTGTCTTATATAAACAAATATAGGGTACCATATACATCTATAAGACAAGTCACACACTGTCTTATATAAACAAATATAGGGTACCATATACATCTATAAGACAAGTCACACACTGTCTTACATAAACAAATATAGGGTACCATATACATCTATAAGACATGTCACACACTGCCTTACATAAACAAATATAGGGTACCATATACATCTATAAGACAAGTCACACACTGTCTTATATAAACAAATATAGGGTACCATATACATCTATAAGACAAGTCACACACTGTCTTACATAAACAAATATAGGGTACCATATACATCTATAAGACAAGTCACACACTGTCTTATATAAACAAATATAGGGTACCATATACATCTATAAGACAAGTCACACACTGTCTTACATAAACAAATATAGGGTACCATATACATCTATAAGACATGTCACACACTGTCTTACATAAACAAATATAGGGTACCATATACATCTATAAGACAAGTCACACACTGTCTTACATAAACAAATATAGGGTACCATATACATCTATAAGACAAGTCACACACTGTCTTACATAAACAAATATAGGGTACCATATACATCTATAAGACAAGTCACACACTGTCTTACATAAACTAAAATAGGGTACCATATACATCTATAAGACAAGTCACACACTGTCTTACATAAACAAATATAGGGTACCATATACATCTATAAGACAAGTCACACACTGTCTTATATAAACAAATATAGGGTACCATATACATCTATAAGACAAGTCACACACTGTCTTACATAAACAAATATAGGATACCATATACATCTATAAGACAAGTCACACACTGTCTAACATAAACAAATATAGGGTACCATATACATCTATAAAACAAGTCACACACTGTCTTACATAAACAAATATAGGGTACCATATACATCTATAAGACAAGTCACACACTGTCTTACATAAACAAATATAGGATACCATATACATCTATAAGACAAGTCACACACTGTCTTACATAAACAAATATAGGGTACCATATACATCTATAAGACAAGTCACACACTGTCTTATATAAACAAATATAGGGTACCATATACATCTATAAGACAAGTCACACACTGTCTTACATAAACAAATATAGGATACCATATACATCTATAAGACAAGTCACACACTGCCTTACATAAACAAATATAGGGTACCATATACATCTATAAGAGAAGTCACACACTGCCTTACATAAACAAATATAGGGTACCATATACATCTATAAGACAAGTCACACACTGCCTTACATAAACAAATATAGGGTACCATATACATCTATTAGACAAGTCACACACTGTCTTACATAAACAAATATAGGGTACCATATACATCTATAAGACATGTCACACACTCCCTTACATAAACAAATATAGGATACCATATACATCTATAAGACATGTCACACACTGTCTTACATAAACAAATATAGGGTACCATATACATCTATAAGACAAGTCACACACTGTCTTACATAAACAAATATAGGATACCATATACATCTATAAGACAAGTCACACACTGTCTTACATAAACAAATATAGGGTACCATATACATCTATAAGACAAGTCACACACTGTCTTACATAAACAAATATAGGATACCATATACATCTATAAGACAAGTCACACACTGTCTTACATAAACAAATATAGGGTACCATATACATCTATAAGACATGTCACACACTCCCTTACATAAACAAATATAGGATACCATATACATCTATAAGACAAGTCACACACTGTCTTACATAAACAAATATAGGGTACCATATACATCTATAAGACAAGTCACACACTGTCTTACATAAACAAATATAGGATACCATATACATCTATAAGACAAGTCACACACTGTCTTACATAAACAAATATAGGGTACCATATACATCTATAAGACAAGTCACACACTGTCTTACATAAACAAATATAGGATACCATATACATCTATAAGACAAGTCACACACTGTCTTACATAAACAAATATAGGGTACCATATACATCTATAAGACAAGTCACACACTGTCTTACATGAACAAATATAGGGTACCATATACATCTATAAGACAAGTCACACACTCCCTTACATAAACAAATATAGGGTACCATATACATCTATAAGACAAGTCACACACTGTCTTACATAAACAAATATAGGGTACCATATACATCTATAAGACAAGTCACACACTGTCTTACATAAACAAATATAGGATACCATATACATCTATAAGACAAGTCACACACTCCCTTACATAAACAAATATAGGGTACCATATACATCTATAAGACAAGTCACACACTGTCTTACATAAACAAATATAGGGTACCATATACATCTATAAGACAAGTCACACACTGTCTTACATAAACAAATATAGGATACCATATACATCTATAAGACAAGTCACACACTGTCTTACATAAACAAATATAGGGTACCATATACATCTATAAGACAAGTCACACACTGTCTTACATAAACAAATATAGGATACCATATACATCTATAAGACAAGTCACACACTGCCTTACATAAACAAATATAGGGTACCATATACATCTATAAGACAAGTCACACACTGTCTTACATAAACAAATATAGGATACCATATACATCTATAAGACAAGTCACACACTGTCTTACATAAACAAATATAGGGTACCATATACATCTATAAGACAAGTCACACACTGTCTTACATGAACAAATATAGGGTACCATATACATCTATAAGACAAGTCACACACTCCCTTACATAAACAAATATAGGGTACCATATACATCTATTAGACAAGTCACACACTGTCTTACATAAACAAATATAGGGTACCATATACATCTATAAGACAAGTCACACACCGTCTTACATAAACAAATATAGGGTACCATATACATCTATAAGACAAGTCACACACTGTCTTACATAAACAAATATAGGATACCATATACATCTATAAGACAAGTCACACACTGTCTAACATAAACAAATATAGGGTACCATATACATCTATAAGACAAGTCACACACTGTCTTACATAAACAAATATAGGGTACCATATACATCTATTAGACAAGTCACACACTGTCTTATATAAACAAATATACGGTACCATATACATCTATAAGACAAGTCACTCACTGCCTTACATAAACAAATATAGGGTACCATATACATCTATAAGACAAGTCATACACTGTCTTACATAAACAAATATAGGGTACCATATACATCTATAAGACATGTCACACACTGTCTTATATAAACAAATATAGGGTACCATATACATCTATAAGACAAGTCACACACTGTCTTATATAAACAAATATAGGGTACCATATACATCTATAAGACAAGTCACACACTCCCTTACATAAACAAATATAGGGTACCATATACATCTATAAGACATGTCACACACTGTCTTATATAAACAAATATAGGGTACCATATACATCTATAAGACAAGTCACACACTGTCTTATATAAACAAATATAGGGTACCATATACATCTATAAGACAAGTCACACACTGTCTTACATAAACAAATATAGGGTACCATATACATCTATAAGACAAGTCACACACTGTCTTACATAAACAAATATAGGGTACCATATACATCTATAAGACAAGTCACACACTCCCTTACATAAACAAATATAGGGTACCATATACATCTATAAGACAAGTCACACACTGCCTTACATAAACAAATATAGGGTACCATATACATCTATAAGAAAAGTCACACACTGTCTTATATAAACAAATATAGGGTACCATATACATCTATAAGACAAGTCACACACTGTCTTACATAAACAAATATAGGGTACCATATACTTCTATGAGACAAGTCACACACTGTCTTACATAAACAAATATAGGGTACCATATACATCTATAAGACATGTCACACACTGCCTTACATAAACAAATATAGGGTACCATATACATCTATAAGACAAGTCACACACTGTCTTATATAAACAAATATAGGGTACCATATACATCTATAAGACAAGTCACACACTGTCTTATATAAACAAATATAGGGTACCATATACATCTATAAGACAAGTCACACACTGCCTTACATAAACAAATATAGGGTACCATATACATATAACACAAGTCACACACTCCCTTACATAAACAAATATAGGGTACCATATACATCTATAAGACAAGTCACACACTGTCTTACATAAACAAATATAGGGTACCATATACATCTATAAGACATGTCACACACTGTCTTACATAAACAAATATAGGGTACCATATACATCTATAAGACAAGTCACACACTGTCTTACATAAACAAATATAGGGTACCATATACATCTATTAGACAAGTCACACACTGTCTTACATAAACAAATATAGGGTACCATATACATATAAGACAAGTCACACACTGTCTTATATAAACAAATATAGGATACCATATACATCTATAAGAGAAGTCACACACTGTCTTACATAAACAAATATAGGGTACCATATACATCTATAAGACAAGTCACACACTGTCTTATATAAACAAATATAGGGTACCATATACATCTATAAGACAAGTCACACACTGTCTTATATAAACAAATATAGGGTACCATATACATCTATAAGACAAGTCACACACTGTCTTATATAAACAAATATAGGGTACCATATACATCTATAAGACAAGTCACACACTGTCTTATATAAACAAATATAGGGTACCATATACATCTATAAGACAAGTCACACACTGTCTTACATAAACAAATATAGGGTACCATATACATCTATAAGAGAAGTCACACACTGTCTTATATAAACAAATATAGGGTACCATATACATCTATAAGAGAAGTCACACACTGTCTTACATAAACAAATATAGGGTACCATATACATCTATAAGACAAGTCACACACTGTCTTATATAAACAAATATAGGGTACCATATACATCTATAAGACAAGTCACACACTCCCTTACATAAACAAATATAGGGTACCATATACATCTATAAGACAAGTCACACACTGTCTTACATAAACAAATATAGGGTACCATATACATCTATAAGACAAGTCACACACTCCCTTACATGAACAAATATAGGGTACCATATACATCTATAAGACAAGTCACACACTGTCTTACATAAACAAATATAGGGTACCATATACATCTATTAGACAAGTCACACACTGTCTTACATAAACAAATATAGGGTACCATATACATCTATAAGACAAGTCACACACTGTCTTACATAAACAAATATAGGGTACCATATACATCTATAAGACAAGTCACACACGATCTTATATAAACAAATATAGGGTACCATATACATCTATAAGACAAGTCACACACTGTCTTACATAAACAAATATAGGGTACCATATACATCTATAAGACAAGTCACACACTGTCTTATATAAACAAATATAGGGTACCATATACTTCTATAAGACAAGTCACACACTGTCTTATATAAACAAATATAGGGTACCATATACTTCTATGAGACAAGTCACACACTGTCTTATATAAACAAATATACGGTACCATATACATCTATAAGACAAGTCACACACTGCCTTACATAAACAAATATAGGGTACCATATACATCTATAAGACAAGTCACACATGTCTTACATAAACAAATATAGGGTACCATATACATATAACACAAGTCACACACTGTCTTATATAAACAAATATACGGTACCATATACATCTATAAGACAAGTCACACACTGCCTTACATAAACAAATATAGGGTACCATATACTTCTATAAGACAAGTCACACACTGCCTTACATAAACAAATATAGGGTACCATATACATCTATAAGACAAGTCACACATGTCTTACATAAACAAATATAGGGTACCATATACATATAACACAAGTCACACACTGTCTTATATAAACAAATATAGGGTACCATATACATCTATAAGACAAGTCACACACTCCCTTACATAAACAAATATAGGGTACCATATACATCTATAAGACAAGTCACACACTGTCTTACATAAACAAATATAGGGTACCATATACATCTATAAGACAAGTCACACACTGCCTTACATAAACAAATATAGGGTACCATATACATCTATAAGAAAAGTCACACACTGTCTTATATAAACAAATATAGGGTACCATATACATCTATAAGACAAGTCACACACTGTCTTACATAAACAAATATAGGGTACCATATACTTCTATGAGACAAGTCACACACTGTCTTACATAAACAAATATAGGGTACCATATACATCTATAAGACATGTCACACACTGCCTTACATAAACAAATATAGGGTACCATATACATCTATAAGACAAGTCACACACTGTCTTATATAAACAAATATAGGGTACCATATACATCTATAAGACAAGTCACACACTGCCTTACATAAACAAATATAGGGTACCATATACATCTATAAGACAAGTCACACACTGCCTTACATAAACAAATATAGGGTACCATATACATCTATAAGACAAGTCACACACTGTCTTACATAAACAAATATAGGGTACCATATACATCTATAAGACAAGTCACACACTCCCTTACATAAACAAATATAGGGTACCATATACATCTATAAGACAAGTCACACACTGTCTTACATAAACAAATATAGGGTACCATATACATCTATAAGACAAGTCACACACTCCCTTACATAAACAAATATAGGGTACCATATACATCTATAAGACATGTCACACACTGTCTTACATAAACAAATATAGGGTACCATATACATCTATAAGACAAGTCACACACTGTCTTACATAAACAAATATAGGGTACCATATACATCTATAAGACAAGTCACACACTGCCTTACATAAACAAATATAGGGTACCATATACATCTATAAGACAAGTCACACACTGTCTTACATAAACAAATATAGGGTACCATATACATCTATAAGACAAGTCACACACTGTCTTATATAAACAAATATAGGGTACCATATACATCTATAAGACAAGTCACACACTGCCTTACATAAACAAATATAGGGTACCATATACATCTATAAGACAAGTCACACACTGTCTTACATAAACAAATATAGGGTACCATATACATCTATAAGACAAGTCACACACTGTCTTATATAAACAAATATAGGGTACCATATACATCTATAAGACAAGTCACACACTGCCTTACATAAACAAATATAGGGTACCATATACATCTATAAGACAAGTCACACACTGCCTTACATAAACAAATATAGGGTACCATATACATCTATAAGACAAGTCACACATGTCTTACATAAACAAATATAGGGTACCATATACATATAACACAAGTCACACACTGTCTTATATAAACAAATATAGGGTACCATATACATCTATAAGACAAGTCACACACTCCCTTACATAAACAAATATAGGGTACCATATACATCTATAAGACAAGTCACACACTGTCTTACATAAACAAATATAGGGTACCATATACATCTATAAGACAAGTCACACACTGCCTTACATAAACAAATATAGGGTACCATATACATCTATAACACAAGTCACACACTGTCTTACATAAACAAATATAGGGTACCATATACATCTATAAGACAAGTCACACACTGCCTTACATAAACAAATATAGGGTACCATATACATCTATAAGACAAGTCACACACTGCCTTACATAAACAAATATAGGGTACCATATACATCTATAAGACAAGTCACACACTGTCTTACATAAACAAATATAGGGTACCATATACATCTATAAGACAAGTCACACACTCCCTTACATAAACAAATATAGGGTACCATATACATCTATAAGACAAGTCACACACTGTCTTACATAAACAAATATAGGGTACCATATACATCTATAAGACATGTCACACACTGTCTTACATAAACAAATATAGGGTACCATATACATCTATAAGACAAGTCACACACTGTCTTACATAAACAAATATAGGGTACCATATACATCTATAAGACAAGTCACACACTGCCTTACATAAACAAATATAGGGTACCATATACATCTATAAGACAAGTCACACACTGTCTTACATAAACAAATATAGGGTACCATATACATCTATAAGACAAGTCACACACTGTCTTATATAAACAAATATAGGGTACCATATACATCTATAAGACAAGTCACACACTCCCTTACATAAACAAATATAGGGTACCATATACATCTATAAGACAAGTCACACACTGTCTTACATAAACAAATATAGGGTACCATATACATCTATAAGACAAGTCACACACTGCCTTATATAAACAAATATAGGGTACCATATACATCTATAAGACAAGTCACACACTGTCTTATATAAACAAATATAGGGTACCATATACATCTATAAGACAAGTCACACACTGTCTTACATGAACAAATATAGGGTACCATATACTTCTATGAGACAAGTCACACACGATCTTAAATAAACAAATATAGGGTACCATATACATCTATAAGACAAGTCACACACTGTCTTACATAAACTAAAATAGGGTACCATATACATCTATAAGACAAGTCACACACTGTCTTACATAAACAAATATAGGGTACCATATACATCTATAAGACAAGTCACACACTGTCTTACATAAACAAATATAGGGTACCATATACATCTATTAGACAAGTCACACACTGTCTTACATAAACAAATATAGGGTACCATATACATCTATAAGAAAAGTCACACACTGTCTTACATAAACAAATATAGGGTACCATATACATCTATAAGACAAGTCACACACTGCCTTACATAAACAAATATAGGGTACCATATACATCTATAAGACAAGTCACACACTGTCTTACATAAACAAATATAGGGTACCATATACATCTATTAGACAAGTCACACACTGTCTTATATAAACAAATATACGGTACCATATACATCTATAAGACAAGTCACTCACTGCCTTACATAAACAAATATAGGGTACCATATACATCTATAAGACAAGTCATACACTGTCTTACATAAACAAATATAGGGTACCATATACATCTATAAGACATGTCACACACTGTCTTACATAAACAAATATAGGGTACCATATACATCTATAAGACAAGTCACACACTGTCTAACATAAACAAATATAGGGTACCATATACATCTATAAGACAAGTCACACACTGTCTTACATAAACAAATATAGGGTACCATATACATCTATAAGACAAGTCACACACTGTCTTATATAAACAAATATAGGGTACCATATACATCTATAAGACAAGTCACACACTGTCTTATATAAACAAATATAGGGTACCATATACATCTATAAGACAAGTCACACACTGTCTTACATAAACAAATATAGGGTACCATATACATCTATAAGACATGTCACACACTGTCTTATATAAACAAATATAGGGTACCATATACATCTATAACACAAGTCACACACTGTCTTATATAAACAAATATAGGGTACCATATACATCTATAAGACAAGTCACACACTGCCTTACATAAACAAATATAGGGTACCATATACATCTATAAGACAAGTCACACACTGTCTTACATGAACAAATATAGGGTACCATATACTTCTATAAGACAAGTCACACACTGCCTTACATAAACAAATATAGGGTACCATATACATCTATAAGACAAGTCACACACTGTCTTACATAAACAAATATAGGGTACCATATACATCTATAAGACAAGTCACACACTGTCTTATATAAACAAATATAGGGTACCATATACATCTATAAGACAAGTCACACACTCCCTTACATAAACAAATATAGGGTACCATATACATCTATAAGACAAGTCACACACTGTCTTACATAAACAAATATAGCGTTCCATATACATCTATAAGACAAGTCACACACTGTCTTACATGAACAAATATAGGGTACCATATACTTCTATGAGACAAGTCACACACGATCTTATATAAACAAATATAGGGTACCATATACATCTATAAGACAAGTCACACACTGTCTTACATGAACAAATATAGGGTACCATATACTTCTATAAGACAAGTCACACACTGCCTTACATAAACAAATATAGGGTACCATATACATCTATAAGACAAGTCACACACTGTCTTACATGAACAAATATAGGGTACCATATACTTCTATAAGACAAGTCACACACTGCCTTACATAAACAAATATAGGGTACCATATACATCTATAAGACAAGTCACACACTGTCTTACATAAACAAATATAGGGTACCATATACATCTATAAGACAAGTCACACACTGTCTTATATAAACAAATATAGGGTACCATATACATCTATAAGACAAGTCACACACTCCCTTACATAAACAAATATAGGGTACCATACATATAACACAAGTCACACACTCCCTTACATAAACAAATATAGGGTACCATATACATCTATAAGACAAGTCACACACTGTCTTATATAAACAAATATAGGGTACCATATACATCTATAAGACAAGTCACACACTGTCTTACATAAACAAATATAGGGTACCATATACATCTATAAGACAAGTCACACACTGTCTTACATAAACAAATATAGGGTACCATATACATCTATAAGACAAGTCACACACTGTCTTACATAAACAAATATAGGGTACCATATACATCTATAAGACAAGTCACACACTGTCTTACATGAACAAATATAGGGTACCATATACATCTATAAGACAAGTCACACACTGTCTTATATAAACAAATATAGGGTACCATATACATCTATAAGACAAGTCACACACTCCCTTACATAAACAAATATAGGGTACCATATACATCTATAAGACAAGTCACACACTGTCTTACATAAACAAATATAGGGTACCATATACATCTATAAGACAAGTCACACACTGTCTTATATAAACAAATATAGGGTACCATATACATCTATAAGACAAGTCACACACTGTCTTACATAAACAAATATAGGGTACCATATACATCTATAAGACAAGTCACACACTGTCTTACATAAACAAATATAGGGTACCATATACATCTATAAGACAAGTCATACACTGTCTTACATAAACAAATATAGGGTACCATATACATCTATTAGACAAGTCACACACTGTCTTACATAAACAAATATAGGGTACCATATACATCTATAAGACAAGTCACACACTGTCTTAAATAAACAAATATAGGGTACCATATACATCTATAAGACAAGTCACACACTGTCTTACATAAACAAATATAGGGTACCATATACATCTATAAGACAAGTCACACACTGTCTTATATAAACAAATATAGGGTACCATATACATCTATAAGACAAGTCACACACTCCCTTACATAAACAAATATAGGGTACCATATACATCTATAAGACAAGTCACACACTGTCTTACATAAACAAATATAGGGTACCATATACATCTATAAGACAAGTCACACACTGTCTTATATAAACAAATATAGGGTACCATATACATCTATAAGACAAGTCACACACTGTCTTACATAAACAAATATAGGGTACCATATACTTCTATAAGACAAGTCACACACTGCCTTACATAAACAAATATAGGGTACCATATACATCTATTAGACAAGTCACACACTGTCTTACATAAACAAATATAGGGTACCATATACATCTATAAGACAAGTCACACACTGTCTTACATAAACAAATATAGGGTACCATATACATCTATAAGACAAGTCACACACTCCCTTACATAAACAAATATAGGGTACCATATACATCTATAAGACAAGTCACACACTGTCTTATATAAACAAATATAGGGTACCATATACATCTATAAGACAAGTCACACACTGTCTTACATAAACAAATATAGGGTACCATATACATCTATAAGACAAGTCACACACTGTCTTACATAAACAAATATAGGGTACCATATACATCTATAAGACAAGTCACACACTCCCTTACATAAACAAATATAGGGTACCATATACATCTATAAGACAAGTCACACACTGTCTTACATAAACAAATATAGGGTACCATATACATCTATAAGACAAGTCACACACTGTCTTATATAAACAAATATAGGGTACCATATACATCTATAAGACAAGTCACACACTGTCTTACATAAACAAATATAGGGTACCATATACATCTATAAGACAAGTCACACACTGTCTTACATAAACAAATATAGGGTACCATATACATCTATAAGACAAGTCATACACTGTCTTACATAAACAAATATAGGGTACCATATACATCTATAAGACAAGTCACACACTGTCTTACATAAACAAATATAGGGTACCATATACATCTATAAGACAAGTCACACACTGTCTTAAATAAACAAATATAGGGTACCATATACATCTATAAGACAAGTCACACACTGTCTTACATAAACAAATATAGGGTACCATATACATCTATAAGACAAGTCACACACTGTCTTATATAAACAAATATAGGGTACCATATACATCTATAAGACAAGTCACACACTCCCTTACATAAACAAATATAGGGTACCATATACATCTATAAGACAAGTCACACACTGTCTTACATAAACAAATATAGGGTACCATATACATCTATAAGACAAGTCACACACTGTCTTATATAAACAAATATAGGGTACCATATACATCTATAAGACAAGTCACACACTGTCTTACATAAACAAATATAGGGTACCATATACTTCTATAAGACAAGTCACACACTGCCTTACATAAACAAATATAGGGTACCATATACATCTATTAGACAAGTCACACACTGTCTTACATAAACAAATATAGGGTACCATATACATCTATAAGACAAGTCACACACTGTCTTACATAAACAAATATAGGGTACCATATACATCTATAAGACAAGTCACACACTCCCTTACATAAACAAATATAGGGTACCATATACATCTATAAGACAAGTCACACACTGCCTTACATAAACAAATATAGGGTACCATATACATCTATAAGACAAGTCACACACTGTCTTATATAAACAAATATAGGGTACCATATACATCTATAAGACAAGTCACACACTGTCTTACATAAACAAATATAGGGTACCATATACTTCTATAAGACAAGTCACACACTGCCTTACATAAACAAATATAGGGTGCCATATACTTCTATAAGACAAGTCACACACTGCCTTACATAAACAAATATAGGGTACCATATACATCTATAAGACATGTCACACACTGTCTTACATAAACAAATATAGGGTACCATATACATCTATAAGACAAGTCACACACTGTCTTATATAAACAAATATAGGGTACCATATACATCTATAAGACAAGTCACACACTGTCTTATATAAACAAATATAGGGTACCATATACATCTATAAGACAAGTCACACACTGCCTTACATAAACAAATATAGGGTACCATATACATCTATAAGACAAGTCACACACTGTCTTATATAAACAAATATAGGGTACCATATACATCTATAAGACAAGTCACACACTGTCTTATATAAACAAATATAGGGTACCATATACATCTATAAGACAAGTCACACACTGTCTTACATAAACAAATATAGGGTACCATATACATCTATAAGACAAGTCACACACTGTCTTATATAAACAAATATAGGGTACCATATACATCTATAAGACAAGTCACACACTGTCTTATATAAACAAATATAGGGTACCATATACATCTATAAGACAAGTCACACACTGCCTTATATAAACAAATATAGGGTACCATATACATCTATAAGACAAGTCACACACTGTCTTACATAAACAAATATAGGGTACCATATACATCTATAAGACAAGTCACACACTGCCTTACATAAACAAATATAGGGTACCATATACATCTATAAGACAAGTCACACACTGTCTTACATAAACAAATATAGGGTACCATATACATCTATAAGACATGTCACACACTGTCTTACATAAACAAATATAGGGTACCATATACATCTAAAAGACAAGTCACACACTGCCTTATATAAACAAATATAGGGTACCATATACATCTATAAGACAAGTCACACACTGTCTTACATAAACAAATATAGGGTACCATATACATCTATAAGACAAGTCACACACTGTCTTACATAAACAAATATAGGGTACCATATACATCTATAAGAGAAGTCACACACTGTCTTATATAAACAAATATAGGGTACCATATACATCTATAAGACAAGTCACACACTGTCTTACATGAACAAATATAGGGTACCATATACTTCTATGAGACAAGTCACACACGATCTTAAATAAACAAATATAGGGTACCATATACATCTATAAGACAAGTCACACACTGTCTTACATAAACTAAAATAGGGTACCATATACATCTATAAAACAAGTCACACACTGTCTTACATAAACAAATATAGGGTACCATATACATCTATAAAACAAGTCACACACTGCCTTACATAAACAAATATAGGGTACCATATACATCTATAAGACAAGTCACACACTCCCTTACATAAACTAAAATAGGGTACCATATACATCTATAAAACAAGTCACACACTGTCTTACATAAACAAATATAGGGTACCATATACATCTATAAGACAAGTCACACACTGTCTTACATAAACAAATATAGGGTACCATATACATCTATAAGACAAGTCACACACTGTCTTATATAAACAAATATAGGGTACCATATACATCTATAAGACAAGTCACACACTGTCTTACATAAACAAATATAGGGTACCATATACATCTATAAGACAAGTCACACACTGTCTTACATAAACAAATATAGGGTACCATATACATCTATAAGACAAGTCACACACTCCCTTACATAAACAAATATAGGGTACCATATACATCTATAAGACAAGTCACACACTGTCTTACATAAACAAATATAGCGTTCCATATACATCTATAAGACAAGTCACACACTGTCTTACATAAACAAATATAGGGTACCATATACTTCTATGAGACAAGTCACACACGATCTTATATAAACAAATATAGGGTACCATATACATCTATAAGACAAGTCACACACTGTCTTACATGAACAAATATAGGGTACCATATACTTCTATAAGACAAGTCACACACTGCCTTACATAAACAAATATAGGGTACCATATACATCTATAAGACAATTCACACACTGTCTTACATGAACAAATATAGGGTACCATATACTTCTATAAGACAAGTCACACACTCCCTTACATAAACAAATATAGGGTACCATATACATCTATAAGACAAGTCACACACTGTCTTACATGAACAAATATAGGGTACCATATACTTCTATGAGACAAGTCGCACACGATCTTATATAAACAAATATAGGGTACCATATACATCTATAAGACAAGTCACACACTGTCTTACATGAACAAATATAGGGTACCATATACTTCTATAAGACAAGTCACACACTGCCTTACATAAACAAATATAGGGTACCATATACATCTATAAGACAAGTCACACACTGTCTTACATGAACAAATATAGGGTACCATATACTTCTATGAGACAAGTCACACACGATCTTATATAAACAAATATAGGGTACCATATACATCTATAAGACAAGTCACACACTGTCTTACATGAACAAATATAGGATACCATATACTTCTATAAGACAAGTCACACACTGCCTTACATAAACAAATATAGGGTACCATATACATCTATAAGACAAGTCACACACTGTCTTACATGAACAAATATAGGGTACCATATACTTCTATAAGACAAGTCACACACTGCCTTACATAAACAAATATAGGGTACCATATACATCTATAAGACAAGTCACACACTGTCTTACATAAACAAATATAGGGTACCATATACATCTATAAGACAAGTCACACACTGTCTTATATAAACAAATATAGGGTACCATATACATCTATAAGACAAGTCACACACTCCCTTACATAAACAAATATAGGGTACCATATACATCTATAAGACAAGTCACACACTGTCTTATATAAACAAATATAGGGTACCATATACATCTATAAGACAAGTCACACACTGTCTTACATGAACAAATATAGGGTACCATATACATCTATAAGACATGTCACACACTGTCTTACATAAACAAATATAGGATACCATATACATCTATAAGACAAGTCACACACTGTCTTACATAAACAAATATAGGGTACCATATACATCTATAAGACAAGTCACACACTGTCTTACATAAACAAATATAGGGTACCATATACATCTATAAGACATGTCACACACTGTCTTACATAAACAAATATAGGATACCATATACATCTATAAGACAAGTCACACACTGTCTTACATAAACAAATATAGGGTACCATATACATCTATAAGACAAGTCACACACTGTCTTACATAAACAAATATAGGGTACCATATACATCTATAAGACAAGTCACACACTGCCTTACATAAAGAAATATAGGGTACCATATACATCTATAAGACAAGTCACACACTGTCTTATATAAACAAATATAGGGTACCATATACATCTATAAGACAAGTCACACACTGTCTTACATGAACAAATATAGGGTACCATATACTTCTATGAGACAAGTCACACACGATCTTAAATAAACAAATATAGGGTACCATATACATCTATAAGACAAGTCACACACTGTCTTACATAAACTAAAATAGGGTACCATATACATCTATAAGACAAGTCACACACTGTCTTACATAAACAAATATAGGGTACCATATACATCTATAAGACAAGTCACACACTGCCTTACATAAACAAATATAGGGTACCATATACATCTATAAGACAAGTCACACACTCCCTTACATAAACAAATATAGGGTACCATATACATCTATAAGACAAGTCACACACTGTCTTACATAAACTAAAATAGGGTACCATATACATCTATAAGACAAGTCACACACTGTCTTACATAAACAAATATAGGGTACCATATACATCTATAAGACAAGTCACACACTGTCTTATATAAACAAATATAGGGTACCATATACATCTATAAGACAAGTCACACACTCCCTTACATAAACAAATATAGGGTACCATATACATCTATAAGACAAGTCACACACTGTCTTACATAAACAAATATAGGATACCATATACATCTATAAGACAAGTCACACACTGTCTTATATAAACAAATATAGGGTACCATATACATCTATAAGACAAGTCACACACTGTCTTACATAAACAAATATAGGGTACCATATACATCTATAAGACAAGTCACACACTGCCTTATAAAAACAAATATAGGGTACCATATACATCTATAAGACAAGTCACACACTGTCTTACATAAACAAATATAGGGTACCATATACATCTATAAGACAAGTCACACACTGTCTTACATGAACAAATATAGGGTACCATATACTTCTATGAGACAAGTCACACACGATCTTATATAAACAAATATAGGGTACCATATACATCTATAAGACAAGTCACACACTGTCTTACATAAACAAATATAGGGTACCATATACATATAAGACAAGTCACACACTGTCTTACATAAACAAATATAGGGCACCATATACATTTATAAGACAAGTCACACACTGTCTTACATAAACAAATATAGGGTACCATATACATCTATAAGACAAGTCACACACTGCCTTACATAAACAAATATAGGGTACCATATACATCTATAAGACAAGTCACACACTGTCTTACATAAACAAATATAGGGTACCATATACATCTATAAGACAAGTCACACACTCCCTTACATAAACAAGTATAGGGTACCATATACATCTATAAGACAAGTCACACACTCCCTTACATAAACAAATATAGGGTACCATATACATATAACACAAGTCACACACTCCCTTATATAAACAAATATAGGGTACCATATACATCTATATGACAAGTCACACACTGCCTTACATAAACAAATATAGGGTACCATATACATATAAGACAAGTCACACACTGTCTTACATAAACAAATATAGGGTACCATATACATCTATAAGACAAGTCACACACTGTCTTACATGAACAAATATAGGGTACCATATACTTCTATGAGACAAGTCACACACGATCTTATATAAACAAATATAGGGTACCATATACATCTATAAGACAAGTCACACACTGCCTTACATAAACAAATATAGGGTACCATATACATCTATAAGACAAGTCACACACTGTCTTACATAAACAAATATAGGGTACCATATACATCTATAAGACAAGTCACACACTGTCTTATATAAACAAATATAGGGTACCATATACATCTATAAGACAAGTCACACACTCCCTTACATAAACAAATATAGGGTACCATATACATCTATAAGACAAGTCACACACTGTCTTATATAAACAAATATAGGGTACCATATACATCTATAAGACAAGTCACACACTGTCTTACATGAACAAATATAGGGTACCATATACATCTATAAGACATGTCACACACTGTCTTACATAAACAAATATAGGATACCATATACATCTATAAGACAAGTCACACACTGTCTTACATAAACAAATATAGGGTACCATATACATCTATAAGACAAGTCACACACTGTCTTACATAAACAAATATAGGGTACCATATACATCTATAAGACATGTCACACACTGTCTTACATAAACAAATATAGGATACCATATACATCTATAAGACAAGTCACACACTGTCTTACATAAACAAATATAGGGTACCATATACATCTATAAGACAAGTCACACACTGTCTTACATAAACAAATATAGGGTACCATATACATCTATAAGACAAGTCACACACTGCCTTACATAAAGAAATATAGGGTACCATATACATCTATAAGACAAGTCACACACTGTCTTATATAAACAAATATAGGGTACCATATACATCTATAAGACAAGTCACACACTGTCTTACATGAACAAATATAGGGTACCATATACTTCTATGAGACAAGTCACACACGATCTTAAATAAACAAATATAGGGTACCATATACATCTATAAGACAAGTCACACACTGTCTTACATAAACTAAAATAGGGTACCATATACATCTATAAGACAAGTCACACACTGTCTTACATAAACAAATATAGGGTACCATATACATCTATAAGACAAGTCACACACTGCCTTACATAAACAAATATAGGGTACCATATACATCTATAAGACAAGTCACACACTCCCTTACATAAACAAATATAGGGTACCATATACATCTATAAGACAAGTCACACACTGTCTTACATAAACTAAAATAGGGTACCATATACATCTATAAGACAAGTCACACACTGTCTTACATAAACAAATATAGGGTACCATATACATCTATAAGACAAGTCACACACTGTCTTATATAAACAAATATAGGGTACCATATACATCTATAAGACAAGTCACACACTCCCTTACATAAACAAATATAGGGTACCATATACATCTATAAGACAAGTCACACACTGTCTTACATAAACAAATATAGGATACCATATACATCTATAAGACAAGTCACACACTGTCTTATATAAACAAATATAGGGTACCATATACATCTATAAGACAAGTCACACACTGTCTTACATAAACAAATATAGGGTACCATATACATCTATAAGACAAGTCACACACTGCCTTATAAAAACAAATATAGGGTACCATATACATCTATAAGACAAGTCACACACTGTCTTACATAAACAAATATAGGGTACCATATACATCTATAAGACAAGTCACACACTGTCTTACATGAACAAATATAGGGTACCATATACTTCTATGAGACAAGTCACACACGATCTTATATAAACAAATATAGGGTACCATATACATCTATAAGACAAGTCACACACTGTCTTACATAAACAAATATAGGGTACCATATACATATAAGACAAGTCACACACTGTCTTACATAAACAAATATAGGGCACCATATACATTTATAAGACAAGTCACACACTGTCTTACATAAACAAATATAGGGTACCATATACATCTATAAGACAAGTCACACACTGCCTTACATAAACAAATATAGGGTACCATATACATCTATAAGACAAGTCACACACTGTCTTACATAAACAAATATAGGGTACCATATACATCTATAAGACAAGTCACACACTCCCTTACATAAACAAGTATAGGGTACCATATACATCTATAAGACAAGTCACACACTCCCTTACATAAACAAATATAGGGTACCATATACATATAACACAAGTCACACACTCCCTTATATAAACAAATATAGGGTACCATATACATCTATATGACAAGTCACACACTGCCTTACATAAACAAATATAGGGTACCATATACATATAAGACAAGTCACACACTGTCTTACATAAACAAATATAGGGTACCATATACATCTATAAGACAAGTCACACACTGCCTTACATAAACAAATATAGGGTACCATATACATCTATAAGACAAGTCACACACTCCCTTACATAAACAAATATAGGATACCATATACATCTATAAGACAAGTCACACACTGTCTTACATAAACAAATATAGGGTACCATATACATCTATTAGACAAGTCACACACTGTCTTATATAAACAAATATACGGTACCATATACATCTATAAGACAAGTCACACACTGCCTTACATAAACAAATATAGGGTACCATATACATCTATAAGACAAGTCACACACTGTCTTACATAAACAAATATAGGGTACCATATACATCTATAAGACATGTCACACACTGTCTTATATAAACAAATATAGCCTACCATATACATATAAGACAAGTCACACACTGTCTTGTATAAACAAATATAGGGTACCATATACATATAAGACAAGTCACACACTGTCTTACATAAACAAATATAGGGTACCATATACATCTATAAGACAAGTCACACACTGCCTTATATAAACAAATATTGGGTACCATATACATCTATAAGACAAGTCACACACTGTCTTACATAAACAAATATAGGGTACCATATACATCTATAAGACAAGTCACACACTGCCTTACATAAACAAATATAGGGTACCATATACATCTATAAGACAAGTCACACACTGCCTTACATGAACAAATATAGGGTACCATATACATCTATAAGACAAGTCACACACTGCCTTACATGAACAAATATAGGGTACCATATACATCTATAAGACAAGTCACACACTGTCTTACATAAACAAATATAGGGTACCATATACATCTATAAGACAAGTCACACACTGCCTTACATGAACAAATATAGGGTACCATATACATCTATAAGACAAGTCACACACTGTCTTACATGAACAAATATAGGGTACCATATACTTCTATTAGACAAGTCACACACTGTCTTACATAAACAAATATAGGGTACCATATACTTCTATGAGACAAGTCACACACTGTCTTATATAAACAAATATAGGGTACCATATACATCTATAAGACAAGTCACACACTGTCTTACATAAACAAATATAGGGTACCATATACATCTATAAGACACGTCACACACTGTCTTATATAAACAAATATAGGGTACCATATACATCTATAAGACAAGTCACACACTGTCTTACATAAACAAATATAGGGTACCATATACATCTATAAGACAAGTCACACACTGTCTTACATAAACAAATATAGGGTACCATATACATCTATAAGACACGTCACACACTGTCTTATATAAACAAATATAGGGTACCATATACATCTATAAGACAAGTCACACACTGTCTTACATAAACAAATATAGGGTACCATATACATCTATAAGACAAGTCACACACTGTCTTACATAAACAAATATAGGGTACCATATACATCTATAAGACAAGTCACACACTGTCTTACATGAACAAATATAGGGTACCATATACATCTAAAAGACAAGTCACACACTGTCTTACATAAACAAATATAGGGTACCATATACATCTATAAGACAAGTCACACACTGCCTTACATAAACAAATATAGGGTACCATATACATCTATAAGACAAGTCACACACTGTCTTACATAAACAAATATAGGGTACCATATACATATAACACAAGTCACACACTGTCTTATATAAACAAATATAGGGTACCATATACATCTATAAGACAAGTCACACACTGTCTTACATAAACAAATATAGGGTACCATATACATCTATAAGACAAGTCACACACTGTCTTACATAAACAAATATAGGGTACCATATACATCTATATGACAAGTCACACACTGCCTTACATAAACAAATATAGGGTACCATATACATCTATAAGACAAGTCACACACTGTCTTACATAAACAAATATAGGGTACCATATACATCTATAAGACAAGTCACACACTCCCTTACATAAACAAGTATAGGGTACCATATACATCTATAAGACAAGTCACACACTGTCTTACATAAACAAATATAGGGTACCATATACATATAACACAAGTCACACACTGTCTTATATAAACAAATATAGGGTACCATATACATCTATAAGACAAGTCACACACTGTCTTACATAAACAAATATAGGGTACCATATACATCTAAAAGACAAGTCACACACTGTCTTACATAAACAAATATAGGGTACCATATACATCTATAAGACAAGTCACACACTGTCTTACATAAACAAATATAGGGTACCATATACATCTATAAGACAAGTCACACACTGCCTTATATAAACAAATATAGGGTACCATATACTTCTATAAGACAAGTCACACACTGTCTTACATAAACAAATATAGGGTACCATATACATCTAAAAGACAAATCACACACTGCCTTACATAAACAAATATAGGGTACCATATACATCTATAAGACAAGTCACACACTGTCTTACATAAACAAATATAGGGTACCATATACATCTAAAAGACAAGTCACACACTGTCTTACATAAACAAATATAGGGTACCATATACATCTAAAAGACAAGTCACACACTGTCTTACATAAACAAATATAGGGTACCATATACATCTATAAGACAAGTCACACACTGTCTTATATAAACAAATATAGGGTACCATATACATCTATAAGACAAGTCACACACTGTCTTACATAAACAAATATAGGGTACCATATACATCTATAAGACAAGTCGCACACTCCCTTACATAAACAAATATAGGGAACCATATACATCTATAAGACAAGTCACACACTCCCTTACATAAACAAGTATAGGGTACCATATACATCTATAAGACAAGTCACACACTGTCTTACATAAACAAATATAGGATACCATATACATCTATAAGACAAGTCACACACTCCCTTACATAAACAAATATAGGGTACCATATACATCTATAAGACAAGTCACACACTGTCTTACATAAACAAATATAGGATACCATATACATCTATATGACAAGTCACACACTGTCTTACATAAACAAATATAGGGTACCATATACATCTATATGACAAGTCACACACTGTCTTACATAAACAAATATAGGGTACCATATACATCTATATGACAAGTCACACACTGTCTTACATAAACAAATATAGGGTACCATATACATCTATAAGACAAGTCGCACACTCCCTTACATAAACAAATATAGGGAACCATATACATCTATAAGACAAGTCACACACTCCCTTACATAAACAAGTATAGGGTACCATATACATCTATAAGACAAGTCACACACTGTCTTACATAAACAAATATAGGATACCATATACATCTATAAGACAAGTCACACACTCCCTTACATAAACAAATATAGGGTACCATATACATCTATAAGACAAGTCACACACTGTCTTACATAAACAAATATAGGGTACCATATACATCTATATGACAAGTCACACACTGTCTTACATAAACAAATATAGGGTACCATATACATCTATAAGACAAGTCGCACACTCCCTTACATAAACAAATATAGGGAACCATATACATCTATAAGACAAGTCACACACTCCCTTACATAAACAAATATAGGGTACCATATACATCTATAAGACAAGTCACACACTGTCTTACATAAACAAATATAGGGTACCATATACATCTATAAGACAAGTCACACACTGCCTTACATAAACAAATATAGGGTACCATATACATCTATAAGAGAAGTCACACACTGCCTTACATAAACAAATATAGGGTACCATATACATCTATAAGACATGTCACACACTGTCTTATATAAACAAATATAGGGTACCATATACATATCTATAAAGACAAAGCCAAACACTGCCTTACATAAACAAATTGACATAGTATTACTTATGTTTTAATTGATTTAATTTGCTTTAGGTCTCAATGAACCTATTTTATGCTCGAGTGTGTGAAGGTTTGGAATCCTACGAGGAGTGTGTGACAGTGTCCATGGCAAAAGTTATTTCCAATGCTGATGCTTCCTATAACAAAAATATGGGCATGTCAGGTATATAAAAATAGTAATCTAGGAACACTATTATTTTTGAATAGTATAAACCATACATTTGGGATGTTTCAGTATTTATTATTAAAATACAGTTTATATTATATGTCAACATAGACAAATAATTAAATAATAAATGAGAAAATGTATAATTGAGAAAGGCTAATCTTCAAGTGGTTATTTTTAGCTCACCTGACCCAAAGGGTCAGGTGAGCTATTGCCATCACTTGGCGTCCATCGTCCGTCGTACTTCGTAAACTTTTTAAAAAATCTTCTCCTCTGAAAGTACCAGACCAATGGAAACAAAACTCGGTCTGAATCATCACTAGGGTGTCTAGTTTCAAAATTGTGTCCGGTGATGCCGTGCACCAACCAACATGGCCGCTGTTACTAAAAATAGAACATATGGTAAATTTGCAGGTTTGGGGTAATAACTCAAAAACCGTTAATAATATCAAAAATCTGACATGAGGTAAAAATTATCAGCACAGCAAGATCTACCTACCCTGCCATTTTGAAGTAAATCTGATTACCCATCTTGGAGTTATTGTCCTTTTTTCATCCAATTTTTAAAATTTTAATACTTTTCGTCTTATATTTCAAAAACTATAAGAGATAAAGGTTAAGTTGAAATTGCTAAAATGTTCAGTAAGTCAAGATCTACATACTGTGCAATTTTAAAGTAAATGCCATTATCTATTTTGGAGTTATTTCTCTTTTTTGCATCAAAATTTTAATACTTTTTGTCCTGTATTTCAAAAACTATAAGAGATAGATGTTAACTTTAAATTGCAAAAATGTGTAGCATGTCAAGATCTACCTACCCTGCAATTTTTAATTAAATCCCTTTCCAATTTTGAAGTTATTGCCCTTTTTTCATCAAATTCTCTAAATTGTAATAGTATTCCTCCTTTATTTCAAAATCTATAAGAGATAAATGTTAAGTTCAAACAGCAAACATGTTCAGTATGTCAAGATCTACCTACCCTGCAATTTTGAAGTAAATCTGATTACCTATCTTGGAGTTATTGCCCTTTTTTCATCAAATTTGTAAAATTTTAATATTTTTCGTCTTATATCTCAAAAACTATTAGAGATAGAGGGAAAGTTTAAATTGCAAAAAATGTTCAGCATGTCAAGATCTACAAAACATTTCCACAGTTGAAAATGTGCGACAAGTGTGTGAAGAGTTATTCCTCTTGGAATGCATTTTTTTGTTGACTCGCTGCTTTTGGTTACTCAAATAATCAAAGGGAAGCAACTCTATTACAAAATGTGAAGTAGCAAAAGCTAAATTTTGAGAATCATTGACATATATTTTTTCTTACAGCAATTTTGATAACTTCCATTAAAGGGGCAACCCCTGCCCAAATTTTTTCGGAGAAAGGGTCTGCAATGACGAGGGTTACATTTGTTATTTTTTTTACTGAAGTTATCAAGTTTTATAGACTGATGTTGTTATAATACCCAGGTCAGCTATACAGGCTCCTGGGATTCTCTGGTTTTTTATCTAATTGTTTGAGTATTAGTGTCACTCAGGATTAAAGCCACATCGGTGGCGTAATGGTTAGCATTATCGCCTACAGTGCGATTGATTGTGGGTTCGAGCACTGGTCGGGTCAAACTAAAGACTATACATTTGGTATGTGTTGCTTCTCCGCTAGGCACACTGCATTAAGGAGAAAGAGCAAATATTGCTTGGCTCGGAATCGGAATAATGTGTCCGAGTGGAGCAACATATCTACCCGGCGACTGTTGTTTCAGTGAGCTACCACTATAAACATCCAACTTGACGTGTTGATCTAGTACAAAGCAAACCTCATCATCATTTCATTGAAAATTAAGTAACTTGTTCTCACCTTGATATAGCTGGAAAAATTGCTGATTTGTCATTAAACAAAAATTACTCACTCAGGATTAATGAAGGTGTCAGGATTAATGAAGGTGTCAGGATTAAGGGAAGTGTTAATTAAATTAGAGGACAATGTATTATGTATTTTAGAGTATTTATAAAGTTTGTATTAATAACTTTGATAGAAGGTTGCAAATAAACTGATACACCTTGGATGTCAAACTAATACTATTTACTAAATGTCATTGGAAACTTTGTGTTCATGAAATGTCATTTTGTATATAAATCTGTTAATTAATAAACTATATATTTGTGAGAGCATCTAAATTAGTGATTGACAGTGACAATGTGTATAATTTTTATTTTTCATCCAATTGTGATGGTTTTTTTTTCCTTTGAATTGATTGTGTTGAAAACTGACCTTAATATGTGGATGGAATTCCTTTATCAGTTATGGTTTTCGAGATAAACTCAACTAAATGTACCAAATTCCAAGATTTGAATCTCTGTATTTTTCATCAACTACATTTTTTTTTTTTTTGGCAAAATTCTTATCTATATGGTTTATTTAGGGTTAACGCCACTTTCAACAATATTTCAGTTATATAGCGTGGCGGTCAGTTTTATTGGTGACGAACCGAACGTAAATAATACATGAGACCTCTTACAAACAACTGGAGGTAAAGACGAACCAAGCGTAAATAAAACGTGAGCTCTCCTACAAACAACTGGAGGTAAAGACGAACCGAACGTAAATAAAACATGAGTCCTCCTACAAACAACTGGAGGTAAAGACGAACCGAACGTAAATAAAACATGAGCTCTCCTACAAACAACTGGAGGTAAAGATGAACCGAACTTAAATAAGACATGAGCTCTCCTACAAACAACTGGAGGTAAAGACAAACTGGACTTAAATAAAACATGAGTCCTCCTACAAACAACTGGAGGTAAAGACGAACCAAGCGTAAATAAAACATAGTCCTCCTACAAACAACTGGAGGTAAAGACGAACCGAACGTAAATAAAACATGAGTCCTCCTACAAACAACTGGAGGTAAAGACGAACCGAACGTAAATAAAACATGAATCCTCCTACAAACAACTGGAGGTAAAGACGAACCGAACGTAAATAAAACATGAGTCCTCCTACAAACAACTGGAGGTAAAGACGAACTGAGCGTAAATAATACATGAGCTCTCCTACAAACAACTGGAGGTAAAGACGAACCGAACGTAAATAAAACATGAGTCCTCCTACAAACAACTGGAGGTAAAGACGAACTGAACGTAAATAATACATGAGTCCTCCTACAAACTACTGGAGGGAAAGACGAACTGAACGTAAATAATACATGAGTCCTCCTACAAACAACTGGAGGTAAAGACGAACCGAACGTAAATAAAACATGAGCTCTCCTACAAACAACTGGAGGTAAAGACGAACTGAAGGTAAATAATACATGAGTCCTCCTACAAACTACTGGAGGGAAAGACGAACTGAACGTAAATAATACATGAGTCCTCCTACAAACTACTGGAGGTAAAGACGAACTGAACGTAAATAATACATGAGTTCTCCTACAAACTACTGGAGGTAAATACGAACCGAACGTAAATAAAACATGAGCTCTCCTACAAACAACTGGAGGTAAAGACGAACCGAACGTTAATAAAACATGAGCTGTCCTACAAACAACTGGAGGTAAAAACGAACCGAACGTAAATAAAACATGAGCTCTCCTACAAACAACTGGAGGTAAAGACGAACCGAACGTAAATAAAACATGAGTCCTCCTACAAACAACTGGAGGTAAAGACGAACTGAACGTAAATAAAACATGAGTCCTCCTACAAACAACTGGAGGTAAAGACGAACCGAACGTAAATAAAACATGAGCTCTCCTACAAACAACTGGAGGTAAAGACGAACCAAGCGTAAATAAACATGAGCTCTCCTACAAACAACTGGAGGTAAAGACGAACCGAACTTAAATAAGACATGAGCTCTCCTACAAACTACTGGAGGTAAAAACGAACTGGACGTAAATAAAACATGAGTCCTCCTACAAACAACTGGAGGTAAAGACGATCCGAACGTAAATAAAACATAGTCCTCCTACAAACAACTAGAGGTAAAGACGAACCGAACGTAAATAAAACATGAGTCCTCTTACAAACAACTGGAGGTAAAGACGAACCGAACGTAAATAAACATGAGCTCTCCTACAAACAACTGGAGGTAAAGACGAACCAAGCGTAAATAAACATGAGCTCTCCTACAAACAACTGGAGGTAAAGACGAACCGAACGTAAATAAAACATGAGTCCTCCTACAAACAACTGGAGGTAAAGACGAACCGAACGTGAATAAAACATGAGCTCTCCTACAAACAACTGGAGGTAAAGACGAACCGAACTTAAATAAGACATGAGCTCTCCTACAAACTACTGGAGGTAAAGAGGAACTGGACGTAAATAAAACATGAGTCCTACAAACAACTGGAGGTAAAGACGAACCGAACGTAAATAAAACATAGTCCTCCTACAAACAACTAGAGGTAAAGACGAACCGAACGTAAATAAAACATGAGTCCTCTTACAAACAACTGGAGGTAAAGACGAACCGAACGTAAATAAACATGAGCTCTCCTACAAACAACTGGAGGTAAAGAGGAACCGAACGTAAATAATACACGAGTCCTCCTACAAACAACTGGAGGTAAAGACGAACCGAACATAAATAAAACATGAGCTCTCCTACAAACAACTGGAGGTAAAGACGAACCGAACGTAAATAAAACATGAGTCCTCCTACAAACAACTGGAGGTAAAGACGAACCGAACGTAAATAAAACATGAGTCCTCCTACAAACAACTGGAGGTAAAGACGAACCGAACGTAAATAAAACATGAGTCCTACAAACAACTGGAGGTAAAGACGAACTGAGCGTAAATAATACATGAGCTCTCCTACAAACAACTGGAGGTAAAGACGAACCGAACGTAAATAAAACATGAGTCCTACAAACAACTGGAGGTAAAGACGAACCGAACGTAAATAAAACATGAGTCCTACAAACAACTGGAGGTAAAGACGAACCGAACGTAAATAAAACATGAGTCCTACAAACAACTGGAGGTAAAGACGAACCGAACGTAAATAATACATGAGTCCTCCTACAAACAACTGGAGGTAAAGACGAACTGAACGTAAATAAAACATGAGTCCTACAAACAACTGGAGGTAAAGACGAACCGAACGTAAATAATACACGAGTCCTCCTACAAACAACTGGAGGTAAAGACGAACTGAACGTAAATAAAACATGAGTCCTACAAACAACTGGAGGTAAAGACGAACTGAACGTAAATAATACATGAGTCCTCCTACAAACAACTGGAGGTAAAGACGAACCGAACGTAAATAAAACATGAGTCCTCCTACAAACAACTGGAGGTAAAGACGAACCGAACGTAAATAAAACATGAGTCCTACAAACAACTGGAGGTAAAGACGAACTGAGCGTAAATAATACATGAGCTCTCCTACAAACAACTGGAGGTAAAGACGAACCGAACGTAAATAAAACATGAGCTCTCCTACAAACTACTGGAGGTAAAGACGAACCGAACGTAAATAATACATGAGTCCTCCTACAAACAACTGGAGGTAAAGACGAACCGAACGTAAATAAAACATGAGTCCTACAAACAACTGGAGGTAAAGACGAACCGAACGTAAATAAAACATGAGTCCTCCTACAAACAACTGGAGGTAAAGACGAACCGAACGTAAATAAAACATGAGTCCTACAAACAACTGGAGGTAAAGACGAACTGAGCGTAAATAATACATGAGCTCTCCTACAAACAACTGGAGGTAAAGACGAACCGAACGTAAATAAAACATGAGCTCTCCTACAAACAACTGGAGGTAAAGACGAACCGAACGTAAATAATACATGAGTCCTACAAACAACTGGAGGTAAAGACGAACCGAACGTAAATAAAACATGAGTCCTACAAACAACTGGAGGTAAAGACGAACCGAACGTAAATAATACATGAGTCCTCCTACAAACAACTGGAGGTAAAGACGAACTGAACGTAAATAATACATGAATCCTCCTACAAACAACTGGAGGTAAAGACGAACCGAACGTAAATAAAACATGAGCTCTCCTACAAACAACTGGAGGTAAAGACGAACCGAACGTAAATAAAACATGAGCTCTCCTACAAACAACTGGAGGTAAAGACGAACCGAACGTAAATAATACATGAGTCCTACAAACAACTGGAGGTAAAGACGAACCGAACGTAAATAAAACATGAGCTCTCCTACAAACAACTGGAGGTAAAGACGAACCGAACGTAAATAAAACATGAGCTCTCCTACAAACAACTGGAGGTAAAGACGAACCGAACGTAAATAATACATGAGTCCTCCTACAAACAACTGGAGGTAAAGACGAACCGAACGTAAATAAAACATGAGCTCTCCTACAAACAACTGGAGGTAAAGACGAACTGAACGTAAATAATACATGAGTCCTCCTACAAACTACTGGAGGGAAAGACGAACTGAACATAAATAATACATGAGTCCTCCTACAAACTACTGGAGGTAAAGACGAACCAAACGTAAATAATACATGAGCCCTCCTACAAACAACTGGAGATAAAGATGAACCGAACGTAAATAAACATGAGCTCTCCTACAAACAACTGGAGGTAAAGAGGAACCGAACGTAAATAATACACGAGTCCTCCTACAAACAACTGGAGGTAAAGACGAACCGAACATAAATAAAACATGAGCTCTCCTACAAACAACTGGAGGTAAAGACGAACCGAACGTAAATAAAACATGAGTCCTCCTACAAACAACTGGAGGTAAAGACGAACCGAACGTAAATAAAACATGAGTCCTCCTACAAACAACTGGAGGTAAAGACGAACCGAACGTAAATAAAACATGAGTCCTACAAACAACTGGAGGTAAAGACGAACTGAGCGTAAATAATACATGAGCTCTCCTACAAACAACTGGAGGTAAAGACGAACCGAACGTAAATAAAACATGAGTCCTACAAACAACTGGAGGTAAAGACGAACCGAACGTAAATAAAACATGAGTCATACAAACAACTGGAGGTAAAGACGAACCGAACGTAAATAAAACATGAGTCCTACAAACAACTGGAGGTAAAGACGAACCGAACGTAAATAAAACATGAGTCCTACAAACAACTGGAGGTAAAGACGAACCGAACGTAAATAATACATGAGTCCTTTTACAAACAACTGGAGGTAAAGACGAACTGAACGTAAATAAAACATGAGTCCTACAAACAACTGGAGGTAAAGACGAACCGAACGTAAATAATACACGAGTCCTCCTACAAACAACTGGAGGTAAAGACGAACTGAACGTAAATAAAACATGAGTCCTACAAACAACTGGAGGTAAAGACGAACTGAACGTAAATAAAACATGAGTCCTCCTACAAACAACTGGAGGTAAAGACGAACCGAACGTAAATAAAACATGAGTCCTCCTACAAACAACTGGAGGTAAAGACGAACCGAACGTAAATAAAACATGAGTCCTACAAACAACTGGAGGTAAAGACGAACTGAGCGTAAATAATACATGAGCTCTCCTACAAACAACTGGAGGTAAAGACGAACCGAACGTAAATAAAACATGAGCTCTCCTACAAACTACTGGAGGTAAAGACGAACCGAACGTAAATAATACATGAGTCCTCCTACAAACAACTGGAGGTAAAGACGAACCGAACGTAAATAAAACATGAGTCCTACAAACAACTGGAGGTAAAGACGAACCGAACGTAAATAATACATGAGTCCTCCTACAAACAACTGGAGGTAAAGACGAACCGAACGTAAATAAAACATGAGTCCTCCTACAAACAACTGGAGGTAAAGACGAACCGAACGTAAATAAAACATGAGTCCTACAAACAACTGGAGGTAAAGACGAACTGAGCGTAAATAATACATGAGCTCTCCTACAAACAACTGGAGGTAAAGACGAACCGAACGTAAATAAAACATGAGCTCTCCTACAAACAACTGGAGGTAAAGACGAACCGAACGTAAATAATACATGAGTCCTACAAACAACTGGAGGTAAAGACGAACCGAACGTAAATAAAACATGAGTCCTACAAATAACTGGAGGTAAAGACGAACCGAACGTAAATAATACATGAGTCCTCCTACAAACAACTGGAGGTAAAGACGAACTGAACGTAAATAATACATGAATCCTCCTACAAACAACTGGAGGTAAAGACGAACCGAACGTACATAAAACATGAGCTCTCCTACAAACAACTGGAGGTAAAGACGAACCGAACGTAAATAAAACATGAGCTCTCCTACAAACAACTGGAGGTAAAGACGAACCGAACGTAAATAATACATGAGTCCTACAAACAACTGGAGGTAAAGACGAACCGAACGTAAATAAAACATGAGCTCTCCTACAAACAACTGGAGGTAAAGACGAACCGAACGTAAATAAAACATGAGCTCTCCTACAAACAACTGGAGGTAAAGACGAACCGAACGTAAATAATACATGAGTCCTCCTACAAACAACTGGAGGTAAAGACGAACCGAACGTAAATAAAACATGAGCTCTCCTACAAACAACTGGAGGTAAAGACGAACTGAACGTAAATAATACATGAGTCCTCCTACAAACTACTGGAGGGAAAGACGAACTGAACGTAAATAATACATGAGCTCTCCTACAAACAACTGGAGGTAAAGACGAACCGAACGTAAATAAAACATGAGCTCTCCTACAAACAACTGGAGGTAAAGACGAACCGAACGTAAATAATACATGAGTCCTACAAACAACTGGAGGTAAAGACGAACCGAACGTAAATAAAACATGAGTCCTACAAACAACTGGAGGTAAAGACGAACCGAACGTAAATAATACATGAGTCCTCCTACAAACAACTGGAGGTAAAGACGAACTGAACGTAAATAATACATGAATCCTCCTACAAACAACTGGAGGTAAAGACGAACCGAACGTACATAAAACATGAGCTCTCCTACAAACAACTGGAGGTAAAGACGAACCGAACGTAAATAAAACATGAGCTCTCCTACAAACAACTGGAGGTAAAGACGAACCGAACGTAAATAATACATGAGTCCTACAAACAACTGGAGGTAAAGACGAACCGAACGTAAATAAAACATGAGCTCTCCTACAAACAACTGGAGGTAAAGACGAACCGAACGTAAATAAAACATGAGCTCTCCTACAAACAACTGGAGGTAAAGACGAACCGAACGTAAATAATACATGAGTCCTCCTACAAACAACTGGAGGTAAAGACGAACCGAACGTAAATAAAACATGAGCTCTCCTACAAACAACTGGAGGTAAAGACGAACCGAACGTAAATAATACATGAGTCCTCCTACAAACAACTGGAGGTAAAGACGAACCGAACGTAAATAAAACATGAGCTCTCCTACAAACAACTGGAGGTAAAGACGAACTGAACGTAAATAATACATGAGTCCTCCTACAAACTACTGGAGGGAAAGACGAACTGAACGTAAATAATACATGAGTCCTCCTACAAACTACTGGAGGTAAAGACGAACCGAACGTAAATAATACATGAGCCCTCCTACAAACAACTGGAGATAAAGATGAACCGAACGTAAATAATACATGAGTCCTCCTACAAACTACTGGAGGTAAAGACGAACCGAACGTAAATAATACATGAGCCCTCCTACAAACAACTGGAGGTAAAGATGAACCGAACGTAAATAAAACATGAGCTCTCCTACAAACAACTGGAGGTAAAGACGAACCGAACGTAAATAAAACATGAGCTTTCCTACAAACAACTGGAGGTAAAGACGAACCGAACGTAAATAAAACATGAGTCCTCCTACAAACAACTGGAGGTAAAGACGAACTGAACGTAAATAATACATGAGTCCTCCTACAAACAACTGGAGGTAAAGACGAACTGAACGTAAATAATACATGAGCTCTCCTACAAACAACTGGAGGTAAAGACGAACCGAACGTAAATAATACATGAGCCCTCCTACAAACTACTGGAGGTAAAGACGAACTGAACGTAAATAATACATGAGCCCTCCTACAAACAACTGGAGGTAAAGACGAACCGAACTTAAATAAACATGAGCTCTCCTACAAACTACTGGAGGTAAAGACGAACCGAACGTAAATAATACATGAGCCCTCCTACAAACAACTGGAGGTAAAGACGAACTGAACGTAAATAATACATGAGCCCTCCTACAAACTACTGGAGGTAAAGACGAACTGAACGTAAATAATACATGAGCCCTCCTACAAACAACTGGAGGTAAAGACGAACCGAACTTAAATAAACATGAGCTCTCCTACAAACTACTGGAGGTAAAGACGAACCGAACGTAAATAATACATGAGCCCTCCTACAAACTACTGGAGGTAAAGACGAACTGAACGTAAATAATACATGAGCCCTCCTACAAACAACTGGAGGTAAAGACGAACCGAACTTAAATAAACATGAGCTCTCCTACAAACTACTGGAGGTAAAGACGAACCGAACGTAAATAATACATGAGCCCTCCTACAAACAACTGGAGGTAAAGACGAACCGAACGTAAATAATACATGAGCCCTCCTACAAACTACTGGAGGTAAAGACGAACTGAACGTAAATAATACATGAGCCCTCCTACAAACAACTGGAGGTAAAGACGAACCGAACTTAAATAAACATGAGCTCTCCTACAAACTACTGGAGGTAAAGACGAACCGAACGTAAATAATACATGAGCCCTCCTACAAACAACTGGAGGTAAAGACGAACCGAACTTAAATAAACATGAGCTCTCCTACAAACAACTGGAGGCAAAGACGAACCGAACGTAAATAAAACATGAGTCCTCCTACAAACAACTGGAGGTAAAGACGAACCGAACGTAAATAAAACATGAGCTCTCCTACAAACAACTGGAGGTAAAGACGAATCGAACGTAAATAAAACATGAGTCCTCCTACAAACAACTGGAGGTAAAGACGAACCGAACGTAAATAAAACATGAGTCCTCCTACAAACAACTGGAGGTAAAGACGAACCGAACGTAAATAAAACATGAGTCCTCCTACAAACAACTGGAGGTAAAGACGAACTGAGCGTAAATAATACATGAGCTCTCCTACAAACAACTGGAGGTAAAGACGACCCGAACGTAAATAAAACATGAGTCCTCCTACAAACTACTGGAGGGAAAGACGAACTGAGCGTAAATAATACATGAGTCCTCCTACAAACAACTGGAGGTAAAGACGAACCGAACGTAAATAAAACATGAGCTCTCCTACAAACTACTGGAGGTAAAGACGAACTGAACGTAAATAATACACGAGTCCTACAAACTACTGGAGGTAAAGACGAACCGAACGTAAATAAAACATGAGCTCTCCTACAAACTACTGGAGGTAAAGACGAACTGAACGTAAATAATACACGAGTCCTACAAACTACTGGAGGTAAAGACGAACCGAACGTAAATAAAACATGAGCTCTCCTACAAACAACTGGAGGTAAAGATGAACCGAACGTAAATAAAACATGAGCTCTCCTACAAACAACTGGAGGTAAAGACGAACCGAACGTAAATAAAACATGAGCCCTCCTACAAACAACTGGAGGTAAAAACGAACCGAACGTAAATAAAACATGAGTCCTCCTACAAACAACTGGAGGTAAAGACGAACCGAACGTAAAGAAAACATGAGTCCTCCTACAAACAACTGGAGGTAAAGACGAACTGAACGTAAATAAAACATTGAGTCCTCCTACAAACAACTGGAGGTAAAAACGAACCGAACGTAAATAAAACATGAGCTCTCCTACAAACAACTGGAGGTAAAGACGAACCGAACGTAAATAAAACATGAGCTCTCCTACAAACAACTGGAGGTAAAGACGAACCGAACGTAAATAAAACATGAGCTCTCCTACAAACAACTGGAGGTAAAGACGAACCGAACGTAAATAAAACATGAGTCCTCCTACAAACAACTGGAGGTAAAGACGAACCGAACGTAAATAATACATGAGTCCTCCTACAAACTACTGGAGGGAAAGACGAACCGAACGTAAATAAAACATGAGCTCTCCTACAAACAACTGGAGGTAAAGACGAACCAAACAAACATCGTTAAAACTGTCAAACTAAAACAACAATCAAGAACATTTGTTTTTATAAAATTTGTAAATTTCCACACTATGTTAAAGATGCCATAAAATATTTACGAGGGTAAAAATTACACGCTTGATTTAATTCATTTCAGTTGACCGATACAAGGAATGGATGGCCGAGGCGACCTTGTGCTTTATTTGTATCATAATTGGTGGTATCCTAGCTCTTGTATTCGGATCTTCCATAAGGAAAACACAGGGCGGCACAAGAGGATCTTCTACTAGCCTAGCGGTCACTGGACTGGTGTTCTCCATAATAGGATGTAATATATATATAGATACATTTTATATACATACAAATAACTTGTATGTGCATATTAGTTTTACTCTTGTGAATGAATGCACAGCGAAATTTTAAAATTGATTAGGGAACAACCATTTAATTTGAAGGGGGGTTTATGGTTTTTTTCTAAAAAAAATATTCTGATTCCCAATGTTGCTGAAAAAAATATTCTGATTTTGGTGGAGGAAAAAAAAAATAATATGATGAGTTTTTGTCATATAATCTAATGTTAAATTATGGAAAAAATTTCGTGCTTTGCGTGACAAAAAAATAAATATTCTAACTCATATTCTAAACCATACCCCCTCCCCCTTCAACTTAAATGGTCGGTCCCTTATTTTTATATTTTTATGTAATTAGCTCAAATTTCAAAATGGACAACAAACATGGCCACCAGGACATTTCTTTTTTCTGATTGGCTGATACCTTAAAAATGTTCTACTCTGAAACCGCATGGCCAAATGAATCAAAATTTGGCAGGAAACATCTATGGAAGGTCCTGTATACAGATTGCTCATGCCGATCCTATTCGTTAGCAAACATGGCCACCACATGCAATTCTTGTTTCTGATTGGTCGATTTCTAAGAAATCTTCTCCTCTGAAACCGCTTGGCCAAATGAACCGAAACTTGGTAGGAAGCATCTATGGAAGGTCCTCTATAAAGTTTGCACATTTCGTCCCGATCCATCAACAAACATGGCCAGCATAGGCAATTCTTGAATTACAAATAATTTCATCCTTTTTATTTTTCCTTCAATACTCTTTGTCCAGTAGAGTCAAATTTGAATTCTGACGTTTAGTATTTTATCATAAATTGCGATGGGACTTTCAGTATCATAATATCAAACTTTTTAGGTAACAGGTATAATACGTTATTATTATTTTTTCTTCTTTGCAGGGATATTTGGAGCCATTCTGGCTGTCGAGTTCATTTTTGTACATGTAGGTTTGGAAGAGAAAAAAGACTTGATCGATACAGCAGTTTCTGCAGTTTCTGATGTTCAGATAGACTTTGAAGTACCATACTCCTTGATCATCATGTGTATCGGGTTATTCATCGAATTTTTCGCTGTGATTGTCCACATTGCTGTTATGAGAACCAACTACAGGGCGATGCCTGTCAATGGTATGGTGCTCTCCCCATCCACCAATGGTTCCAGCAACGTCGTTATTCAACAGTCAATAACTTCTTCTACTCCTTACGCTCGCTTTGCTTAGAAAGATGATGTTCTGTCTTGATTCTAACGGAACAATATTAGCTGAATATAATTTTATGTGCTTTAATATTTCATTAATGTTAAGTAGCAACATTTAGCTTCAATTTGTGTATGGGGGTGAAGGGGTGGGGTAGGGGGGACTTCTGAAAACCAATTTTGCTGCCATATTTTTAAAAAGAATATAATTTGACCTGAAAGATGCAAATATGATTAATTTGGCCCTGTAATTTTCAACGAATAATTCAAATTCCAAATTTTTCATGTAAAAAATTAATAATCTGATCTTTGTTTTGCACTGAAATAAGATCTGTCTCAGGTGGAATAAAGAACACTGAGGCATCCTAAAAGTTAAGTGGTCAATCTCTTAAACGGGATCGAATTTTAAATGGTTTGTCCCTAAAAAGAGATATAATTTTCCCGTCAGTGTTTAATGGAACCTTTGACACCTTCCACCATGGTCGCCATTACTAGCAGAAAGATCAAATGTCACAATATATATATATTTGTTTGAAAGACTTACATTGATTACTTGAGACTCAGTATTTCATGTTTAATATTACATACTATTTTTCCCTCATCGCTTGCTGTATTATTACTAATAATTATGTTTATGTTTATTTAATAGTATTTTATTACTGTATCTGATTCTTGTTCTCTAATACTCGGTCTTGTATTGTTTTTTCTGGGGAGCTCAAAAGTCTTTGGGTCATTGAATGTATTTGGGTTCCTGGATGTTGTGGGTTCATGGATGTCTATATATGGACAACTACTAAATAAACATTAGATAAAAGCGAAGAGACAACCAGGAATGGACAATCCAGAGACACTGGCAACATTGAGCATACAAGGAACAGGACGAAGACAAATGAAACACAGCAATGCACCACAGAAACCTAAAAAGATGAGCAACACGGACCCCACTAAAATCCGGGGGTGAACCCAGGTGCTCATAAAGGTTGTATAATCAATCCATATAATTTTGTACAACCACATGATATTGTTGAAAACGAGGCTCAAAATGCATACTTCAAATTGTAAAGATTCTTTTTCTTTGTTTAGTTTTAAATTAATTAAATGAATGCCCCTTCGATGTTCTCTAACGTGTATTTATCATCTAGGCATCGTCTTGAAAATGCATGAAATATTTACCACTAGATGTTAAGCAATAAATAATCAATCAAGCACACCAGGATTTGTTCAATGTAAAATGAATATATCTTGCATTCTTTTCAGTTTTGATTTTATTTGTCAGCTTTGTATATATTGTGCTATGTTTTTTGTATTTTTTTTTAAATATACATGTATATTATATATCTTTTCTCGTTTTTTTTTGTAATCTTCTTATTAGTTCATTTCACCTGAAGGTTCATGGGAACTGTTGTCATTGTCTTGTTCTGATTGGATAGAAAACATGGCTGTAATTGGCAACTCTTGTTTCTGATTGGCCAATATGTATATAAACAAATTTCCTCTGAAATTTCTTGGCCAATTATAATCAAACGTTAGATTATCAGAAATAGACAATTACTGTTTTTAATTATAACTTTTTGTCAAGTTATGGAATTACCTCCCCTGATGATTTTTAGGGCATAATACATTTCCCTAACAAACAATTTATTACAAACACTACTTTTTTAAAGTTATTAAACATTTGGAAATCGGGACTGGGTTGCACAAACCTCAATTAAATTTAAATCTCAATTAAACCTCAACGGTAAATTAATTCCACGCAGTTCAAGTAAATTTAAGTGTCAATTAAGTATTAATTATGTCTCCCCATCGAATGAAGGGAGATATATTGTTTTAGTCTGATTTTTTTCTTCCGCTTCTTCTTCTGCTTCCGCTTCTGCTTCTTCTCAGCAAAGCTTGTCCGGACCATAACTTTTTTGTCTTTCCAGATAGTTCGATTATATTTGGTATGTGGGTGCATGACCATAAGGCGGTGTGTCGCATACCGTAATGACCTTCGTGAGACCTTGACCTTTCACCTCAAGGTCAAATAATTGTTTTTTAAATAGTATTTTCATTAAGGGGAGACATAAGTTTTAGGTATTTAAAACAGTTCTTCCTAGTTGGCACTTCAATTTAATTGAGGTTTGTGCAACCCAGCCCTGGTATAACAAAGTAGTGTGATGGGGGATGATGCATGAATTTTTTTAACACTTGTTAAAAAAGATAGCATTTTTAATTATGCTCAAAACATGGGAATCATTAAATTTCTATTGTGTTCAAAACATGGGAATCATTTGTTCTCTAAAAGATAATTCCTATTTAGTTTGAAATTAAATATTAGCGGTCATGTATTTGCCTGTTAGGCACTTTTTATTCCTTCAGAAGAAAAACAGTATTTTACAGACAACATAATTCCAATTTATTAAATTATTATCTTTTATTCCTTCACACAAAAAGAGAATTGTATGGTAAACAACTATATAACATAACTTACATAACGATATCAACAAAGAAATGATTTTTTTTCATCTGAACGATATAGGTTTACTTCTTTGAATCTTTGGTTTTATACACAATCATGTCATTTTATAACAAATAAAAAACTATTTGTAGTGTTGTCTGTTGTTGTGAATTTATTCCCCATCAAGAATATTATACAATAACAATCAATGAATGTCAAATCAGTTCTCCACAAAGGATACCAAATCAATTCGGGGCCATCGTGGCAGTGATTCTATGGTAGTTGGATTTACAAATACCTATGCAATCACTGCCTATCGCCACTGATGTGGTGAGCTCGAATCTCGATCAGGGAGAGGTGTACAACATAATATGATAAAGTTTGTCAGTGACTTGCGACAGGTCAGTGGTTTTCTCTGGGTCCTCCGGTGTCATCCACCAATAAAACAGACTATGAAAGTGGCATTAAACACAATCAACCAAACAAACAAGCCAAATCAATTCTCCACAAAAGACACCAAATCACTTGTCTACAAAGGACATCAAATCAATTGTCTACAAAGGACATCAAATCAACTGTCTACAAGGATACCAAATCAATTGTCTACAAAGGACACCAAATCAACTGTCTATAAGGATACCAAATCAATTGTCTACAAAGGACACCAAATCAATTGTCTACAAAGGATACCAAATCAATTGTCTACAAAGGACACCAAATCAATTGTCTACAAAGCACACCAAATCAACTGTCTACAAAGGATACCAAATCAATTGTCTACAAAGGATATCAAATCAATTGTCTACAAAGGACACCAAATCAATTGTCTACAAAGGACATCAAATCAATTGTCTACAAAGGACATCAAATCAACTGTCTACAAGGATACCAAATCAATTGTCTACAAAGGACACCAAATCAACTGTCTACAAGGATACCAAATCAATTGTCTACAAAGGATACCAAATCAATTGTCTACAAAGGATACCAAATCAATTGTCTACAAAGGACACCAAATCAATTGTCTACAAAGGACACCAAATCAACTGTCTACAAAGGATACCAAATCAATTGTCTACAAAGGATACCAAATCAATTGTCTACAAAGGACACCAAATCAATTGTCTACAAAGGACACCAAATCAACTCTACAAAGGATACCAAATCATTTGTCTACAAAGGATACCAAATCAATTGTCTACAAAGGACACCAAATCAACTCTACAAAGGATACCAAATCAATTGTCTACAAAGGACACCAAATCAATTGTCTACAAAGGATATCAAATCAACTGTCTACAAAGGATACCAAACCAATTGTCTACAAAGGACACCAAATCAACTGTCTACAAAGGATACCAAATCAATTGTCTACAAAGGATACACAATCAATTGTCTACAAAGAACACCAAATCAACTCTACAAAGGATACCAAATCAATTGTCTACAAAGGATACACAATCAACTGTCTACAAAGGATACCAAATCAATTGTCTACAAAGGATACCAAATCAATTGTCTACAAAGGACACCAAATCAACTGTCTACAAAGGACACCAAATCAATTGTCTACAAAGGATACCAAATCAATTGTCTACAAAGGATACCACATCAATTGTCTACAAAGGACACCAAATCAATTGTCTACAAAGGACACCAAATCAACTGTCTACAAAGGATACCAAATCAATTGTCTACAAAGGATACCAAATCAATTGTCTACAAAGGATACACAATCAATTGTATACAAAGGATATCAAATTAACTGTCTACAAAGGATACCAAATCAATTGTCTACAAAGGACATCAAATCAATTGTCTACAAAGGACACCAAATCAACTGTCTACAAAGGATACCAAATCAATTGTCTACAAAGGATACCAAATCAATTGTCTACAAAGGACACCAAATCAATTTTCTACCAAGGACACCAAATCAAATGTCTACAAAGGATACCAAATCAATTGTCTACAAAGGACACCAAACCAACTGTCTACAAGGATACCAAATCAATTGTCTACAAAGGACACCAAATCAATTGTCTACAAAGGATACCAAATCAATTGTCTACAAAGGACACCAAATCAATTGTCTACAAAGCACACCAAATCAACTGTCTACAAAGGATACCAAATCAATTGTCTACAAAGGATATCAAATCAATTGTCTACAAAGGACACCAAATCAATTGTCTACAAAGGACATCAAATCAATTGTCTACAAAGGACATCAAATCAACTGTCTACAAGGATACCAAATCAATTGTCTACAAGGATACCAAATCAATTGTCTACAAAGGACACCAAATCAATTGTCTACAAAGGATACCAAATCAATTGTCTACAAAGGACACCAAATCAATTGTCTACAAAGGACACCAAATCAACTGTCTACAAAGGATACCAAATCAATTGTCTACAAAGGATACCAAATCAATTGTCTACAAAGGACACCAAATCAATTGTCTACAAAGGACACCAAATCAACTCTACAAAGGATACCAAATCAATTGTCTACAAAGGACACCAAATCAATTGTCTACAAAGGATATCAAATCAACTGTCTACAAAGGATACCAAACCAATTGTCTACAAAGGACACCAAATCAACTGTCTACAAAGGATACCAAATCAATTGTCTACAAAGGATACACAATCAATTGTCTACAAAGAACACCAAATCAACTCTACAAAGGATACCAAATCAATTGTCTACAAAGGATACACAATCAACTGTCTACAAAGGATACCAAATCAATTGTCTACAAAGGATACCAAATCAATTGTCTACAAAGGACACCAAATCAACTGTCTACAAAGGACACCAAATCAATTGTCTACAAAGGATACCAAATCAATTGTCTACAAAGGATACCACATCAATTCTCTACAAAGGACACCAAATCAATTGTCTACAAAGGACACCAAATCAACTGTCTACAAAGGATACCAAATCAATTGTCTACAAAGGATACCAAATCAATTGTCTACAAAGGTTACACAATCAACTGTCTACAAAGGATATCAAATTAACTGTCTACAAAGGATACCAAATCAATTGTCTACAAAGGACACCAAATCAATTGTCTACAAAGGACACCAAATCAACTGTCTACAAAGGATACCAAATCAATTGTCTACAAAGGATACGAAATCAATTGTCTACAAAGGACACCAAATCAATTTTCTACCAAGGACACCAAATCAAATGTCTACAAAGGATACCAAATCAATTGTCTACAAAGGACACCAAACCAACTGTCTACAAGGATACCAAATCAATTGTCTACAAAGGACACCAAATCAATTGTCTACAAAGGATACCAAATCAATTGTCTACAAAGGACACCAAATCAATTGTCTACAAAGCACACCAAATCAACTGTCTACAAAGGATACCAAATCAATTGTCTACAAAGGATATCAAATCAATTGTCTACAAAGGACACCAAATCAATTGTCTACAAAGGACATCAAATCAATTGTCTACAAAGGACATCAAATCAACTGTCTACAAGGATACCAAATCAATTGTCTACAAGGATACCAAATCAATTGTCTACAAAGGACACCAAATCAATTGTCTACAAAGGATACCAAATCAATTGTCTACAAAGGACACCAAATCAATTGTCTACAAAGGACACCAAATCAACTGTCTACAAAGGATACCAAATCAATTGTCTACAAAGGATACCAAATCAATTGTCTACAAAGGACACCAAATCAATGTCTACAAAGGACACCAAATCAACTCTACAAAGGATACCAAATCAATTGTCTACAAAGGATACCAAATCAACTGTCTACAAAGGATACCAAATCAATTCTCTACAAAGGACACCAAATCAACTCTACAAAGGATACCAAATCAATTGTCTACAAAGGATATCAAATCAACTGTCTACAGAGGATACCAAATCAATTGTCTACAAAGGACACCAAATCAACTGTCTACAAAGGATACCAAATCAATTGTCTACGAAGGATACCAAATCAATAATCTACAAAGGACACCAAATCAATTGTCTACAAAGGATACCAAATCAATTGTCTACAAAGGATACCACATCAATTGTCTACAAAGGACATCAAATCAATTGTCTACAAAGGACACCAAATCAACTGTCTACAAAGGATACCAAATCAATTGTCTACAAAGGATACCAAATCAATTGTCTACAAAGGATACACAATCAATTGTCTACAAAGGATATCAAATCAACTGTCTACAAAGGATACCAAATCAATTGTCTACAAAGGACACCAAATCAATTGTCTACAAAGGACACCAAATCAACTGTCTACAAAGGATACCAAATCAATTGTCTACAAAGGATACCAAATCAATTGTCTACAAAGGACACCAAATCAATTTTCTACCAAGGACACCAAATCAACTGTCTACAAAGGATACCAAATCAATTGTCTACAAAGGACACCAAATCAATTGTCTACAAAGGATATCAAATCAACTGTCTACAAAGGATACCAAATCAATTGTCTACAAAGGACACCAAATCAACTCTACAAAGGATACCAAATCAATTGTCTACAAAGGACACCAAATCAATTGTCTACAAAGGATATCAAATCAACTGTCTACAAAGGACACCAAATCAATTGTCTACAAAGGATACCAAATCAATTGTCTACAAAGGACACCAAATCAATTGTCTACAAAGGACACCAAATCAACTGTCTACAAAGGACACCAAATCAATTGTCTACAAAGGATACCAAATCAATTGTCTACAAAGGACACCAAATCAACTCTACAAAGGATACCAAATCAATTGTCTACAAAGGATACCAAATCAACTGTCTACAAAGGATACCAAATCAATTGTCTACAAAGGACACCAACTCAACTCTACAAAGGATACCAAATCAATTGTCTACAAAGGATACCAAATCAACTGTCTACAAAGGATACCAAATCAATTGTCTACAAAGGACACCAAATCAATTGTCTACAAAGGACACCAAATCAACTGTCTACAAAGGATACCAAATCAATTGTCTACAAAGGATACGAAATCAATTGTCTACAAAGGACACCAAATCAATTTTCTACCAAGGACACCAAATCAAATGTCTACAAAGGATACCAGATCAATTGTCTACAAAGGACACCAAATCAACTGTCTACAAGGATACCAAATCAATTGTCTACAAAGGACACCAAATCAATTGTCTACAAAGGATACCAAATCAATTGTCTACAAAGGACACCAAATCAATTGTCTACAAAGCACACTAAATCAACTGTCTACAAAGGATACCAAATCAATTGTCTACAAAGGATATCAAATCAATTGTCTACAAAGGACACCAAATCAATTGTCTACAAAGGACATCAAATCAATTGTCTACAAAGGACATCAAATCAACTGTCTACAAGGATACCAAATCAATTGTCTTCAAAGGACACCAAATCAACTGTCTACAAGGATACCAAATCAATTGTCTACAAAGGACACCAAATCAATTGTCTACAAAGGATACCAAATCAATTGTCTACAAAGGACACCAAATCAATTGTCTACAAAGGACACCAAATCAACTGTCTACAAAGGATACCAAATCAATTGTCTACAAAGGATACCAAATCAATTGTCTACAAAGGACACCAAATCAATTGTCTACAAAGGACACCAAATCAATTGTCTACAAAGGACACCAAATCAACTCTACAAAGGATACCAAATCAATTGTCTACAAAGGATACCAAATCAACTGTCTACAAAGGATACCAAATCAATTGTCTACAAAGGACACCAAATCAACTCTACAAAGGATACCAAATCAATTGTCTACAAAGGATATCAAATCAACTGTCTACAAAGGATACCAAATCAATTGTCTACAAAGGACACCAAATCAACTGTCTACAAAGGATACCAAATCAATTGTCTACGAAGGATACCAAATCAATTGTCTACAAAGGACACCAAATCAATTGTCTACAAAGGATACCAAATCAATTTTCTACAAAGGATACCACATCAATTGTCTACAAAGGACATCAAATCAATTGTCTACAAAGGACACCAAATCAACTGTCTACAAAGGATACCAAATCAATTGTCTACAAAGGATACCAAATCAATTGTCTACAAAGGATACACAATCAATTGTCTACAAAGGATATCAAATCAACTGTCTACAAAGGATACCAAATCAATTGTCTACAAAGGATACCAAATCAATTGTCTACAAAGGACACCAAATCAATTTTCTACCAAGGACACCAAATCAACTGTCTACAAAGGATACCAAATCAATTGTCTACAAAGGACACCAAATCAATTGTCTACAAAGGATATCAAATCAACTGTCTACAAAGGATACCAAATCAATTGTCTACAAAGGACACCAAATCAACTCTACAAAGGATACCAAATCAATTGTCTACAAAGGACACCAAATCAATTGTCTACAAAGGATATCAAATCAACTGTCTACAAAGGACACCAAATCAATTGTCTACAAAGGATACCAAATCAATTGTCTACAAAGGACACCAAATCAATTGTCTACAAAGGACACCAAATCAACTGTCTACAAAGGACACCAAATCAATTGTCTACAAAGGATACCAAATCAATTGTCTACAAAGGACACCAAATCAACTCTACAAAGGATACCAAATCAATTGTCTACAAAGGATACCAAATCAACTGTCTACAAAGGATACCAAATCAATTGTCTACAAAGGACACCAACTCAACTCTACAAAGGATACCAAATCAATTGTCTACAAAGGATACCAAATCAACTGTCTACTAAGGATACCAAATCAATTGTCTACAAAGGACATCAAATCAACTCTACAAAGGATACCAAATCAACTGTCTACAAAGGATATCAAATCAACTGTCTACAAAGGATACCAAATCAATTGTCTACAAAGGACACCAAATCAACTGTCTACAAAGGATACCAAATCAATTGTCTACGAAGGATACCAAATCAATTGTCTACAAAGGACACCAAATCAATTGTCTACAAAGGATACCAAATCAATTGTCTACAAAGGATACCACATCAATTGTCTACAAAGGACATCAAATCAATTGTCTACAAAGGACACCAAATCAACTGTCTACAAAGGATACCAAATCAATTGTCTACAAAGGACACCAAATCAATTGTCTACAAAGGATATCAAATCAACTGTCTACAAAGGACACCAAATCAATTGTCTACAAAGGATACCAAATCAATTGTCTACAAAGGACACCAAATCAATTGTCTACAAAGGACACCAAATCAACTGTCTACAAAGGACACCAAATCAATTGTCTACAAAGGATACCAAATCAATTGTCTACAAAGGACACCAAATCAACTCTACAAAGGATACCAAATCAATTGTCTACAAAGGATACCAAATCAACTGTCTACAAAGGATACCAAATCAATTGTCTACAAAGGACACCAACTCAACTCTACAAAGGATACCAAATCAATTGTCTACAAAGGATACCAAATCAACTGTCTACAAAGGATACCAAATCAATTGTCTACAAAGGACACCAAATCAATTGTCTACAAAGGACACCAAATCAACTGTCTACAAAGGATACCAAATCAATTGTCTACAAAGGATACCAAATCAATTGTCTACAAAGGACACCAAATCAATTTTCTACCAAGGACACCAAATCAAATGTCTACAAAGGATACCAGATCAATTGTCTACAAAGGACACCAAATCAACTGTCTACAAGGATACCAAATCAATTGTCTACAAAGGACACCAAATCAATTGTCTACAAAGGATACCAAATCAATTGTCTACAAAGGACACCAAATCAATTGTCTACAAAGCACACTAAATCAACTGTCTACAAAGGATACCAAATCAATTGTCTACAAAGGATATCAAATCAATTGTCTACAAAGGACACCAAATCAATTGTCTACAAAGGACATCAAATCAATTGTCTACAAAGGACATCAAATCAACTGTCTACAAGGATACCAAATCAATTGTCTACAAAGGACACCAAATCAACTGTCTACAAGGATACCAAATCAATTGTCTACAAAGGACACCAAATCAATTGTCTACAAAGGATACCAAATCAATTGTCTACAAAGGACACCAAATCAATTGTCTACAAAGGACACCAAATCAACTGTCTACAAAGGATACCAAATCAATTGTCTACAAAGGATACCAAATCAATTGTCTACAAAGGACACCAAATCAACTCTACAAAGGATACCAAATCAATTGTCTACAAAGGATACCAAATCAACTGTCTACAAAGGATACCAAATCAATTGTCTACAAAGGACACCAAATCAACTCTACAAAGGATACCAAATCAATTGTCTAAAAAGGATATCAAATCAACTGTCTACAAAGGATACCAAATCAATTGTCTACAAAGGACACCAAATCAACTGTCTACAAAGGATACCAAATCAATTGTCTACGAAGGATACCAAATCAATTGTCTACAAAGGACACCAAATCAATTGTCTACAAAGGATACCAAATCAATTTTCTACAAAGGATACCACATCAATTGTCTACAAAGGACATCAAATCAATTGTCTACAAAGGACACCAAATCAACTGTCTACAAAGGATACCAAATCAATTGTCTACAAAGGATACCAAATCAATTGTCTACAAAGGATACACAATCAATTGTCTACAAAGGATATCAAATCAACTGTCTACAAAGGATACCAAATCAATTGTCTACAAAGGACACCAAATCAATTGTCTACAAAGGACACCAAATCAACTGTCTACAAAGGATACCAAATCAATTGTCTACAAAGGATACCAAATCAATTGTCTACAAAGGACACCAAATCAATTTTCTACCAAGGACACCAAATCAACTGTCTACAAAGGATACCAAATCAATTGTCTACAAAGGACACCAAATCAATTGTCTACAAAGGATATCAAATCAACTGTCTACAAAGGATACCAAATCAATTGTCTACAAAGGACACCAAATCAACTCTACAAAGGATACCAAATCAATTGTCTACAAAGGACACCAAATCAATTGTCTACAAAGGATATCAAATCAACTGTCTACAAAGGACACCAAATCAATTGTCTACAAAGGATACCAAATCAATTGTCTACAAAGGACACCAAATCAATTGTCTACAAAGGACACCAAATCAACTGTCTACAAAGGACACCAAATCAATTGTCTACAAAGGATACCAAATCAATTGTCTACAAAGGACACCAAATCAACTCTACAAAGGATACCAAATCAATTGTCTACAAAGGATACCAAATCAACTGTCTACAAAGGATACCAAATCAATTGTCTACAAAGGACACCAACTCAACTCTACAAAGGATACCAAATCAATTGTCTACAAAGGATACCAAATCAACTGTCTACTAAGGATACCAAATCAATTGTCTACAAAGGACATCAAATCAACTCTACAAAGGATACCAAATCAATTGTCTACAAAGGATATCAAATCAACTGTCTACAAAGGATACCAAATCAATTGTCTACAAAGGACACCAAATCAACTGTCTACAAAGGATACCAAATCAATTGTCTACGAAGGATACCAAATCAATTGTCTACAAAGGACACCAAATCAATTGTCTACAAAGGATACCAAATCAATTGTCTACAAAGGATACCACATCAATTGTCTACAAAGGACATCAAATCAATTGTCTACAAAGGACACCAAATCAACTGTCTACAAAGGATACCAAATCAATTGTCTACAAAGGATACCAAATCAATTGTCTACAAAGGATACACAATCAATTGTCTACAAAGGATATCAAATCAACTGTCTACAAAGGATACCAAATCAATTGTCTACAAAGGACACCAAATCAATTGTCTACAAAGGACACCAAATCAACTGTCTACAAAGGATACCAAATCAATTGTCTACAAAGGATACCAAATCAATTGTCTACAAAGGACACCAAATCGATTTTCTACCAAGGACACCAAATCAACTGTCTACAAAGGATACCAAATCAATTGTCTACAAAGGACACCAAATCAATTGTCTACAAAGGATATCAAATCAACTGTCTACAAAGGATACCAAATCAATTGTCTACAAAGGACACCAAATCAACTCTACAAAGGATACCAAATCAATTGTCTACAAAGGACACCAAATCAATTGTCTACAAAGGATATCAAATCAACTGTCTACAAAGGATACCAAATCAATTGTCTACAAAGGACACCAAATCAACTGTCTACAAAGGATACCAAATCAATTGTCTACAAAGGATACACAATCAATTGTCTACAAAGGATACCAAATCAATTGTCTACAAAGAACACCAAATCAATTGTCTACAAAGGATACCAAATCAATTGTCTACAAAGGATACACAATCAACTGTCTACAAAGGATACCAAATCAATTGTCTACAAAGGATACCAAATCAATTGTCTACAAAGGACACCAAATCAATTGTCTACAAAGGACACCAAATCAACTGTCTACAAGGGATACCAAATCAATTGTCTACAAAGGATACCAAATCAATTGTCTACAAAGGATACACAATCAATTGTCTACAAAGGATATCAAATCAACTGTCTACAAAGGATACCAAATCAATTGTCTACAAAGGACACCAAATCAATTGTCTACAAAGGACACCAAATCAACTGTCTACAAAGGATACCAAATCAATTGTCTACAAAGGACACCAAATCAATTTTCTACCAAGGACACCAAATCAACTGTCTACAAAGGATACCAAATCAATTGTCTACAAAGGATACCAAATCAACTGTCTACAAGGATACCAAATCAATTGTTTACAAAGGACACCAAATCAATTGTCTACAAAGGATACAAAATCAACTGTCTACAAAGGATACCAAATCAACTGTCTACAAAGGATACCAAATCAATTGTCTACAAAGGATACCAAATCAATTGTCTACAAAGGATACCAAATCAATTGTCTACAAAGGATACCAAATCAATTGTCTACAAAGGATACCAAATCAATTGTCTACAAAGGATACCAAATCAATTGTCTACAAAGGATACCAAATCAATTCTATACAAAGGATACAAAATAAATCAATTGTCTACAAAGGATACCAAATCAATTGTTTACAAAGGATACCAACTCAATTGTCTACAAAGGATACCAAATCAATTGTCTACAAAGGATACAAAATAAATCAAATGTCTACAAAGGATACCAAATCAATTGTTTACAAAGGATACCAAATCAATTGTTTACAAAGGATACCAAATCAATTGTCTACAAAGGATACCAAATCAATTGTTTACAAAGGATACCAAATCAATTGTTTACAAAGGATACAAAATCAATTGTCTACAAAGGATAAAAAACCAAAGCGCGAATTTTTTTTCAAGAATTTAACATTAGGTTATATGACAAAAACTCTGAATCAGATTATTTTTTTTTCCCTCCACCAAAATCAGAATATTTTTTTCAGCAACATTGGGCATCAGAATATTTTTTTTAGGAAAAACCCATAACCCCCTTCAAGTTAAATAGTCGTCCTACTGTCCCCGGTTCTGATTACGTCTGTCTGGACATCAACAAGCTCATGTATGATCTTGAACATGATGATGAGACGGTTGTTATATCGTCTTTGTTGAAGTGGTTGCCAGCCAAGGTTCTGTACCATATGCATCACGCAGCCAGGTGTGCGCTCCGTGTAGTTGTTGTGGACAAACCTAGCGGCTCTCCTCTGCACTTGCTCTAGTTTATGGGTTTCTGCAGATGAGTGTGGGTCCCAGACAGTGGATGCATACTCTAGTGTCGGTCTTGCCATTGTGGTGTAAGCCGCAGCTTTGACTGGTTTGGTGCAGTCTCTGAGGTTTCTCCGGATGAAACCCATTGTCCTGTTAGCCTTGGAGACTGTGTTGTCAATGTGCTTGGACCACTGTAAGTCCTCATTAATGGTGACTCCTAAGTACTTGGCACTGTCGACAACTTCTAGAGTGTGACCATGTAGAGTGTATTGTGTTGGTATGACATGTCGTTGGTTTGTAGCTATCCTGATGACTGTGCATTTCTGTGGGTGGAAACTCATTTGCCACTCCTCTTCCCATTTTTCAAGTGCTGAAAGGTCTTTTTGCAGCAGGTCTGAGTCATTCTGGCTGTTGACGTGACGATAGAGGAGGCAATCATCTGCAAACAAGCGTGCATCCGATGAGGTGGTAACATCCGGTAGGTCATTAATAAATGACAAAAAGAGCAAGGGTCCCAGGACTGTACCTTGAGGTACTCCTGAGAGTACTTCTTTCTCGGAAGACTTCACTCCATCTAGGAGCACCAGCTGTTTCCGGCTACTAAGAAATGAAGATATCCAGGCCAGCGTGGTTCCATCAACTCCATAGAACTTGAGTTTATGTAGAAGCCTGCGATGAGGGACTTTATCAAAAGCCTTGGCAAAGTCAAGTAATATGACATCGACCTGTCCTTTAGATGTGAGGTTCTGGGCTATCTTCTGTATTGTTGTTACCAGTTGGGTTTCACAGGAACGCTTCCTTCTGAACCCATGTTGCTTATCGGTCAGGATGTTGTACTGGTCAAAGTGACTCATAATGTTGCTGTGGATGATGTGTTCAAGTACTTTACAGGCAATCGATGTCAAGGATATGGGTCTGTAATTTGACGGAAGATGTTTTTCGCCTTTCTTGAATACAGGAACAATATGAGCATCTCTCCAATCAGATGGTATTTCGCCTTCGGCTAGTGAGTACTGGTATAGTTGAGTTAAGATTGTTGCCAGTTCGTCCGCAGCACTCTTTAGTATGAATGACGGTATACAATCAGGTCCTGTGGCTTTATGAGGGTTTAGATCTTTTAGCAACTTGAATACGCCTTTAGTGTTGATAACAATGTCTTTCATGGATGGGTATTTACTCTGTCCTTTATCTGGCATTGTACTTGTGTTTTCTTTTGTATATACTGACTGAAACTGTTCGTTAAGTATTTCAGCTTTAGATGTTGTGTCACTGTGTATGAAGCCTTCCTTGTTTTTCAACGGTGACACTCCTGTAGATTCCTGCTTTTTACTCTTAATCGCTGCCCAGAAACGTTTGGGATTTTTCTTTAGGTCAGTGCTGATAACATCATTCATGTATTTCCTATAGGCTGATCATAATTCCCTCTGAGTTTGTGCTTTGATATTCCTGTATCTTTTCCAGTCTGCAGGGTGTTCTCTTAGCTTTATTAAAGGCTCTTAATTTCCTACGAGTAGCTTTCCTGATGTTCCCGTCTACCCAAGGGTGAGTTTGTCTGGCCAATGTTCTCTTAGTTGGTACATGATCTTGGATTGTTTTTGTTATCTCCTCTTTAATATTATTCCACATCTTGTCGACAGATGAAAAGGACTGAGACTGGAAATGTCTATAATACTCCTGCAGGGACCTTTTAATTTCCATGATGTTGGCTTTCTTCCATAAGTACTTGCATATGAATAAGAAGTCATATACCTATAAAACTTGATCTGTAACTCATCTGTAATTACAAATACCAAAAATCAAGTCAATATCTCAAAGCATAGTGAAGTAAAGTGGTGATAACTAAATATTTGGCCACAGTTAAAAGTCCAAGGTGCGTAAATTAGTCCAAATTCATTCAATCGGAACGAAATTCAAACTTGATAGGTAACTCATCACTATACACTCACATACCAAAAATCAAATCATAGTGGAAAAAAAGTGGTGACAGCTAAATATTTGGCCAAATTTCAAAGCCCAATAACTGTAAGATGGCCAAAATCATTCAACCGGAATGAATTTCAAATTTGATCTGTAACTTATCATTATACACTCTCAAGCCAAAAATCAAGTCAATATCTCAAATCATAGTTAAATAAAATGGTGACAATTAAATATTGGACCAAATTTCAAAGTCCAAGGAACAAAAATCATTGAACCGGAACAAAATGTAAACTTGATCTGTAATTCATCATTATACACTCATACACCAAAAATCAAGTCAATGTCTCCAAGCATAGTGAAAAAAAGTGGTGACAACTAAATATTTGGCCAAATTTCAAAGTTCAAGGGCCATAGCTCGGCCAAAAATCATTGGACTGGAACGAAATGTAAACTTGATCTGTAATTCATCACTATACACTCATATACCAAAAATCAAGTCAATATCTCCAAGCATAGCGAAAAAAAGTGATGACAACTAAATATTTGGCCAAATTTCAAGGTCCAAGGGCCACAACTCGGCCAAAATTCATTGGATTGGAACTAAACGTAAAACTGATCTGTAACTTATCATTATACACCCACATACCTAATATCAAGTCAATATCTCAAAGCATAGTGAAAATAAGTGGTGACAACTGTTTTATTTCGGAATTACGGAATTGGGTAACACTATTATGTCCTCACCACTTAGTGGCGGGGACATAAACATAAATATAAGAAAAGTTTTAAGATATCAATAGAGTAATCAGAAGTAAAAGGCAAGCAATGGTCTACAAAACATTTCACAGAAAAACAAATGATTGAGCAACACGAACCCCAATAAAACCGGGGTGAAGTAAGGTGATCAAGAAGGATAAGTAATTCCTGCTCCACTAGTGGTATAATGTTTTAAACAGTACATATATCATCCGTAACTATAAAAATTGTTCTTAAATCATGATGCATACGACAAACCGGTTTGACAATGATGGAAACCTCCGATTTTTACTGGGGTTCGTTGTTCGATCTTTAGTTTTCTATGTAATGTTTTGTAGATCATTGTTTGTCATTTTGTCCTTTTTCTTTTGGCCATTGTATTGTTTTTCCTTTGATTTATGGTTTCTGATCACCCCTTTGGTATTTCAAACTTTTCCTGACAAATTTTGGTCATTTATGACCCATGTACAACCACCTGTACAAAATTGCTTTGTTAAATACCTTAATCATATTAACATAAAAATACATTTAATTTACAGTGTTCAAATCTTACATGTAACATCTAGTATCGGTTCACACTATAGATGGCATTTTACACAACCTAATTGGATAAGGTACAGGTATAATTGTTTTATGAAGGTGTATATACGTAGACAGCTGTAAAATACTTGGTGTGTAACCTGATAGAGGGTGCTGTTATGTGCTAAGAAGACAACAAAGTATCCATGTACAAAGAGATATGAGGTCACCATTCATTTGAAATGGGGTCGTCATGGTCGTGATCGTATGGCGATTGGATTTTCAACCACCTGTGCAATCAGTGTCTATCACCACTAACGTTGTGAGTTTGAACCCTGTACATGGCGAGGTTTACTCAATACAACATTATGTGATAAAGTTTGTCAGTGACTTGGGACAGGTCGATGGTTTACTCCGGTTTCCCCCATCAATAAAACTGACCGCCACGATATAATTGTAATATTGTTGAAAGTGGGGTTAAACATCAAACCTTCATTTGCAAAATTGTTATAAAATCATCTAAAAACTCAAACTGTACAAAAAACGATCACTGAATGAAAATTATATAAAATTAGTGAGTCAGTGATTGTTGTTTAATGCCAATTCAGCAATTTTTCAGCTATATCATGGCGAGAACAAATTATTTTCAATGAGAAGATGATGAGGTCCGCTTTGTACCAAGACCACCACAGAGTTGGATCTTCATAGTGCTAGCTCACTGAAACAAGTCCGCGGGTAGAAATGTCACTCCACTCAGAGATATTATTCCGATTCCGAGACAGCCAATCTCATTAATGCTGCGTGCTAAGGGGAGAAGCAACAAATACCAATTTCATAGTCTTTGGTTTGACCCGACCAGGGCTCAAACCCACGATCTACCGCACCCCAGACGAGCAAGCTAACCGTTACGCCACCGATGCAATTAATATATATAAAATTACTTTGTCAGAAACCATTTGATTGTACATGATAGATACCATTATTAAAGTTATGTACTTCGTGCAGATTGGAAATCCATAATGGCCAACAAATTTGTTCCTATAAAACCCATGAAGTGTATATATATATATATATATATGTATAATCCTTTAGAATTGTTCAGCTTCTTTATATCAACTTGAACTAAAACAAATAGACAAAATATTGCTATGTTTGGGTTGTGGTTGCATAACACCACTATATTTCAATAATATCGTAGTGACGAGTTTTATTGGTAGAGGAAACCAGTGTACATGAAAAACTAACAAACTGATGCAAATCACTGACAAATGTTCTCAAATAAGGTTGTATCAATTATATACACATTATATATATATATGTATGTATGTGCAGGAATCAAATTCACTACTTTACATTGCATATGTAAATGTACATCTAACAAGATATGATTATAATCTAACGATTATGAAGTCTCAAGTCTCCCAAAATCAGCCACTGACAACAGGCTTAAACAATAAATCAAAAGCTACCTTTGAAATCGAACAATGTTGAATTTTTGCGGTATTGTGGAGACCAGTAGAAAATTTTCAATGTCGGGAATCAATTCAGGTCATCATAATCTACCTACATATGTAATTTCGTTGAAATCGAACAATGTTGAATTTGTGCGGTATTGTGGTGGCCATTTTGAAAATGGCGACTGGTAGAAATTTTTCAATGTCGGGAATCAATTCAGGACATCATTATCTACCCATATATCAAATGTTGATGATATCGGACAATGTTGAATTTTTGCGGCCATTTTGAAAATGGCGACCACTAGAAATTTTTCTATGTCAGGAATAAATTTGGGACATCATAGTCTACCCAAATATGAAATTTCGTTGAAATTGGACAATGTTGAATTTGTGCGGTATTGTGGAGACCAGTAGAAAATTTTCAATGTTGGGAATCAATTCAGGTCATCATAATCTACCTACATAAGAAATTTCGTTGAAATTGAACAATGTTGAATTTGTGCGGTATTGTGGTGGCCATTTTGAAAATGGCGACTGGTAGAAATTTTTCAATGTCGGGAATCAATTCGGGACATCATTATCTACCCATATATCAAATTTTGATGATATCGGACAATGTTGAATTTTTGCGGCCATTTTGAAAATGGCGACCACTAGAAAATTTTCAATGTTGAATTTGTATGGTATTGTGACAGCCATTTTGAAAATGGCAACCGCTAGAAATTTTTCAATGTTGGGAATAAATTTGGGACATCATAATCTACCCACATATCAAATTTAGATGTTATCGGACAATGTTGAATTTTTGCAGTATTGTGGTGGCCATTTTGAAAATGGCGATCGGTAGAATTTTTTTTAATGTTGGCAATCAATTCAGGACGTCATTATCTACCCACATATCAAATTTTGATGATATCGGACAATGTTGAATTTTTACCGCCCATTTTTTATGCCATGTTTTGGCAGCCATTTTGAAAATGCAGAATTGCTCCTCTAATGGTGACCTATCACTATGTCAAATTTTATGTCTCTATCATCATCCATTTAGAAGTTATCACCATTAATGTACGAAATTTCAACTTTCCCATAGGATTCTATTGTAACCCCCACCCCCTTTGAACCCCTCAAAATATGACTTTGACCTCCTTTACCACAAAGCTGAAAACTTTAGGACTAACTAAAAACATATTTCTCTAATTTTTTTTATTATTTCCACATTTTACAACCGATTGTGAAAAAATTGTTCTCCTCACTAGTGAATTTAACAGTTCTCGGCACCTGGTTAGTCAATTTTTATTCTGTCGGGACTACTTTCTCTCCAACTGTGATCGATCATTTTATAAAATATTGAAATATATTGTAAGCCTAAATACCATTTGCATGTAAAAAGTAACTTAATTCCATTTTCGTGATGCATGTGGTTAAACGTTTTACTGCTGTGATGTATGCCCTGTTTGGAAGGACTTAGGGAACGACCATTTAACTTGAAGGGGGAGGGGTTATGGTTTTTTTCTAAAAAAATATTCTGATTCCCAATGTTGCTGAAAAAAATATTCAGATTTTGGTGGAGGAAAAAAAAAATAATCTGATTCAGAGTTTTTGTCATAAAACCTAATGTTAATTTCTGGAAAAAAAATTGTGCTTTGCGAGACAAAAAAAATAAATATTCCAACTCCTGTGTTGTCCGAAAAAAAAATTCTGAACGAAACAAAAAACCATAACCGCCCCCCCCCCCCCCCCCCCCTTCAAGTTAAATGGTTGGTCCCTTACCGGGAACAGAACAGTTGACATTCGAACGTTTCGGACTTAGCCTACTTGATACATGGATACACATAAACTTCCTTGGTTACCGTGTAAACAAAATCGCGATCGTGTCGTCTGCAAAATAAAAGATGTCCCTAAACGAAGTTTTGGAAAGGGGACAAAGAGTCAGACTTCTCTCTGGTGAATAGGGGATCATAATAGGGAAAAATGAAAACTTTGAGTTCCCATTATGGGAGATCAAACTCGAGAATGGAAAATTTCTCACTGAAGCAAGATACAGGTTTGACGTCCTAACTGAGCCTGAGTTATCAAACGATCCCGGAAATTCTGACTCACCTCCTACAGTACCCGAGGAGCTTATGAAATAATATATCCAGGAATAATATATCTTTCTTCATCGGTTTGTTCCGCCATTGTTGTTATCATAATTGGAGATCCGTCTGCGCAAATATTTCGTTGGACATCTCATTTTTCAGGAAATATAGATAAATTTAACTAGTATTACTGTCAGCACAGCTCACTAAGATATACCCCCCGCTCCCCACATCTGTCCAACCTATTTCCATAACCAAAACATTGCTAATTGTTCCGACCAAAAATGAAAGGGACCCTCCTCTCTTCACTGGTAAGCTGCTGATAAAATTTCAAAACATTCTGAGAAACACTACTCAAGTTATCATACGACATAGGGTAAAAATCCTATTTTCCGTCATATCAAGTCCAATAATTACTCTGGAACAGCAAAAGTGAAAATCGTCAAAAATGAAAGGGATCCTTCTCTCTTCACCGGTAAGCTGCTGATAAAATTTCAAAACATTCTGAGAAACACTACTCATGTCATCATACGACATAGGGTAAAAATCCTATTTTCTGTCATATCAAGTCCAATAATTCTGGAATGGCAAAAGTGAAAATCGTCAAAAATGAAAGGGATCCTCATCTCTTCACCGGTAAGCTGCTGATACAATTTCAAAACATTCTGAGAAACACTACTCAAGTTATCATACGACATAGGGTAAAAATCCTATTTTCCGTCATATCAAGTCCAATAACTCTGGAACGGCAAAAGTGAAAATCGTCAAAAATGAAAGGGATCCTCATCTCTTCACCGGTAAGCTGCTGATACAATTTCAAAACATTCTGAGAAACACTACTCAAGTTATCATACGACATAGGGTAAAAATCCTATTTTCCGTCATATCAAGTCCAATAACTCTGGAATGGCAAAAGTGAAAATCATCAAAAAAGAAAGGGATCCTCCTCTCTTCACCAGTAAGCAGCTGATAAAATTTTAAAAGATTCTAAGAAACACAACTCAAGTTATCGTACGACATAGGATTTGTCTACAGACGGATGGACGGACAGACGGACGGACATGGTGAAACCAGTATACCCCCCTACAACTTCGTTGCGGGGGGAATAAAAATATTTTTGCTTCGTTAAATACTGTCATTATAAAATATTAAAAGTTATTAATTTGTTTGGTTTCCTTTAAATATTTGAAACATCTATATCATTTTGCAACCATGGTAACAGGATGCGTAGCAATCTTTCAAAGGAAAGACTAAAGGGGCGGTATAAAGGTTGGGAGAATTTGCATATCGATTTAAATTTTGTTTAAAAAAATTAGAGAAACGGATTCTTACATTGTTGTGAGTGAATTATCGGAGTTCTGCTATCTCGGTAGTTAAATTTTGGAATTTTAAGTCCTCGCCAAGGCTCGGACTTAAAATTCAATAATTTAACTACCTCGATTGGAGAAATCACAACAAAGTAAGAATCTATATATCTATAACTCCACCAAGTTTCATGAAATTCTGTCCAGTAGTTCCTGAGATCTGGCGTGGCCAAGTTCATGTGCCACGGAAAGAAAGAAAGAAAGAAAGAAAGAGAAGAGGAGGAGGAGGAGGATAAGAAACGGAGCAAAAACAACAAGGGCAACGCAAAGCGTGGCGTATCCCCTTGCCTAAAAATTAAACCCTGTGACCTTGACCTTTGACCTTGAAAATCAATACGGTTCCAGATTCTCTTAAGGTCTAAGTATGTACCAAGGTTGATCAAAATCCATTGAAGGATGTTGATTCTAGTGTTCACAAGGATGTTACACGGTAAAAAATTTACCCAGTGACCTTGACCTTTGACCTTGAAAATCAATAGGGTTCCAGATTTTCTTAAGGACTAAGTATGTACCAAGTTTAGTCAAAATCCATTGAAGGATGTTGATTCTAGTGTTCACAAGATGTTATGGGGTAACAATTTGACCCTGTGACCTTGACCTTTGACCTATGACCTTGAAAATCAATAGGGTTCCAGATTCTCTTAAGGACTAAATATGTACCAAGTTTGGTCAAAATCCATTGAAAGATGTTGATCCTAGAGTGTTCACAAGGATGTTACGGAAGGACGGACGGACGGTAGCGTTACTGTATCCCTTCGCAAATTCGTTGGCGAGGGGATAATAAGTCTCCAAACGTTGTTTGGGAGACTTAATTACCATAAAATCAAGGAAAAAAACGGCTCGAAATTTGAACATGGTTAAAAAAAAGTTCGAAGATACCAAAGGGGTAATCAGAAGTTGAAATTAAGAAGGAAATATAACACAATGGCCAAAAGAAAAGGGACAAAAGGACAAACAATGATCTACAAAACATTACACAGAAAACTAAAGATCGAGCAACACGAACTACTCGCTCAACCCCACTAAAAACCTGGGGTGAAACACTGAATTGAAGCAAAACATACACACCTGATGGATATATTATTTATTTGACAGACATAACAATCAGATCAAATTTAAAATCTTAAACAAAAAGCTACGATTAGATACACAAGCCTTTCTGATGAAGAAAGACAGACAAGCTGTTTCAATGCCATTTTCCTGGAATGATTAAAATCTAACAAATAAAATATAGTTCTTGAATACAGTACATAGAAAAAACAATAGGTATGCTTTATGAGGAAAAACAGCTTTAAATTCCAAAATTTTGTTTTAACTTGTTTTTAAAGAAAAAAAAATCATATACATTGTATATGAAATTAAAAAGAAAAGAGATTTTTAATTTGTGTATATAGTAATATGTTTGACACAGCTTGTTTATCTTTGGTCCAGGGATAATGTGATAAATGATTTTCTTTTCCAGCTAATCCCACAATAGCACTTACAAAATACATGCTTAAATTAGCTATTTATAGCATCAAATTTACACTCTTAAAATATCCATTAAAGTTCACAATATTTTTTTTTATTATTATTTCTGTTTTTTTTTACAATACATGTATCTACTTGTGAACAAATATTTAATACTTGCCTTTTTTCTTTTGATTAAATTTTACTATGAAAAAAATAATTTTTACATCTTGCAAGAAAACTCCCTCATTTTGGTTCTATCAAAAGTCATATTTGCCTCATATGAAGAATGATAGAAAAAAAATTAAAATGAAGGATTTTTCTGCAATAACAAAGCCAGCTTTCAATTAATTCCAATTGACCTAATTATAAATGTTAATGAAAACAATTCAAAATAATTACTCAAGCTTATCAGATTTAGAACAATATGCCAACGTATGCCAACATATTAATTCCAATTCTGAGAACTTTCATAAGGCCAAAGTTGATCTTAAATTACTGAAAGTCTAACCAGTATACGTAGGTCTACTACAGGCAATATCAACAAAGCAAGTATGTTAAGCTTTCTATTCAAGCATCATATAAGATTTGTGTACTTTTAATGCTAACAAGACCCTTATGTTATACAACACATCACAATCTACTGTTACTAAGGCAGCGTATGGTAAACATTTTACCTGAATGAAATACATTGTGTACCATATAAACAAAAAAAGCCTTTACGAAAATGATGAATTGTGCTCCATTGTTGACATAAGGGTCAGCATTAAATAAACAAGAAAAGGATTTACTTTATTCTTTGGTTCTATTCAATGATAAAAATAAACAATTACTCCAACCACAAAACTGTCTCAAGTTTCTACTGCATATATTTCATAAACATAACAATACAAAAATGTCTTCAAGTGACTTTTGATTCAGGTATCTATTTCTCTCATTTCCAATTTGCTGTTTCAACACGCCATGAATCATGGGTAATTTTCAACACGCTATGAATCATGGGTAATCTATAACACCACAACTGAACTGACACATTACTCCACTGGTCAGAGTTCTATTAATAGTGTATATCAACCTAAATATTTTTTTTATGAAAGTCCATTAATCCACTATTTTTTGAAACAGCAAACTGTTGCAGCTTTTTTTTGTAGAAGGCATTTTGATGAATCTTTAGGAAAATCTATAAGTCATCACGTTTTGTAGTAAAAAGGGTGTCTTACTATATGTGGGATTTCAATGGAAAAAAATATGACCAAAATATAAAAAAAAAATTGAGAAAACTTCACAACACAAAATTAGTAATTAGCAGGACAAAAATGATTTAAAATTAATCTCAAACAAAAACAAAAGGTTGAACAACATTTAGTATGATTGTTGGCACATTGTGGTTTTGTTAATGCATAAATAAAACGAAGCAGCTTAGCTGCAAAATAGACTGAAGTAATTGCAATTGTAATGAGGGACTATGTGACTAGATCAAGCCTCAATATATATACGTATGTATAATAGCACAATGTTTGTCATCAAACAATCATGTTATGTTGATGAGTTGAGAAATTAATATCACAGACTTGCTTATAGCAAATTAATAATGGTAAACCGGAGTATTCAAAACTAAAATTTTAACATAATTTTAAACAATATCAATTTAAATCATAACTTAAATACATTACATGCCATATAACCTCAAAATGACAGAACTCAATCTTATATTTGGTCTTTGTGAACTTTAAAAAGATCTATTCGGTTTTCTCTGTCCTTTCCTTTACTACTTAACATGCATTCAAGATTTTTCCAGCGACATTTTCATTGGTTAGTTAAAAGTTCACCATGATGTAAGGTTAAATTAAGTCTTGTCAGGGAATAATCAGGTAACAACATATTTAATATGATTTAAATAATGATAAATTTTATACTTAACAACCCAAATCACACAAACGCTACACTTGTAAACTCCTGAGATTCAATCATAAATGCAATCTGTCAAAAAAAGGTGAAACTGATGTTGTACTAGATATTGACCTGTTCAATGTCACATACAACAACAATGTTATAATTGTATGACAGAGTATATATATGTATATATATTCATATTTGTGTAACACTAGAGATAAACAAACAGTCAATGCTTAATTTGTATTAAAATCTGTCTGAAAATTGTAACAAAATCATGTATAATATCATAAGGTGTACACAGTACATAGGGGGGAAGGGGGGGGGGGGGGGGGGGGGGGGGGGGGGGGAGGAGGAAATGTCATCTACTATTGTGAGCAAAAATATCATATGGCTACATATTAGATTGGTGGTTTGACAAAATAAATATAAAAATATGCAATGTAAAACAAAAATGAAGACTTGATATAATGTTTAGGAAGGAAAGAATTAAAAATGAGGACCTGAAATCACATTTAGGAAGGAAAGATTTAATACAGAATTGGTAAGAAACATTCTCTTTGTTCCAACATCAACAGAAATTGAGGGGTAAATAATTAAGAACAAGAAACAAGTTACCATGTGTTGCCTATGTGATATGGAAAAAATGAAATAATAAATAAATAATAATATAACTACAACATATATTAATGTGTGCAATGGCAAGTTTGGGTTGAAAATGCATCAAATTACACCTGAAATTATAATTACTAGTTATTAATAGAAATAATTACACATGTAATCATAATTACTAGTTATTAATAGAAATAATTACACATGTAATTATAATTACTAGTTATTAATAGAAATAATTACACATGTAATTATAATTACTAGTTATTCATAGAAATAATTGCACATGAAATCATAATTACTAGCTATTAATAGATATAATTACACATGTAATTATAATTACTAGTGATTAATAGAAATAATTAAACATGTAATTATAATTACTAGTTATTATCAAAAATAATTACACATGTAATTATAATTACTAGTGATTAATAGAAATAATTAAACATGTAATTATAATTACTAGTTATTAATAGATATAATTACTATTTATTAGAAATAATTGCAAATGTAATTATAATTACTAGTTATTAATAGAAATAATTACACATGTAATTATAATTACTAGTTATTAATAGAAATAATTACACATGTAATTATAATTACTAGTCATTAATAGAAATAATTACACATGTAATTATAATTACTAGTTATTCATAGAAATAATTGCACATGTAATTATAAATACTAGTTATTAATATAAATAATTAAACATGTAATAATAACTACTAATTATTAATTGCTATAATTACTAGTTATTAATAGAAATAATTGTATATGTAATAATAATTACTAGTTCTTAAAAGAAATAATTACACATGTAATTATAATTACTAGTTATTAATAAACCTAATTACACATGTAATTATTATTACTACTTATAAAATTCCATACAGAAATAATTATCCTATTGGTCTACTGTAGTCTACAAACTACACTACTGTAAAGTAACCCTTGTCTTTCTGCAAAGTAGATATATCACCTCTTTCTCAGTACAATACCAAATATTTATCACACAAGAAATCAATCTTTTTTGAGGATACTAATGTACATATATAAACACTATTCAGATAAATAATAGGAATATGGCCATGTAATATATGTAAGGCAGTGAAACTTGTATAGAATTAAATAGTACAAAAATAGGAAAGACAGACAAGACAGATCATATATAGACCAACTTAAAAGAAAAATACGAAGAAATTATACTGTGTATGACTGTAACCCAGGCGACATATATGTATCTGTGCTATACATGTTTGATGAAGTGTTCCCCTAATTTGCATACTAGTAACGAGAACCTTTCATCTAGTTGTACGATCAACCATATGTATCCCATCCCAACAACAACATACGTATGAGGAGTGTTAATATGTGCTGCTTTAAAGTGCCCAGCTATTATGATCCAAGGTGTCCAATCAAAATACAACAAATGGGATCATGTGATCAATAATTACATATTCATACAATAATAATTAATATTTCTATTTAATTATTTAATTAAAATCATCTGTCTAAATAAATACACATGTTTTCTGACATATCACTTCTTACATGTCTTGATTAAATCCCCAGTTTTATTGCCTTTAGACAATTACTGAATCGTTTATACAATTTAACAATAAAAGACAACATGGTACTGGAAGCTAGCATTGTAGAGTCATATGCATGTTACTGACAATATACACTTGTATGATTGTTGTGCACGAATACATATCTGCACGAGCCAAGAGCAAGTCAGCGATGTTGAGATGAATAAGTTAGCAACAGTACATCAATTGGTTAATGTTTCATGAAAACAACGCAGTGCTGTAACTTCACAAACATCACATTGGAGGCACACATGGTGCCGAAGGTATAGCTGACTATCTGTGTTGTCTCTAAATTTGTCGACTATTTCGTGTGCTAACGACATTCCCATACTTTAACACTTTGATCAACTGAACCAGTAATAACATACGGAGATGATCTGTGCATGTCTGAAAATAATCAAATTAGGACTCAATCAATCAATCGATCTTATAGTTTATAGGAAGGTAAATATTATATTCTTGAGATACTTGTAACTCAATGAGGGTGTCTCCTGGACTTAATACTTGTAACTCGTTGGTGAGTCCTGGACTTAATACTTGTAACTCGTTGGTGAGTCCTGGACTTAATACTTGTAACTCGTTGGTGAGTCCTGGACTAAATATTTGTGTTTGGAACTCATCTTTTTAATATAAAAAATAAATAAAATAAAAATAAAACAGGAACTCATCTTTTTAATATAAAAAATAAATAAAATAAAAATAAAACAAACAAAGAGTGCATTAGTCTGACTCATGACTTTTGCTTGGAGTTCATCTAAATTTGATCCTACAAGGATCTCTGATAATCTGTGATGGACAATTTATTGAAAAAATACAAGGATCTCTGATAATCTGTGATGGACAATTTATTGAAAAAATCACAACAGTAATAAGAAAACTTTATTTTGATTCGGCACATAATAAAACAGTACAACATAAACTCTAGTCATCATCAATAGTGAGTTAACTAACCAATCACACGTCTTCAGTACTAGTCTTCATAATAAACAAAACAATTTTTTATCAAATCTGAAGATTTAATAATTATTCAGTTAAATTCCCAGAACAAATTTAATAGTTCATTTTTCATGAATACACTTTCATGAAATTGAGATTAACCCTTAACTTGCTATCGTTCTGATGAAGAATATGAATGAACCATTTCTCCCTGGACGAAACGTTACTACCATTTAATCTACACCTACCTATAGAAGTGACAAAGTGTGTGTGAGCTTCCAGTGTCTTGTGGTTCCTCTTATTTTTGATATCCCATATCCGTAATGTTTTGTCATCAGAAGCACTGAGAATGTATTTACCTCCAGGATGGAATATTAATCCTCTTACCCAATTGTCATGTCCTATCTGTAATGAGAAATAACAATTACTAACTCAAGTGTTCATTCAAATATCTGATCAACTCTGATAAATAACTAGAGGCTCACCTGGGGGAATAGCCTGTATCACTCTCCTGGTTGATCATGCATGTTTGTGTTTAAGAACTTTCCTGGTTTTTGAGAGAAAAAATTTAAGTGAGTGTTGTTGAATGCCAAATTTTTCAGCCATATCATGGGGAGAACAAGTTACATTCGATGAGCTGACGATGCTCTTCACTTTGTACTGGACAACAAGCTTAGTTGCATTTTTATACAGCTAGCTCATTGAAACCAACAATCTTCGGGTAGAAGTGTTGCTTCACATTTTCCCAAATCTGAGCTAACCAGTCCCTGCTTAATCATTAATGTGGAGTGCTTAGCTGAGAAGCAGCAAATACCAATTTCGTAGTTTTTGGTTTAACCGACTCCACTTTTATGAACATGCTAACACCATTACACCACTGATACAGTTAAAATGTCCAAAGAGGATCTGTTTATCAAACTCTACTGGTATATCTAGATGCTGACCTGATCCTGTAACACTCAACCAATCAGCTAACAGTAACAATCTTACCAATGTAAATAGACATAGTCCAACACTAATGTCCCACATCTTAATTGTCTTGTCTCTGGAACCTGATATCAAGAATGGTCCATTTCTTGTACTACCTTTGCCTTTCTTTGACTGAAATTAACTAATCAGATGTTATAACAAAAAAAACTTTCGTTTTGATATTTAGTTGTTTCAGATAAAATTGGCTTTCACTTTATGTCACTCTACAAGTATGTAAAAGTGCTGATGAAGACCAGAGCTCACAATACAGGGTGATTCGGGCGAAGAAGTCGCCTCGTTAATGTTGACTTTGCTTTCTCATTGGTAATCAAAATTATCTTCTCCTAGAAGTCTCCCCCTTCTCTCTGCGAGCTCTCTGAAAACGAAGTCACTTCTCCCTCTAATTTGAAAGTAGTGAGAGCCCTGAAGACATACTTTTTTCTTTTCATTTCAATTCATAATTTTTTTTATGAAATGCATACAACTTGAACCTCATTATGTCAAATATGATCCATTCATAGTTCACTGTTAACTTAATTTGCTCTGATAACTTGCCTACTCTGTTTATTATATAAAGAATATGGTATGGAATCATTGAATCAAGTCATATCATCTTTAGTGACAAATAGTGATGCCATTTTGAAAAAGAGGGGATGATTGGGTCCCATTAACCAGTTAATCCCTGCCATATTTTTGTGCCTGTCCAAAAGACTAACCTAGATTTTCACCAGGCAGCTTCTGTTATTTTCGTTGTTTGGAAGTTTTAGATTTGCAAAAGTAGTAAGTAGTTAGTGTTGTTGTGATTGGTTATAATGTCAACCATTAGTAATGGTTCATTACTGTTGTAGGTCTGTCAGAGCAGTAGTCTGTGCACCATGTATAAAGTGTTAGTGTACTACAGTTTATTTAAAATCTATATACAATTTACAAAGAGTCAGTGTGCTAAGGTTGATTTAAAACATGTATACAACTTACAAAGAGTTCAGAGTACAGTCAAACCTGTATTAAGAGGTCACCTTTTAAGACAGGTGTCCTCTTAAGAGGTTCAATTTCATAGGACAAGAACATGGTGACCTTATATTACAGGTGACTGCTTAATAGAGGTGACTGCATGGGCAGGTTTGACTGTATTAATATTAATTTTAAATCTGTCCACATATTTGTACTCTAATTAATTTGAAATTTGTACACAATGTACAGTCAGTGTACTGATATTAATTTGATATGTGTGTACTATGTACAAGCCAGAATACTTAAGGTTAATTATATATCCTACATCTGTGTTAACTGCTTCTCAATGTACAGTCAGTGTACTGATATTAATTTGATATCTGTGTACTATGTACAAGCCAGAATACTTAGGTTAATTATATATCCTACATCTGTGTTAACTGCTTCTCAATGTACAGTCAGTGTACTGATATTAATTTGATATCTGTGTACTATGTACAAGCCAGAATACTTAAGGTTAATTATATATCCTACATCTGTGTTAACTGCTTCTCAATGTACAGTCAGTGTACTGATATTAATTTGATATGTGTGTACTATGTACAAGCCAGAATACTTAAGGTTAATTATATATCCTACATCTGTGTTAACTGCTTCTCAATGTACAGTCAGTGTACTGATATTAATTTGATGTGTGTGTACTATGTACAAGCCAGAATACTTAGGTTAATTATATATCCTACATCTGTGTTAACTGCTTCTCAATGTACAGTCAGTGTACTGATATTAATTTGATATGTGTGTACTATGTACAAGCCAGAATACTTAAGGTTAATTATATATCCTACATCTGTGTTAACTGCTTCTCAATGTACAGTCAGTGTACTGATATTAATTTGATATGTGTGTACTATGTACAAGCCAGAATACTTAGGTTAATTATATATCCTACATCTGTGTTAACTGCTTCTCAATGTACAGTCAGTGTACTGATATTAATTTGATATGTGTGTACTATGTACAAGCCAGAATACTTAGGTTAATTATATATCCTACATCTGTGTTAACTGCTTCTCAATGTACAGTCAGTGTACTGATATTAATTTGATATGTGTGTACTATGTACAAGCAGAATACTTAGGTTAATTATATATCCTACATCTGTGTTAACTGCTTCTCAATGTACAGTCAGTGTACTGATATTAATTTGATATCTGTGTACTATGTACAAGCCAGAATACTTAGGTTAATTATATATCCTACATCTGTGTTAACTGCTTCTCAATGTACAGTCAGTGTACTGATATTAATTTGATATCTGTGTACTATGTACAAGCCAGAATACGTCCGTTAATTATATATCCTACATCTGTGTTAACTGCTTCTCAATGTACAGTCAGTGTACTGATATTAATTTGATATGTGTGTACTATGTACAAGCCAGAAAACTTAGGTTAATTATATATCCTACATCTGTGTTAACTGCTTCTCAATGTACAGTCAGTGTACTGATATTAATTTGATATGTGTGTACTATGTACAAGCCAGAATACTTAGGTTAATTATATATCCTACATCTGTGTTAACTGCTTCTCAATGTACAGTCAGTGTACTGATATTAATTTGATATCTGTGTACTATGTACAAGCCAGAATACTTAGGTTAATTATATATCCTACATCTGTGTTAACTGCTTCTCAATGTACAGTCAGTGTACTGATATTAATTTGATATGTGTGTACTATGTACAAGCCAGAATACTTAGGTTAATTATATATCCTACATCTGTGTTAACTGCTTCTCAATGTACAGTCAGTGTACTGATATTAATTTGATATGTGTGTACTATGTACAAGCCAGAATACTTAGGTTAATTATATATCCTACATCTGTGTTAACTGCTTCTCAATGTACAGTCAGTGTACTGATATTAATTTGATATGTGTGTACTATGTACAAGCCAGAATACTTAAGATTAATTATATATCCTACATCTGTGTTAACTGCTTCTCAATGTACAGTCAGTGTACTGATATTAATTTGATATGTGTGTACTATGTACAAGCCAGAATACTTAGGTTAATTATATATCCTACATCTGTGTTAACTGCTTCTCAATGTACAGTCAGTGTACTGATATTAATTTGATATGTGTGTACTATGTACAAGCCAGAATACTTAGGTTAATTATATATCCTACATCTGTGTTAACTGCTTCTCAATGTACAGTCAGTGTACTGATATTAATTTGATATGTGTGTACTATGTACAAGCCAGAAAACTTAGGTTAATTATATATCCTACATCTGTGTTAACTGCTTCTCAATGTACAGTCAGTGTACTGATATTAATTTGATATGTGTGTACTATGTACAAGCCAGAATACTTAGGTTAATTATATATCCTACATCTGTGTTAACTGCTTCTCAATGTACAGTCAGTGTACTGATATTAATTTGATATGTGTGTACTATGTACAAGCCAGAATACTTAGGTTAATTATATATCCTACATCTGTGTTAACTGCTTCTCAATGTACAGTCAGTGTACTGATATTAATTTGATATGTGTGTACTATGTACAAGCCAGAATACTTAAGATTAATTATATATCCTACATCTGTGTTAACTGCTTCTCAATGTACAGTCAGTGTACTGATATTAATTTGATATGTGTGTACTATGTACAAGCCAGAATACTTAGGTTAATTATATATCCTACATCTGTGTTAACTGCTTCTCAATGTACAGTCAGTGTACTGATATTAATTTGATATGTGTGTACTATGTACAAGCCAGAATACTTAGGTTAATTATATATCCTACATCTGTGTTAACTGCTTCTCAATGTACAGTCAGTGTACTGATATTAATTTGATATGTGTGTACTATGTACAAGCCAGAATACTTAGGTTAATTATATATCCTACATCTGTGTTAACTGCTTCTCAATGTACAGTCAGTGTACTGATATTAATTTGATATGTGTGTACTATGTACAAGCCAGAATACTTAGGTTAATTATATATCCTACATCTGTGTTAACTGCTTCTCAATGTACAGTCAGTGTACTGATATTAATTTGATATGTGTGTACTATGTACAAGCCAGAATACTTAGGTTAATTATATATCCTACATCTGTGTTAACTGCTTCTCAATGTACAGTCAGTGTACTGATATTAATTTGATATGTGTGTACTATGTACAAGCCAGAATACTTAAGGTTAATTATATATCCTACATCTGTGTTAACTGCTTCTCAATGTACAGTCAGTGTACTGATATTAATTTGATATGTGTGTACTATGTACAAGCCAGAATACTTAGGTTAATTATATATCCTACATCTGTGTTAACTGCTTCTCAATGTACAGTCAGTGTACTGATATTAATTTGATATGTGTGTACTATGTACAAGCCAGAATACTTAGGTTAATTATATATCCTACATCTGTGTTAACTGCTTCTCAATGTACAGTCAGTGTACTGATATTAATTTGATATGTGTGTACTATGTACAAGCCAGAATACTTAGGTTAATTATATATCCTACATCTGTGTTAACTGCTTCTCAATGTACAGTCAGTGTACTGATATTAATTTGATATGTGTGTACTATGTACAAGCCAGAATACTTAGGTTAATTATATATCCTACATCTGTGTTAACTGCTTCTCAATGTACAGTCAGTGTACTGATATTAATTTGATATGTGTGTACTATGTACAAGCCAGAATACTTCGGTTAATTATATATCCTACATCTGTGTTAACTGCTTCTCAATGTACAGTCAGTGTACTGATATTAATTTGATATGTGTGTACTATGTACAAGCCAGAATACTTAGGTTAATTATATATCCTACATCTGTGTTAACTGCTTCTCAATGTACAGTCAGTGTACTGATATTAATTTGATATGTGTGTACTATGTACAAGCCAGAATACTTAGGTTAATTATATATCCTACATCTGTGTTAACTGCTTCTCAATGTACAGTCAGTGTACTGATATTAATTTGATATCTGTGTACTATGTACAAGCCAGAATACTTAGGTTAATTATATATCCTACATCTGTGTTAACTGCTTCTCAATGTACAGTCAGTGTACTGATATTAATTTGATATCTGTGTACTATGTACAAGCCAGAATACTTAGGTTAATTATATATCCTACATCTGTGTTAACTGCTTCTCAATGTACAGTCAGTGTACTGATATTAATTTGATATGTGTGTACTATGTACAAGCCAGAATACTTAAGGTTAATTATATATCCTACATCTGTGTTAACTGCTTCTCAATGTACAGTCAGTGTACTGATATTAATTTGATATGTGTGTACTATGTACAAGCCAGAATACTTAAGGTTAATTATATATCCTACATCTGTGTTAACTGCTTCTCAATGTACAGTCAGTGTACTGATATTAATTTGATATGTGTGTACTATGTACAAGCCAGAATACTTAAGATTAATTATATATCCTACATCTGTGTTAACTGCTTCTCAATGTACAGTCAGTGTACTGATATTAATTTGATATGTGTGTACTATGTACAAGCCAGAATACTTAGGTTAATTATATATCCTACATCTGTGTTAACTGCTTCTCAATGTACAGTCAGTGTACTGATATTAATTTGATATGTGTGTACTATGTACAAGCCAGAATACTTAGGTTAATTATATATCCTACATCTGTGTTAACTGCTTCTCAATGTACAGTCAGTGTACTGATATTAATTTGATATGTGTGTACTATGTACAAGCCAGAATACTTAAGATTAATTATATATCCTACATCTGTGTTAACTGCTTCTCAATGTACAGTCAGTGTACTGATATTAATTTGATATGTGTGTACTATGTACAAGCCAGAATACTTAGGTTAATTATATATCCTACATCTGTGTTAACTGCTTCTCAATGTACAGTCAGTGTACTGATATTAATTTGATATGTGTGTACTATGTACAAGCCAGAATACTTAAGGTTAATTATATATCCTACATCTGTGTTAACTGCTTCTCAATGTACAGTCAGTGTACTGATATTAATTTGATATGTGTGTACTATGTACAAGCCAGAATACTTAAGATTAATTATATATCCTACATCTGTGTTAACTGCTTCTCAATGTACAGTCAGTGTACTGATATTAATTTGATATGTGTGTACTATGTACAAGCCAGAATACTTAGGTTAATTATATATCCTACATCTGTGTTAACTGCTTCTCAATGTACAGTCAGTGTACTGATATTAATTTGATATGTGTGTACTATGTACAAGCCAGAATACTTAGGTTAATTATATATCCTACATCTGTGTTAACTGCTTCTCAATGTACAGTCAGTGTACTGATATTAATTTGATATGTGTGTACTATGTACAAGCCAGAATACTTAAGGTTAATTATATATCCTACATCTGTGTTAACTGCTTCTCAATGTACAGTCAGTGTACTGATATTAATTTGATATGTGTGTACTATGTACAAGCCAGAATACTTAAGGTTAATTATATATCCTACATCTGTGTTAACTGCTTCTCAATGTACAGTCAGTGTACTGATATTAATTTGATATGTGTGTACTATGTACAAGCCAGAATACTTAAGGTTAATTATATATCCTACATCTGTGTTAACTGCTTCTCAATGTACAGTCAGTGTACTGATATTAATTTGATATGTGTGTACTATGTACAAGCCAGAATACTTAGGTTAATTATATATCCTACATCTGTGTTAACTGCTTCTCAATGTACAGTCAGTGTACTGATATTAATTTGATATGTGTGTACTATGTACAAGCCAGAATACTTAAGATTAATTATATATCCTACATCTGTGTTAACTGCTTCTCAATGTACAGTCAGTGTACTGATATTAATTTGATATGTGTGTACTATGTACAAGCCAGAATACTTAGGTTAATTATATATCCTACATCTGTGTTAACTGCTTCTCAATGTACAGTCAGTGTACTGATATTAATTTGATATGTGTGTACTATGTACAAGCCAGAATACTTAGGTTAATTATATATCCTACATCTGTGTTAACTGCTTCTCAATGTACAGTCAGTGTACTGATATTAATTTGATATGTGTGTACTATGTACAAGCCAGAATACTTAAGATTAATTATATATCCTACATCTGTGTTAACTGCTTCTCAATGTACAGTCAGTGTACTGATATTAATTTGATATGTGTGTACTATGTACAAGCCAGAATACTTAGGTTAATTATATATCCTACATCTGTGTTAACTGCTTCTCAATGTACAGTCAGTGTACTGATATTAATTTGATATGTGTGTACTATGTACAAGCCAGAATACTTAGGTTAATTATATATCCTACATCTGTGTTAACTGCTTCTCAATGTACAGTCAGTGTACTGATATTAATTTGATATGTGTGTACTATGTACAAGCCAGAATACTTAAGGTTAATTATATATCCTACATCTGTGTTAACTGCTTCATTAATATCTGAATGTGAAGCTTCAGGAGCCCAGGCTATACACTCCACTACATGTTCATGTTCTCGTAATTCTGCCTTACATTCTTTGGTTGCTGTGACCCAGACTCTTACTGTCTGTAATATAGAACAAAATCCATCAAATTAAAACCATGCTGTATTTTTGTCAAAAAGTATATCAAGAATTTCCAGTCAACACAAACAAATGTATATGCAGAAGATCATTCCAGCAAAGTTTGTACTTACATGGCTTAATGTTTTCAGAGGAGATTTTAAAAACATTTCCCTACGTTAAACGTAATATATTCCACTACACAAGTGAGAAGAAGACATTTAAATTTTAAGCTTATCGGGTAGCAGCCCATTGGTCATAGCAGTCATGTTGAATTTTCCACTGTAGTGGAATGAAACTTACAAAGTTGAGGACCATTCCAGTAACATTTGTACCAAGTTTGATTTCATTTGCTCCTATTACAATAAATTAAGGAGTTACAAAAAAAATCTGTAAGTATTTAGGACTGCATTCATTGAATAAATTAGAGGCATAAAATTTAGTAGGCACCAAGGCCAGTAGCCAAAGATCACTAAAATTTGAACAGGGTCCTTGCAAATTTTCAGAAAATAGACCAATTGGCTACTAAAATTTTGAATATTCCATATTTATCAGTGCATTATATACTATGTCATCTATATCTACTGTATTTCTATCATGATAAAGTTGTTCTGTATTAGAGGGGTGTCCAGAAACATTAGTTTGTATAATGAATTCTGTCCCTTAACCCAATACACTTTGGGCCAATGTTTTTGTCTAGATTAGACAGGTGTTTTGGATTTCACAGGTCGATTTACATAGACATCAGACATTAGGACTAAATTTGTTGTTCTATTTATAGACAAGATTCAGGTATATTTCATAAACAATGTATACCTGGTCATTTGAAGAACTGGCAATTAATGATCCATCATGGTAAACTCTTACCATCCTCACCCACTCTCTGTGCCCAGTGAATGTCTTCACACAGTAACTTAAAGAAAAGAAATATTGAGTGATATAACCTGGAGACTAACATGTTTATAACCTGGAGACTAACATGTTTATAACTTGGAGACTAACATGTTTATAACCTGGAGACTAACATGTTTATAACCTGGAGACTAACATGTTTATAACCTGGAGACCAACATGTTTATAACCTGGAGACCAACATGTTTATAACCTGGAGACTAACATGTTTATAACCTGGAGACCAACATGTTTATAACCTGGAGACTAACATGTTTATAACCTGGAGACTAACATGTTTATAACCTGGAGACTAACATGTTTATAACCTGGAGACCAACATGTTTATAACCTGGAGACCAACATGTTTATAACCTGGAGACTAACATGTTTATAACCTGGAGACTAACATGTTTATAACCTGGAGACTAACATGTTGATAACCTGGAGACTAACATGTTTATAAGTAATATGTGTATTAATATTCAATAATCATCTATGTACAGTTTGGGTTCAAACATGTGTGTAATTTATGAGAAAATATTTAAAATCTTTCTATTGGATCGTGGTAAACTTTTATTGCAGTGGTGGCCATCTTGTATTGCCAATCCACATACATGTAAAATATGTACATAATCTGGATATCTGATTAACATAATAAAAACTAAATATTGTAGACAACTAGATTGAATATTCAAGCTCTATTTGCCTCCAAATGGTTCATTTGTTTAAGAGAAGATTAGGCCACAAAACTAGAGGCCCACTGAGCCTGTGTTGCTCACCTAATACAGAACCTTCCATAGGTGCTTCCTACCAAATTTCGGTTCTTTTGGCAACTCAGTTTCAGAGGAGACTATTTTTTAGAAATCGACCAACCAGAAACAAGAATTGCCTGTTGCGGCCATGTTTGTAAACGGATCGGAACGAAATGAGCAATCTTTATAGAGCACCATCCATAGATGTTTCCTACCAAGTTTCGGTTAATTTGGCCATGCGGTTTCAGAGGAAAAGATTTTTAGAAATGAACCAATCAGAAACAAGAATTGCCTGTGGTGGCCATGTTTGTTAACTGATCGGAACTAAATGAGCAATCTTTATAGCAGAGTTCTTGAAAACTGTCGGTTTTATCAGTTTTGCTGTTAAAAATTGTGAATGTCCGATAAAAACAACATAAATATCGGCCCAGATGTCGGATTGAAAAAAAATGTGATGTTTTCATTTTTCCGGAAATTCGTTCCCGTTCCGCATAATGGTTCTCATATTATAATGAAGAACCATTCGGAATTCCGATTCTTCATAACAAACACGCATGGCTACATCAGGTTCGCTTAAATTTCACACAGCAGCTAAGCCGGGTGTGATGAGGAAGAGCGACAATGATGCTCAGAACAAAAACAATGAAAAGTACGAATCCAATAGAAAGCGGTTATTTTTAAGCAGCTGGGCTACAGACAGACATTGGCTGCAAAATGACAACGAAAAAGGAATGACTTGCAAATGTGTTGAACATTGCAGGGATATGTTCAATTTACAGGGCTCGAGTAAAAAACATCTTTTCATTGCAAATTCCAAAAATTATCAAATCTGTACTGTATCTGACCATGAGTAATCTCGTGTAATACTGATGCAGTTAGAGTAATAGAATCACAAAAACAGGCATTGACACAGTAAACAACAGCTCATAAAACTGTCATGGCTCTTAAAGAGCACAGACCTTGAATCAAAATTTAGGAATATTCATGCCTTGATTAAAAAAATAGGCCAATATCCGACATTACATGGCATAACCAGTTAGACAGGGCAAATAGACCAGATCATAGTATGACAATATGACTGCAGTGACTTGTTCTATGGAATTTATTTTCCTCATAGAGAGGGAAAAACCCATTGCATTTTGTCTTAAATTAACCTTTTCTCCCTCACCATGGATGGCAGCACAGATGACAAGTGTTACTAAAAGTGATAGAGAAGTAGAAATTGAAAGTGAGAGGGAAATCCAGAGTAATAGGGAGGGAGAGAGAGACAGTGATGAAAATAGGGACGAGAGTGATGTAGACAGCGGTGACAAGAATGATAGTGAATCAGTGTGAGCAGAGTGAAGATGAAACTTTTAGAAATGTTAACAAATTTATAGAAATAGAATATTAAATGGAGTATAATAAAAAACATAATACAACTGATGTTATTTTTAAAAGTTTTTCGGACTGACAAAAGTTTGTTTCGACTGACAAAATTCTGAAGGGTATCTGACCAAATGACTGACACAAGAATTTTTTTTTCAAGAACTCTGTTATAGAGGATCTTCCAAGGATGCTTCCTACCAAATTTCGATTCATTTGGCCAAGCGGTTTCAGAGGAGAAGATTTGTTAGAAATCAACCAATCAGAAACAAGAATTGCCTGTGGTGGCCATGTTTGTTAACGGATCGGGACGAATGAGCAATCTTTATAGAGGACCTTCCATAGATGCTTCCTACCAAGTTTCAGTTCATTTGGCTTAAAGATTTCAGAGGAGAAGATTAAAATGTAAAAAGTTAACGGACGACAGATTTTTCATGAAATTTTCAGCATTAAACAGAGAAATGTCAGATTCAGTCACTTTCTCCTTTAAAACAATAATTGTATATTTTTGTACATATAAACATACCCTGTAGATACTTCCCACATCTTGATTGTCTTATCTCTAGAGCACGAAAGGATGAAGTCTCCACTGGGCATAAATGTTACACTAGAAACATTATGATCATGGCCTGTAAGTCAAAAATAAAACTTAATATTATTATTATCAAAATTACATTACATCATCTAAAGTACTAACCCGGTGACCGTGGGGAAAATCAACAACAACATTTAACAGTGAATGTATGAAATTGTCATAAACACTCAGAAAATGTTGGGAAAGCTTAGCTGCCAATGAGAGTGTAGAGGATTAAATCTGCTGACATGGCATACATCTGTATATGGTTTATAGTAGTCATAATAATCAATCTCTTTTGTCGTATGAACGGTGTATGTGTGTGGATTTTTTTAACGATAGCAAAAATATATATTCTCTGACAGTTTATTCTTGTTTCCAACAAAAGCAAAGTTACACGTTTACAAAGAATTTTTTTAAATAAATAAAAATCCTTTCAATCAACTTATTAATATTAAGTCATGAAGCTGAAGATTTAAGCATGAATGCGGCTGTATTTTTATAGAAAACTCAGGACATGGAGGAATATACATTAAACAATTCATGATCATGTAGTTACATTAGCTAATTCCAGTCAAAAATACAGAAATGTCATGCTGACACACCTACCTATCTGTCCAGCCCAGTCTGTAATAATTTGAATAGGGAAAATCATAAGAGAAGATTAAATTGTGCTAATAACGATAGACAACAACAAAGAAAACATTATCTATATACTGATATACCTACCATATAATGTTTTCACACATTCATAATCTGTAAAATCCCATAATTTTATTTTCATGTCAGCTGAACAAGAAACTGAAAAGACAAACAGATTAACTCATCATTATTGACCATCCAATTGAATGCTTCCTGGTTACACTTCTCATACAAACAATGGTAGAAAAGTCAATGATAAATCTCTGTAGACACATGAGTTATGCAAAACCGCTACAACGAAGGATACATTATTTCTAAAGTTAAATTGTACAAGATTTAATCTTTCGATGCCCTTTAATTTGAAGCAACACTGTAAGTAGTTTTCATTTCCGTACTGTTTAAGCTGGTTTTTGAATGGGTGACACAGAGAATAGATCTGTTTTGATGTGTAACACAGTAATGTATTATTCATTTCCGTACTGTTTAAGCTGGTTTTTGAATGGGTGACACAGAGAATAGATCTGTTTTGATGTATAACAATACAGTAATGTATTATTCATTTCCGTACTGTTTAAGCTGGTTTTTGAATGGGTGCTACAGAGAATAGATCTGTTTTGAGGTATAACAACACAGTAATGTATTATTCATTTCCGTACTGTTTAAGCTGGTTTTTGAATGGGTGACACAGAGAATAGATCTGTTTTGATGTATAACAATACAGTAATGTATTATTCATTTCCGTACTGTTTAAGCTGGTTTTTGAATGGGTGACACAGAGAATAGATCTGTTTTGAGGTATAACAATACAGTAATGTATTATTCATTTCCGTACTGTTTAAGCTGGTTTTTGAATGGGTGACACAGAGAATAGATCTGTTTTGATGTATTACAACACAGTAATGTATTATTCATTTCCGTACTGTTTAAGCTGGTTTTTGAATGGGTGACACAGAGAATAGATCTGTTTTGATGTATAACAATACAGTAATGTATTATTCATTTCCGTACTGTTTAAGCTGGTTTTTGAATGGGTGACATAGAGAATAGATCTGTTTTGAGGTATAACAACACAGTAATGTATTATTCATTTCCGTACTGTTTAAGCTGGTTTTTGAATGGGCGACACAGAGAATAGATCTGTTTTGATGTATTACAACACAGTAATGTATTATTCATTTCCGTACTGTTTAAGCTGGTTTTTGAATGGGTGACACAGAGAATAGATCTGTTTTGATGTATTACAACACAGTAATGTATTATTCATTTCCGTACTGTTTAAGCTGGTTTTTGAATGGGTGACACAGAGAATAGATCTGTTTTGATGTATAACAATACAGTAATGTATTATTCATTTCCGTACTGTTTAAGCTGGTTTTTGAATGGGTGACACAGAGAATAGATCTGTTTTGATGTATTACAACACAGTAATGTATTATTCATTTCCGTACTGTTTAAGCTGGTTTTTGAATGGGTGACACAGAGAATAGATCTGTTTTGATGTATAACAATACAGTAATGTATTATTCATTTCCGTACTGTTTAAGCTGGTTTTTGAATGGGTGACACAGAGAATAGATCTGTTTTGAGGTATAACAACACAGTAATGTATTATTCATTTCCGTACTGTTTAAGCTGGTTTTTGAATGGGTGACACAGAGAATAGATCTGTTTTGAGGTATAACAACACAGTAATGTATTATTCATTTCCGTACTGTTTAAGCTGGTTTTTGAATGGGCGACACAGAGAATAGATCTGTTTTGATGTATTACAACACAGTAATGTATTATTCATTTCCGTACTGTTTAAGCTGGTTTTTGAATGGGTGACACAGAGAATAGATCTGTTTTGATGTATTACAACACAGTAATGTATTATTCATTTCCGTACTGTTTAAGCTGGTTTTTGAATGGGTGACACAGAGAATAGATCTGTTTTGAGGTATAACAACACAGTAATGTATTATTCATTTCCGTACTGTTTAAGCTGGTTTTTGAATGGGTGACACAGAGAATAGATCTGTTTTGATGTATAACAACACAGTAATGTATTATTCATTTCCGTACTGTTTAAGCTGGTTTTTGAATGGGTGACACAGAGAATAGATCTGTTTTGATGTATAACAACACAGTAATGTATTATTCATTTCCGTACTGTTTAAGCTGGTTTTTGAATGGGTGACACAGAGAATAGATCTGTTTTGAGGTATAACAACACAGTAATGTATTATTCATTTCCGTACTGTTTAAGCTGGTTTTTGAATGGGTGACACAGAATAGATCTGTTTTGATGTATAACAACACAGTAATGTATTATTCATTTCCGTACTGTTTAAGCTGGTTTTTGAATGGGTGACACAGAATAGATCTGTTTTGATGTGTAACACAGTAATGTATTATTCATTTCCGTACTGTTTAAGCTGGTTTTTGAATGGGTGACACAGAATAGATCTGTTTTGATGTGTAACACAGTAATGTATTATTCATTTCCGTACTGTTTAAGCTGGTTTTTGAATGGGTGACACAGAGAATAGATCTGTTTTGAGGTATAACAACACAGTAATGTATTATTCATTTCCGTACTGTTTAAGCTGGTTTTTGAATGGGTGACACAGAGAATAGATCTGTTTTGATGTATTACAACACAGTAATGTATTATTCATTTCCGTACTGTTTAAGCTGGTTTTTGAATGGGTGCTACAGAGAATAGATCTGTTTTGAGGTATAACAACACAGTAATGTATTATTCATTTCCGTACTGTTTAAGCTGGTTTTTGAATGGGTGACACAGAGAATAGATCTGTTTTGATGTATTACAACACAGTAATGTATTATTCATTTCCGTACTGTTTAAGCTGGTTTTTGAATGGGTGACACAGAGAATAGATCTGTTTTGATGTATAACAACACAGTAATGTATTATTCATTTCCGTACTGTTTAAGCTGGTTTTTGAATGGGTGACACAGAGAATAGATCTGTTTTGATGTATAACAACACAGTAATGTATTATTCATTTCCGTACTGTTTAAGCTGGTTTTTGAATGGGTGACACAGAATAGATCTGTTTTGATGTATAACAACACAGTAATGTATTATTCATTTCCGTACTGTTTAAGCTGGTTTTTGAATGGGTGCTACAGAGAATAGATCTGTTTTGAGGTATAACAACACAGTAATGTATTATTCATTTCCGTACTGTTTAAGCTGGTTTTTGAATGGGTGACACAGAGAATAGATCTGTTTTGATGTATTACAACACAGTAATGTATTATTCATTTCCGTACTGTTTAAGCTGGTTTTTGAATGGGTGACACAGAGAATAGATCTGTTTTGATGTATAACAACACAGTAATGTATTATTCATTTCCGTACTGTTTAAGCTGGTTTTTGAATGGGTGACACAGAGAATAGATCTGTTTTGATGTATAACAACACAGTAATGTATTATTCATTTCCGTACTGTTTAAGCTGGTTTTTGAATGGGTGACACAGAATAGATCTGTTTTGATGTATAACAACACAGTAATGTATTATTCATTTCCGTACTGTTTAAGCTGGTTTTTGAATGGGTGACACAGAATAGATCTGTTTTGATGTGTAACACAGTAATGTATTATTCATTTCCGTACTGTTTAAGCTGGTTTTTGAATGGGTGACACAGAATAGATCTGTTTTGATGTGTAACACAGTAATGTATTATTCATTTCCGTACTGTTTAAGCTGGTTTTTGAATGGGTGACACAGAGAATAGATCTGTTTTGAGGTATAACAACACAGTAATGTATTATTCATTTCCGTACTGTTTAAGCTGGTTTTTGAATGGGTGACACAGAGAATAGATCTGTTTTGATGTATAACAATACAGTAATGTATTATTCATTTCCGTACTGTTTAAGCTGGTTTTTGAATGGGTGACACAGAGAATAGATCTGTTTTGATGTATAACAATACAGTAATGTATTATTCATTTCCGTACTGTTTAAGCTGGTTTTTGAATGGGTGACACAGAGAATAGATCTGTTTTGATGTATAACAATACAGTAATGTATTATTCATTTCCGTACTGTTTAAGCTGGTTTTTGAATGGGTGACACAGAGAATAGATCTGTTTTGAGGTATAACAACACAGTAATGTATTATTCATTTCCGTACTGTTTAAGCTGGTTTTTGAATGGGTGACACAGAGAATAGATCTGTTTTGATGTATAACAATACAGTAATGTATTATTCATTTCCGTACTGTTTAAGCTGGTTTTTGAATGGGTGACACAGAGAATAGATCTGTTTTGATGTATAACAATACAGTAATGTATTATTCATTTCCGTACTGTTTAAGCTGGTTTTTGAATGGGTGACACAGAGAATAGATCTGTTTTGATGTATAACAACACAGTAATGTATTATTCATTTCCGTACTGTTTAAGCTGGTTTTTGAATGGGTGACACAGAGAATAGATCTGTTTTGAGGTATAACAACACAGTAATGTATTATTCATTTCCGTACTGTTTAAGCTGGTTTTTGAATGGGTGACACAGAGAATAGATCTGTTTTGATGTATAACAACACAGTAATGTATTATTCATTTCCGTACTGTTTAAGCTGGTTTTTGAATGGGTGACACAGAGAATAGATCTGTTTTGATGTATAACAACACAGTAATGTATTATTCATTTCCGTACTGTTTAAGCTGGTTTTTGAATGGGTGACACAGAGAATAGATCTGTTTTGATGTATAACAACACAGTAATGTATTATCCATCATTCATTCACTCGAGACTGACACCAGTATATTTTATTATAGTTATTACCTACATGTATTGTATTTAGATCACCCAGGACTTGAACCCCCTTCACCTTAGTGCATTCATTGGTACAAATTTGAATCTATTTTCATAGCTCCCATACAGCCCCCCCTAAATGGGTGATCAAATTTTGTGCATGTCTGAATCTCCTCTTCCCCAGAATTATTCCTGTCCAGTCTATTTCCTTTCAGTTGAACACATTAGTCTCACATTGTATCTTCTTTATCAATATCTCAACTCATTAATTCACAGGATTAGGCTTTCTAACTCCACTTGTCATTATCTAATCTGCATTCAGTTGTGAGTCGACACATGGTTGTTTGTTTTGGTGGAATTGTTGATCATCGCAGATTAAACTTTCTTTCATAAAATATATTATAAAAAATAGTCCAAAAATCTAATTTTGTAAATAAATTCTCAATAATTTTACCTAAATATTTTCCTGTGTGATCAAAAGCTATATCTTGAACAGAATCTGTATGGCCTTTTAATGTCCTCTCATAGTCACCTGTCTCATAATCCCATAACTAAAAACACAAGATTGATTCATTAATTATTGTACAAGATCAAGTCAGCAATATTTCACCTTTATCAATGATTTGTAAATTTTCCCTTTGATCTTTACATATGATAATACATTTATCTATTATCAAGCAACAAGTGTGTACATTATCATTGATTTCTTTGTGGGTGAGTGAGTGATTGTTGTTTAACGCCAAATGATTTATATAGTTCTAGATCACTGAAACAACAGTCTGCGGGTAGAGATTCGTGAAATCGGTATAATATGCACATGCTCAGATCATGGCCAACCAAGATACCAAATATGAATAAAATGCGACAAAAGACAAATGACTAGTTGCATACACAAGATGTGCGGATGGACGTATGGTCAAACAAACATGAAAAGAGCTATAACTCTCGCAAAAATCAACCATCCATGAAATCGGTATAATATGCGCATGCTCAGATCATGGCCAATCAAGATACCAAATATGAATAAAATGCGACAAAAGACAAATGACTAGTTGCGTACACAAGATGTGCAAACGAACGTATGGTCAAACAAACATGAAAAGGGCTATAACTCTCGCAAAAACCAACCATCCGTGAAATCGGTATAATATTTGCATGCTCAGATCATGGTCAACCAAGATACCAAATATGAATAAAATGTGACAAAAGACAAATGACTAGATGCGTACACAAGATGTGCGAATGAACATATGGTCAAACAAACATGAAAAGGGCTATAACTCTCACAAAAATCAACCATCCGTGAAATCGGTATAACATTTGCATGCTCAGATCATGGCCAATCAAGATACCAAATATGAATAAAATGTGACAAAAGACAAATGACTAGTTGAGTACACAAGATGTGCAAACGGACGTATGGTCAATTAAACATGAAAAGGGCTACAACTCTCACAAAAATCAACCATCCGTGAAATCGGTATAATATGCGCATGCTCAGATCATGGCCAATCAAGATACCAAATATGAATAAAATGTGACAAAAGACAAATGACTAGTTGCATACACAAGATGTGCGAACGGACGTATGGTCAAACAAACATGAAAAGGGCTATAACTCTTGCAAAAACCAACCATCCGTGAAATCGGTATAATATGCACATGCTCAGATCATGGCCAACCAAGATACCAAATTTGAATAAAATGTGACAAAAGATAAATGACTAGATGTGTACACAAGATGTGCGAATGAACATATGGTCAAACAAACATGAAAAGGGCTATAACTCTCACAAAAATCAACCATCCGTGAAATCTGTATAACATTTGCATGCTCAGATCATGGCCAATCAAGATACCAAATATGAATAAAATGTGACAAAAGACAAATGACTAGTTGAGTACACAAGATGTGCAAACGGACGTATGGTCAATTAAACATGAAAAGGGCTACAACTCTCACAAAAATCAACCATCCGTGAAATCGGTATAATATGCGCATGCTCAGATCATGGCCAATCAAGATACCAAATATGAATAAAATGTGACAAAAGACAAATGACTAGTTGCATACACAAGATGTGCGAACGGACGTATGGTCAAACAAACATGAAAAGGGCTATAACTCTTGCAAAAACCAACCATCCGTGAAATCGGTATAATATGCACATGCTCAGATCATGGCCAACCAAGATACCAAATTTGAATAAAATGTGACAAAAGATAAATGACTAGATGTGTACACAAGATGTGCGAATGGACGTATGGTCAAACAAACATGAAAAGGGCTATAACTTTTGCAAAAATCAACCATCAGTGAAATCGGTATAATATGTGCATGCTCAGATCATGGCCAACCAAGATACCAAATATGAATAAAATCCAACAAAAGACAAATGACTAGTTACATACACAAGGTTTAGGGACGGACGAGTGGGGGTATAACTAGTCTTTGCTCATACTTCTTAATGATGAGTACATACTCATAGCAGAGAAGCAACAAGTTCTAAAGTTAATCTTTGGTTTGATTCGACTGAGGCTCGAACCCATGATCTATGGTACTCAAGGTTTCATCAGGACCACATTTGTTTATGAACCCAACAAATTTAGTTGAGAAATTCCAGGACAATGAAAACGATATCATTAAATTCCCAGGTGGTATGTCAATTAAAACACCAGTAATTAAGGAGTATTTCAGCTCCATGAAGAGAACAGTGAGTGAGTGATTGTAGTTTAATGCCAAGTGAGCAATTTTTCAACCATATCATGGCAAGAAGAAGTGCTAGTTCAAGGAAACAACAGTTCATGAGAAGACATGTCACTCCACTCAGACATATTATCCATTATTCCGAGCCAATGAAACCAATCCGATTTGACTGATTCTATCATGAACATATCTTGAAAGTCAGGCTTCAACATTAACGTTTGTCCGATACCAGTGAAAACTGACGTCGGACAAGTAGATCTTGTATCACGGTTGTCCGACAGGACAAGTGAAAAAATTACTGTCCTACCTTTTGAAGGTTATTTTCTATGATAAAAATGTGTTGCTTCGTCATTTTTACAGACTTAAACTTCACAAATAATTATTTTAATGTGTTTAAAAAGATCAATTTCCATTGAAGTACACCATCGCTAATTACAACGATGAACCAAGAGATTTTCCGAACATATACTTGATCTGTATCTTTTCAGCAATTTCATTTAAACGACAACTGGCATTAAGTAAATATAATGAAATAGAAATAGATTTGTTTAGTGTTTCCTTCCCCTACACAATAATTCCCTGGAAACGTAATTACCATGCCCATCGGTATGTATCTATATTGTTACGCCCCGGTAATTTAACACTTGGTTAAATTATGTGAAATTTCTAGTGAGAAATTTACGTACATCGTGTATATTTTTATCGCGATTTTTTGGTTCCACATTTGATCCATGCAGATGTTAACTAATACGCTTCGATCAATATTTTCAGGGAAGTACTGGTTTACCTGAAGGTTATGTTATTAAATTATTTCATTTGATTGAAGTATCAACATTTTCATCTGTTGACTTGTACTTCGATTCTTTCACTTCGGGCACCATAATGCACGATGTGTGTATTCTGTAAGTGTGTGTACTACGTCATCAATACATTGACTATAAATAACGAAGTCGGTGCACCGAGTAAGCTTCTTTCTGAACTCGGATTCATGCAATTCAGATACCGGCATGAATCATAAACATATTTGCTGATAGAAAGATATAAATGGCCCAACAACAATTGCTCGACTGACATTAAATATTATTTCCAATAATATTATACCTACTTAGAAATTATGCAGGCTGGTCAGTTATCAGCTGATACAATCTGCACCAAGTAGGGTGTTGTGCACCGAGTGCTCAAACACCTTTTACTTATATATATTCAAGACAAATGCACCTTACATGTATATTATATATCTTTATTCATTTCATGTGTCTATGATCCACTGTATGCTAATTTAATGCTGATATTATTTATCCTGACAGATAATACAAATATATGAACTTCCAGTGATTCTTATTATTATTTCCTTCACCAGAGACCCAAACCCCTGGGATTTAACAATATTCCCTGACAGTTATCTTAGAAAGTATGGATATACAACAAGTGGCGGAGCTCAATTCAACCAATGTTAAGTCATCTGATGTTAATTTCCATTCAGTAGCTGATTTTGATGCACATTCAATAGACGGCAAACAACGACGTTCAAAGCATCCTGAATTCAATCCACATTATATGATTACCGCTTGGATGGACCCGCTATTCAAGAACCAAACTTAGAAATTGATGATTAGACTCTCACTCATACCATGACAGCGTTTGATGCCAATGACTTTATGTCTAACTTCTAAGTGTATGTTAATTTGTAGATTAAAGATGTCATAATCATAATGTCTGTTAGTACTAATAATGACAGGACGAGATAATGTTTGTGAGACAATAACCAAAACATTCTACACAAATTGCTGATTATTATTCTCTGGTTTTTATATTTTTTTTATTTTTTTTTGACAACTGAAAGATTGAGTCGGACTAGAAGTGTAACGATACAGAATTTTTATCACGATACGTATCGCGATATTTTAGACAAGTGACGATACGTATTGTGACATTTTGTGTACCTTTGTGTGCATCGCCATTTTTTTTTTCTTAAGGATTTGCCACATAAGTCCGTGAAAATTAAAACTAATATTTGAAAAAAAAACACAATATTTATGTAGCTAAACAAATTTTGATTTAGGAATAAAAAAGTTATCTTATTTTATTGATTTTAACAGTTTTTGGTACTACAGAAATAATCTGTTGAAACAATATCGCCAATATCGTAAGGAGCACCCAGTCGTACTGAGGCGTCAATATCGTAACGAGCACCCAGTCGTATTGTGTCATCAATAATCGTAAGGGGCACCCATTGTACCGTGTGGTCAATAAAATACAGCGATGTATCGTCATTCGGTATATCGTTACACTCCTAAGTCGGACAAGTACTTTTTTTAGTTAGTTGTCCGAAGGGACAAGTTAAAAAAAAAATGTTAATGTAGAGGCCTGAAAGTGTTGGTTTGGCTTGGCTTATGATACTTAATGCCACTTTCAAAAATATTTCAGTTATATCGTGGCGGTCAGTTTTATTGGTGGAGGAAATGGAGGACTCGGAAAAAAACACCGATCTGTCGCAAGTCACTAACAAACTTTATCACATAATGTTGTACACCTTGCTCTGATCAAGATTTGAACTCACATCAGTGGTGATAGATCCCTCTTACCTTAATAGTAGCATCTTCACTAGCAGACACCATTACACTACTTGCCCTGATCAAGATCTTACCTTAATAGTAGCATCTTCACTAGTAGACACCATTACACTACTTGCCCTGATCAAGATCTTACCTTAATAGTAGCATCTTCACTAGTAGACACCATTACACGACTTGCCCTGATCAAAATCTTACCTTAATAGTAGCATCTTCACTATTAGACACCATTACACTACTTGCCCTGATCAAGATCTTACCTTAATAGTAGCATCTTCACTAGCAGACACCATTACACTACTTGCCCTGATCAAGATCTTACCTTAATAGTAGCATCTTCACTAGTAGACACCATTACACTACTTGCCCTGATCAAGATCTTACCTTAATAGTAGCATCTTCACTAGTAGACACCATTACACTACTTGCCCTGATCAAGATCTTACCTTAATAGTAGCATCTTCACTAGTAGACACCATTACACTACTTGCCCTGATCAAGATCTTACCTTAATAGTAGCATCTTCACTAGTAGACACCATTACACTACTTGCCCTGATCAAGATCTTACCTTAATAGTAGCATCTTCACTAGTAGACACCATTACACTACTTGCCCTGATCAAGATCTTACCTTAATAGTAGCATCTTCACTAGCAGACACCATTACACTACTTGCCCTGATCAAGATCTTACCTTAATAGTAGCATCTTCACTAGTAGACACCATTACACTACTTGCCCTGATCAAGATCTTACCTTAATAGTAGCATCTTCACTAGTAGACACCATTACACTACTTGCCCTGATCAAGATCTTACCTTAATAGTAGCATCTTCACTAGTAGACACCATTACACTACTTGCCCTGATCAAGATCTTACCTTAATAGTAGCATCTTCACTAGTAGACACCATTACACTACTTGCCCTGATCAAGATCTTACCTTAATAGTAGCATCTTCACTAGTAGACACCATTACACTACTTGCCCTGATCAAGATCTTACCTTAATAGTAGCATCTTCACTAGTAGACACCATTACACTACTTGCCCTGATCAAGATCTTACCTTAATAGTAGCATCTTCACTAGTAGACACCATTACACTACTTGCCCTGATCAAGATCTTACCTTAATAGTAGCATCTTCACTAGTAGACACCATTACACTACTTGCCCTGATCAAGATCTTACCTTAATAGTAGCATCTTCACTAGTAGACACCATTACACTACTTGCCCTGATCAAGATCTTACCTTAATAGTAGCATCTTCACTAGTAGACACCATTACACTACTTGCCCTGATCAAGATCTTACCTTAATAGTAGCATCTTCACTATTAGACACCATTACACTACTTGCCCTGATCAAGATCTTACCTTAATAGTAGCATCTTCACTAGTAGACACCATTACACTACTTGCCCTGATCAAGATCTTACCTTAATAGTAGCATCTTCACTAGTAGACACCATTACACTACTTGCCCTGATCAAGATCTTACCTTAATAGTAGCATCTTCACTAGTAGACACCATTACACTACTTGCCCTGATCAAGATCTTACCTTAATAGTAGCATCTTCACTAGTAGACACCATTACACTACTTGCCCTGATCAAGATCTTACCTTAATAGTAGCATCTTCACTAGCAGACACCATTACACTACTTGCCCTGATCAAGATCTTACCTTAATAGTAGCATCTTCACTATTAGACACCATTACACTACTTGCCCTGATCAAGATCTTACCTTAATAGTAGCATCTTCACTAGTAGACACCATTACACTACTTGCCCTGATCAAGATCTTACCTTAATAGTAGCATCTTCACTAGCAGACACCATTACACTACTTGCCCTGATCAAGATCTTACCTTAATAGTAGCATCTTCACTAGCAGACACCATTACACTACTTGCCCTGATCAAGATCTTACCTTAATAGTAGCATCTTCACTAGTAGACACCATTACACTACTTGCCCTGATCAAGATCTTACCTTAATAGTAGCATCTTCACTAGAAGACACCATTACACTACTTGCCCTGATCAAGATCTTACCTTAATAGTAGCATCTTCACTAGTAGACACCATTACACTACTTGCCCTGATCAAGATCTTACCTTAATAGTAGCATCTTCACTAGTAGACACCATTACACTACTTGCCCTGATCAAGATCTTACCTTAATAGTAGCATCTTCACTATTAGACACCATTACACTACTTGCCCTGATCAAGATCTTACCTTAATAGTAGCATCTTCACTAGTAGACACCATTACACTACTTGCCCTGATCAAGATCTTACCTTAATAGTAGCATCTTCACTAGTAGACACCATTACACTACTTGCCCTGATCAAGATCTTACCTTAATAGTAGCATCTTCACTATTAGACACCATTACACTACTTGCCCTGATCAAGATCTTACCTTAATAGTAGCATCTTCACTAGTAGACACCATTACACTACTTGCCCTGATCAAGATCTTACCTTAATAGTAGCATCTTCACTATTAGACACCATTACACTACTTGCCCTGATCAAGATCTTACCTTAATAGTAGCATCTTCACTAGCAGACACCATTACACTAAAAGTAGGATGAAATATAACTCGTGTGACAGGACTTCTATGTCCACTGAGAGAATATCGTTCAGGTGGGCGAGGGATCCATTCTGATGGACTCCTTTTATCTCGTGTGGGTCCTCCTGCATGAAATTCTTTTTCTGCTTCTGAGAGCTTGGCTTCAAGGTCGATAACCTTAAAAAGAGAAATGAATGATAATTATGTCACAACATTAGGTCAACATGAACAGATCACTGATTTCAAAAAGTGAAAGTTATAGATTAGGTTGCAACTTTCAACAATATTTCAGTTACATCGTGGCAGTCAGTTTTATTGGTGGAGGTAACCGGAGTACTCTCAGAATACCACTGACCTGTCACAAGTAACTGAGAAAATTTATTACATATTTGTTGTATCGAGTACACCATGCCACGAACAAGATTCGAACTCACAACTTAGTGGTGATAGGCACTGATTGCATAGGTAGTTGTAAATTCACCTATCATACGATCACGACCATGACAGCGCCTCTTAGTAATGTATTATTTCATTTTTCACTTAATTTGTGTTTGGCTAAAATGCACAAAAATATCCCAATGAGCAAATTTTACAATCTATGTCTTCAAGTGGAAACAATAATGGTTTCAAAAAATTAACCCCCATCCGAATGGTTTGTAAAGGACAGATAGCAAAATATTTTACCCCAAAAGTAATTCACCATGAATACTGTAGTTCAGTTTCAATTCCATTTATAGTATATCTAAGAAAAAGGCACTTTTATGATTCCACACAGCCATCTTGATTTTCAGATATGCATCAAAAACATAATTTTGTGGGGAACCATTTATTGAACATTCATGGAAAGTTTGGTATCAATGAAAATTAAAATATTAATAGATGGCAATGATGACAACAACAACAGATGATGAACGAGAGACACAGAGTGATGACAATAGTTCAGATGACCTCTCTGGTAAGGTAATTATTGCCTATGGCAACCAAGTACCAGTCTACACTACTCAATAACTCACCTTTTTCTGTAGTCTTATTACTGATGTCCATTTTTTCTCTAACAGTCCAGCATACTTTTTATCAATCTCACCAGGCTGTTAAATGCAAAAAAATATATACACAAATTTGTATATACAATTTATCAGTGAAAATATAGTTATTATAGAAATTTAGTTTCCAAAATGCAACACAATTTATCATTGAAAATATTTATAACTGAAATTCAGTTTCTAATTAATGTAACTATTATCTAACTAGAAAAGAAGTATGCCCCCGCACTTGATAATTATGGACAATGTTGTTTTGTTAGGAGTGATTTATAAAAATGAAGTGTGTCTGTAAGACACAAATGATGCCCCCGCCTGACCATAAGAAACAAGATGAACTCTAAGCTAATGCTCACTTATGATACCCCCGCTCTTCGGCAAACAGGAAGTAGGAATCTGATGGGTCCAAAAACGCTACCCACAATATGGTATACCTATATGACACTTGTGACCAAATATCAGATTTCTGCCATCAACAGTTACTAAGAAAAATGCGACGAAAAATATCTTGGACGGACGGAAGGACAGAGGTAAAACAGTATACCCCCCTCCCCCTTCAGGGAGCGGGGGTATAATTATAAACAAGTCAACCTCCTATGTGCATAAACATCATACAAAACATTAAAGCTGTAGCTTTAAAACTGTAGGAGGAGATAGCCAGACAAACCATGTATCTATATCCGGACAGACGAACAAAATGACTAAGTCATTTTGAGAGTATTTGATGAAAATCAAAATCTTGTGGACATGCACACCTCCATTATGTGTATAAACATCCTGCAAAATATTAAAGCTGTAGCTCTAAAACTGTAGGAGGAGTTAGCTGGACAAACCATGTTCCCTTTATGCAGTTAGTACGAACAAAATGACTAAGTCCAACTACCTGTCATTTTGAGAGTATTTGATGAAAATCAAAATCCTGTGGACATGCACACCTCCATTATGTGTATAAACATCATGCAAAATATTAAAGCTGCAGCTCCAAAACTGTAGGAGGAGATAGCCGGACAAATCATGTATCTATATCTGGACAGACGAACGGATGGACAGGTGTAAATTAATATGCCCCTCGACTCTTTGTTGCGGGGGCATAACAAAGGTTCATCTCCATCAGGGATAAATAAACTTAGCCGACATTGGCTATCTTGTTTAAGTTTATGACCTTTGATTTTCTTGTTCTCAAAAACTATTTAATTATTTGGCTTTCCAATCTTTTGACTGAGTGTATCTGATGAAAATTAGATATCTATATTTTTATTAGACTAAACTTTTATGGTCAAGATTATGACCGAATATTTGAGAAAAATCTTCCTTTTATGTCAAAATGAATCAGAACATAAAAACAAATTGTGACCATGATTACTGATGAATTTCAGATTATTTTTTTTTTTGTTCTGTGAAGAAATTCAGTTTTCCATTTTTCAATAAAAGTCTGAGCTTGTTATCGATTTTAGATTGGATTCATTAATTTGTTATACCTTTCTGATGACTTAAGCTTGGACTTCATGAATCTCGATACCAAAAGACCAGGATTATTTTCGGGAAATTTGATAAAATATTTTTTAAGGAGATGAAAGGAAAAGACAATCAAATTAGACAATTCAATAAAACACACAAGGATGATGAGCTCAGTACTCAATGAGTAGATACAACGATCATACCAAAGAATTTGTCACCATTTTATTTTTGGCATAAAAACAGCAGAATTTTCTGTTTATGCAACTGCTAAAAAGCTATAAAAAATACTCTGTTAAAAGATTGACATGGGGAACAATAGTTTCACCTAAGCCTGCATATCTGAACTGGCTATAAGTTATCATTTTTTTTATCCAGTGATCATTTACATACAGTTTGGATTCAATCAGGTTTCTAGTTTATGAATGAGATATGAAACCATCAAATCCTGTATGTCGTTGAAGCTTTTTCAGCAGTGGTTTACAACGATGACCGATACCCATGCAGGGGTTAACAAATCTTGGATCACCTCACTAGCCCAGGGCTAGCATACTCCCAAATATTACTAGCCCGAATCTATGAACCACTAGTCCTGGTCAATACCGTGATTTCATGAATCCGACTTGCAGACTTGAACCCTTGTACAACATGTACAATGTATATTAGCTTAACTATCTTTCTTTTCAGATCTGGTATTGCGTTTTATTTTCACTTATTTTCCACAGTTCAGGTCACTGTAAGGCCAAAAAAAAATGTGTGTTTATGGTCACATGTCAAAAAAATCTAGGATCGTTCGGCATTAAATTTTTTTTTTGACTATTGGCAAAACCGGAAATAGTCGTTCCCGGTTCCGGAATCCGATATCTCATTTTCGAAATTTCCGGTAAACCGTCATTTGTTGAAGCTGTTTTATGACGAGAATACGCAGTTTTTCTACCTTCTTTGCTCTCAATTTCGACAAAAAGCTAGCGGTTGAATAAATAAAACATTGCTGCTGATTAAACAACATATAACATATATGAATATAAGTAGATACGCGAATATTGATAAGTTTGTCAATATCCGATATATATTTTTACTAGCCCGTCGGGCATACAGCTGATTATTTCAGCTAGCCCAAATGTGGAAATTACTAGCCCCGGGCGTCGGGCTAGGGGATTTATTAACCCCTGCAAGGGATGAAAATAGATCATACATGTATGTCATTGTGCAGTCTTTGCCTTCATTTTTTTCAGACAGTATGTTTAATAAACAGTTTATACATCAGTATAATAATCAAGGTAATGTATAATCTTTACGTATTTTTTAATATATTTATCAGTGTATTTTCTTTGTATACTATGTCGTTTATATCTACTAATTCAGTCTTTTTTTATCTACTTGCCCCAAAGCCTAATTTAAACATTTTTTCTATTTATTCAAACAAATTCTTCCATAATTTTCACTTATCCAAATCCAGTTTTACTTGTCGCGGGCTTCGGGCAAGTGGTTTGGTGCGAAGACTGTATGCGACACTTGTGGTCATGGCTAAAAACATATAAAATACTAGAAATATTCCACTCACCATATTTGTCTCTTTCTGAAATTCTGATAAAGCGCTGAGGTATCCATTTGAAGCCAAATAATCTGATATTGCACGATTTCTGTGAATTAAAATCAATAAAATTAAAAATAGAATAAAATTTCTGTTATTTACAACAGAATATATACTGGGCATTAAAAAACTAGAGATAATGATGGGTCCATGTAATAGGGTTTAACGACTACCATGCCTTTGGCAATTATTTCTTAACCATGTTATTCATTTATTGTTGTCAACTTTCATGCATGGTGGCTGATATTCATAATATTGTCATGATAGTATAATTTTTCTATATTGTATATTAAAGGCATATTGTCTACCAAAATCCTAATTTTTTTCATACCCAAAATTATTGTCGTTTTCCGTACTGACCTTCATAAAATGAAGATTAAACACTGAATTATTGGCGAATACGCTACGAAACGTTGTTTTTTCGATTAAAAAAAGCTGACCATCGTTACTGGAAGCTAATTAATTATGCACTGACATGAGCGAGGCCAAATCCATTTTTATCTATTTTTATGCCAGTGGCCCGGATGCTGCAGCATGGATGTTAAAATTCATGTTTGCTTACCTCGCAAATACGGCCGTTTTATGCTATTCATTGACAATAATTTGCTGTTGCCAGGTGCAAAATTGCATATATTGAATAATTTCTACCGAAAATGATCATAGGCATCATCATAAATTCATAAAATATGAAAAACGATTGAGAAAAGAAGGAAAAAACATGCTCGGCTTACCTATCAAGCAAAATCTTTGCCACTTCAGAGTGAGTTTGGATGCGTAGCACTTCCTTCAGTTCGTTCCAACCGATCCCCTACATATATCCTGCATTTGTTCCATTTGGAAAATACTTCACTTCTATTAATCTTTCTCTCTGAATCCGTCAAAGTCCACTTTCTTCCACACATTGACACTTTCTCTTCCGACATGTTGTTTATTGTTTCTAAACAGTGTGCATCCTCAAGACGGGTTCACATAGAAGGTCATATGAATAGATTTGAATTCTTGTCATCCTGGACAATAATTCCGATAACGATAGTTTTGGGTCTTTTTTGTCAAAAAATCGTATCTTTTGCAGCATAACTCGGTGTTAATCTTCATTTTATGAAGGTCAGTATGGAAAACGACAATTATTTTGGGTATGAAAAAATTACGATTTTGGTAGACAATATGCCTTTAAAACAAATATGTAATTGAACATTTAATACATCATAATGCATCAACGTGATCAAATTTCTAATCTATTTACTTTTAGCATTTTTAGTGTATTCAACATGTAATCTATTTACTTTTAGAGCATATATTTATAGAATGGTATAAACAACTTCAATTGTTTATTAACAGCTTTTTTAACGCAACTTTCAACTCATTTCAGTTATATCATGGCGGTCAGTTTTATTGGTGGAGGAAACCGGAGTACCCAGGGAAAACCACTGACCTGTCGCAAGTCAGTGTGACAAGCTTATCACATAATGTTGTATTGAGTACACCTCGTAATGAACAGGGTTCGAACTCACAACTTTAGTGGTGATAGGCACTGAATGCACAGGTAGTTGTAAATCAAACTAACATACGATCATGACCACGACGGTTCCTTAATATACAATGGACATGTACTGTACACTAGTTGTATTTTTATAATGATCTAATCTGTGTAGTGCTACCAAAGATAAATGGTTAAAAACAAACTAGACAGAGAATTTCAAGACACACATGACATATCTGTAGTATTCAGAGAATTCCAGTCATTAAAACTCAACATGTACAAATTTGAGTTTATATCCAAAATATATTTTCTTTGTAGAACATTTTCTCAAATATTAATTAAGAAAAATAGCACTCACAATTCCTCTCTTTGCCTTTGTGACAAAACCATGGTTTATGATATCAGAACTGATTATTTCCCTTTAATTGCAGTTTGATCAGACCATTAGTACGACTTCTCAGTGCATTTTACTTGGTCTAAAATAGAAAAAATATCAATAATGAAATACAAAAGAGATCTAGAGACTCCAAGCTGAAGGGGTGTATATAATTACCAACCTGTAGCTGGTTGCCATCTTTTTTTGTGTACATGTAGCAACTGAATACAAGTGCAGGATTAATTCATTAATTTGCTAAAGTAACTGCCGCTAAATATTTCACAGAACATAAATTTTTTCAAGGAAATTCTGTTTAAAATAACAAAAAATCATTCTTTCTTTTATACCTTACAGTGTTACATGTATAAAAACTGTTTCAATATTACAGGGCTCCCACTACTTTGAAATCAGAGGGAGAAGTGACTTCTCTTTCAGGTGCTGACAAAAGAGAAGTGAGAGACCACAGGGAGAAGTGGTGAGAGTACAGGGAGAAGTCAAAATATTTCTCTAATTGTACCACTTTTCACATCCGCGGGGCATTATCGTGGCATTTGTATGTTATAATGTACAAAACATTAGATAAGATAAATATATGCAAAAAAAACAAACCACAATGCACTATTTACTGATGTTCTTTGCACTATACTAGAATCAAACTTTAAAACATATATTAACAACAATTATACAGATGGACAACTGAAATCATCTATGTAAATAAAGCAGGACATGTACATTGTATAAGACAAGATAAGATATTTTGATTCCAATTAAGGTCCCACAAGGGGCAGTCATTACAATGATTATATAACAGTCAAATACACAATTATAATAATTTATCACAAGCTGTGAAATCGCTAATTATTTAATCAAATTTTAATGAGTGTATATTATTTACATTGCTCTTTATTCAACGATTGATATTAATTAAGAAACTAATCATATCCACAAAGTTAACAATCCCTTTGGATAGCCGCCATCAAACCTCAAATAAATGAAATGAAACAATACCGATGTTATTTTCCCCGAGTACGGATCCGTAGTACAGTTTTTATATTCGTAACTGTTTCGATTACGTCCCTTTACAATGGCGGTTTGAAAAACGGAAATTTTGTAGTAAAAATATACCGATGTTTTATTGTTAAAACAGATAAAATTAGCAAAGCGACTTGGTAAAATTACAGGGCGACTTCCACTTCTCTTTTGGCACTAGTACAAAGTGAGGTGAGCAGCCACAAGGCGACTTCTTCGCCCGAATCGCCCTCCAACGTGAGCCCTGTATTACATGCATCAACTAGTTTTTTATTGGACAGTATTTACTGTATACCTACCTGTATGTTGCATGATCAACTATATATTGAAACCACAGCAGTGGTGTCATAGTTAGCATGCTCGCCATGAGTGCTGTAGATCATTGGTTCTAGTCCCAGTCAGGTCAAACTAGACTATATTTGTATTGGTTGCTTCTCTGCTAAGAACACAGTATGAAGGAGTAAAAGCAAACTACTTGGCTCAGAATCAGGATTATGTGTCAAAGTGGGGTGATTTTCCTACAAGGAGACTGTTGTTTCACTGAGCTAGCACTATGAAAATCCATGGATTGGAAGTTGTCAAGAATTCAAAATTAGACTGATATTCTGACTGGCACCATTGTTCAAATTTTAATAAAAGGTAATGCCCAGAAATAGTGAAGTACTGGTACACTTGAAAAATATTAAAAGCCCTGATTTACCCATTCTAAGAAAGATATATCTTGCAGGGAAAGAAGGTTTACCAGATTTGTTTCTGTGTGGAGACCACCCATGGACCATCACAGAGATGAAACTTTTAATAAGGTCATAATGTTTCAGAGAACATTTTTAATGATTTTTAGTCAAACAGACCTACTCTACATTTAATGGCACAATAGAAATTCTTTTTTTTAGATTCAGAAAAAAAAAAAGATTACAAAAGTGAACATCTAATGTAAATAGATCATGGTAGATGCAATCAGAAGAAAAACTAAAAGCTGACATACTTGGGTGTCTATTTAAACGCCCCCCAACCCGAATAATCCAGTCGTTATATTACGCTTTGCTATATTAACGCCTGAACGACTCTCTCGATAAAACGCGTCAATCGGAAGCTTCAAATTAGCAATGCATTCTGAGCATAAACTGCGTGTGGCGACTTTTGGCACTAAAAGAAGGAGGAGCTTACGAAATGTTTGTAAACATAGGTCAATGGAGCGTTCAGGTATCAAATGTTTTCATTGTACCCACGTGTTTGACCTAATACTAATCTAAAAGGTGAAAAGAGAAGAAATGTAGGAAAACTAAATAATGAATTAAACATCGTTAATCAACTTGTCGATCTCCATTTCTTGTTGCGCATAGTCGGCAAATAATCATCGTTGATTGGCTCTCTCTTTCAGAGAGCAGCCGACGCGTTTTTATCACAAGGAGAGTTCAAGCCGTCATCCAGCGATAGTGCCGATAGAGGGCGCAGTATTATTCGAGCTACCCCCCCCCTAATTAAAAGTAAATTGTTGCAAAAACAATGCTGCATTTTAAAGCAACTGTCATTTTTTCCAATAAAATATTTTCCAGTAACAGTAAATCATGAACCATTATAGACAAGACCTTACAACCCTGTACTGACAGATCTTAAATCAGCAGTCAATTATCTTATACAATTATTTTTCCTTTGAAATTTATCAGTCCCGTCAGCCATGACCAGCATAATTTGGGCAGATTTTGCCAAGGACTGACACAAGACTGGTATTGTGCAACAGAAAATGAATAAGGACTGACATTTTTGTCACTAGGACCACCAAACCCATATGTTATTTTGTGAACCTTGCATGACCCAATGGTGACCGTTGAATACAAGTTTGACTGTATACATTAGTCTACACATATGTCCATACTGTACAAGATCAATATTACACTTCAATGAATTAAAATATTTACTTCTTTGGTGGAGATTAATGTTAACTACACTCTAGTATACATACTACAATAAAATACTTTAAATACGTAATTAATACTAAATCTAGTATAAATGTCAATCTAGATTAAATGGATTATAGACTTATAACTTAATACAAAGTTGTCAACAAATAGCAAATTGTGAAATTACTGGCAGAGCAAGACCATATGACAGCTATGTAAATGCTGTTACTGTGGTTAGAATATGTCATATTTAATAGATAAATTAAACATTAAGTTAGGTTGTAGTGACCTCAATATCAAAATGACCTACGACTATTGAAATAAATTGATATTGCACCTGTTGTCTGGCTTTACATTTTTTCCCCCTATGCAATATAGCACAAGAAGCACACAAAACATGAAGAGATGGTGTCCAACATATGCAACCCACTGAATATTAAAAATTCCAAGCACGACAGTTGAACTATAAAACTTTTATTAAACAGTTATAAATTTTGATTGACACGATTGCGTTTTAAGCATATTATCCTCGAACAAAATTGTTTTGATTACATGTACATTAACACTTAAATTTGAAATTATCAATATGGGGTGATTATAATGAAATGTTAATTTTTGCATGAACTTGATGAAGTCATTCATTGATTTCTAAATGACATACCGCCATTATGCATCACTGTCTACGAATTATTTGCACCACATGATAGCCATAAGATTTATTCCATAATTTTTGGAAAATTTTACAATGAGTGTATATTGTCCTTTTATCATTTACCCGTTTTCCCTTTAAAAATCCTTATATATCACACGAAATCTTCTGACTTGCAGGACTCCACACGTAAAATCGTCCGAAAATATTGTGATTACGCATGCGTGCAGCAATACACGGAAGTGGGAAAGCCTAGTCTATGGATGTGTAAAATTGCAGACGGGAAAAAACGATGTTTTCACTTGGGAGTAATAAAACTCATAGGTTTTCACTCATAGTTTAATATTAGCTTCAGATATCTTTAATATCAGAATATTAAAGTTGTTTATTTAAGATTAATATAACTGTTGATATCATTTTTTTTAAATGATAGAAAATAGTTAAAACCTGTCGGGAAGTTTTTTTTAAATTTGAAAGGTTTTCACTCATAGCTTAATATTAGCTTCAGATATCTTTAATATCAGAATATTAAAGCTGTTTATTTAAAATTAATATAACTGTTGATATTATTTTTTCTAAATGATAGAAAATAGTTAAAAGCTGTCGGGAAGTTTTTTTTTCAATTTGAACTGCTGGTGCTATTTGTGAACATACTGCTATTATCTGATTATTCGTCATTAAATTATATTACAATCATTCTCATTGAAATGTTTTGTACAACTAAATAAAGAGAAAATATAGCATGATGACATACAATATCTCCCTGTTGTGATTTTCAAAACTTCATGTCATGGCATATTTCGCAAAAAGGGTCAAGTTCAGGTAGTATAGTTCTTTCTATTTGGTTAGGGTTAGGGTGTGTTTAACGCCACTTCCAACAATATTTCAGGTATATCGTGGCGGTCAGTTTTATTGTTGGAAGAAACAGGAGTACCCAGAGAAAACCACCGCCGTCTGTCGCAAGTCACTGACAAACTTTATCACATAATGTTGAATCGAGTACACCTCGCCGTTGATTGCACATTGTAAATCCAACTACCATATGATCTATTCGGAAGAAAAATATAAAACAAATAAGGTCGCTATGAAATTAAATATGGGATTTTAGGAAAATGTGACAAGGCCGTCGAGTCGAAAGTTGAAAAGTCACATATTGAAATTCCAAACCTCGAATACTCTGTCACATTTTCTTTAAGTGAAATCATGTTATACTTTAGAAGAAAATAATTAAGAGATCAGTGTATAAAATGATTAAAAAATAAATTCAAACTATTTTTTTGTAATATACATAGCATGTTTCCCGCTTTTTTATTGGATGAAAAATCCCTTGATCTTGAAAAGAAAAACTCTATTTGGCATTCTAGTTGTTTTGCTCCGTTTATTTATACACTGGTTTCCCCTATATTTTCATATAAAGCTACAATTTTAAGTGTTATCACAGTGAAGTCCATTCTCGTTTGATAAAAAAAATCGCTTCAACAAAAGCAGAAAAGTATGTAGTTTATAATGGTAATCCTTAATTTTTTGGAGACAATTATCATGTATTTCAAATAGTCATAATCTAAACACAGACTAAAATGATTTGTAAATGTCTACAAAAGTACTATCATTAAATTGTGTTCCGAACGAAATAAATTAAGTGTTAAACATGTGGTTTCTCAAAAGGTGCATTTATTGATGCAAAAATTATCAAAATCGGACATGACTTGACTTCAAGTTTGGTTCTATGTGACATATATTGGTAGCGTGCTAATACTTTTGTAGAATCGGGAATGTTTCCACAGACTAGAGAGTCCCTGAAGAAAAATTAACTTCCGTGCATTTTTACGAGATTTCTACGAGAACAAAGATGTCAGCGCACATGAACGTTGTTGAACGTTTATCTCCCTTATCTCCCCTGCTTGTTGGAGCTTTTTGAATACTAGCTTTCATTAACGCAAAACCTACATTAAACACATATCGAATTAAGAGCAGGTGCGACCTGAAAAGCGGACGATATCCAGGTTAGTCAACACTTTGATAAAGTTTCGTAAGATTTCGAGTCGTTCAAAATCAAATCAAATCAAAAAGTTTTATTTAAAGTCGGTACATTTTATAACAGTACAACATAAGCTTTCAATAGCTTTTCAAACCAGCCCGGCCCCAGTTTTTCATTATGATTAATATGAAGCAGGCACGGCCATGAATGCTCGCGAATCTGAAAATTATCTGGCAATTTCACGCTCATCCAGTGCATCAAAAAGTGTCGATATTTTTTGGGCCGAGATATATCGGGGGCGACTTTTTTTAGGGCCGAATCTAGTCTCATTCAATCGAACTGTCGTTCCTTACGAAATCTCAAAAGTTAACTTCCGCGTAGAAACAAAAATTCTTGTCAGTATGTCAGAAAAGATTTAATAAATTAAAAAATATCAATATAAGTAAAACGAGCTAACAAAATGACTTTTATTACACACAGGTTCCGGGTTCAGACGTTCAGTGCGAGAGAGGGTACAAAACTTCAGGCACACCTTTGCACTTTATGTTAAGAAGATCTTCATTAGTTGAGTGTGTTAGTGTGCTCACGGAACGTGTTTACAATGCGTCAAATTTTTTTTTAGTCATCAGTATGTGCAGCCATGTTTGTCAAAAAATCCTAAGTACACATTTTATACCATAAAGAGCTCGCTAACGCTCGCATAAGATGATAATAAGGCGTTACCTAACTTGGGACGAAGTCCAATAATTTATTTATTATAAATCCATTTATCGCTATTTTGTTTATTTTCCCTTTGATGTTTAAAACCAATATATTTCATATCATGTAAACGCTGAGATGATTCCAATTATCGCTAAGCGTTATCAAGGACGCACGTAGTTGCTTTCTAATATGACGTTATAATGACGTCACATTACCAAATCCTTGATAAACATACTATCATAGCGATAAAATAATTAAAGATGCTTTTTAAAACTCGAGGACGTTTCTCAGTCATCTCTCGTCTCAGGGGCTTCGCCCTTCGATGAGAGATGACTGAGAAACGTCATCTCGTTTTAAAAAACATCGTTAATCACTTAGTATTGACCGAAATGGTAGGCTATTTATCATTTTTCAATATCATTATTTAAATATTAACATATTGAAATTTTATGAAAACTTTTTGAACATTTTATCATTTTGAATTTATTTTTTTTGAAATTTTTGAGTTTTGAAATTTTATGAAAATTTTGAACTTTAAAAAAAAATTAATTTTATAATTTTGAAATTTTGACCTTTTTATACGGGCCGTATTATGTGATTGGGTATGGCAGGTGGGCGTCCACGCATGTTTCTGCACAATAACTTTAGTTCTGTATATCGGATCTTTACCAAACTTGGCCACATGATTCCCCTGTGGGAGGGGAAGAACCCTATTTATTTTGGGATCATTAAGGTCAAAGGTCAAGGTCACTTACTATAAATAGATTTTTTGACAACGGTCGTTTCCGCATGATAATTTTAGTTCTGTATATTGGATCTTTACCAAACTTGACCACATGATTCCCCTGTGGAAGGAGACCCCTATTTATTTTGGGGTCATTAGGTCAAGGTCACTGTTACTATAAATATAATTTTTGACAACAGGGTCGTTTCCGCACGATAACTTTAGTTCTGTATATATATATATATATATATATATTGGATCTTTACCAAACTTGGCCACATGATTCCCCTGTGGAAGGGGAAGAACCCTATTTATTTTGGGGTCATTAGGTCAAAGGTCAAGGTCACCATTACTATAAATGGAATTATTGACAACAGGAACTTTACCAAACTTGGCCACATGATTCACCTGTAGAAGGGGAAGAACCCTATTTATTTTGGGGTCATTACCATTATTATACCGTTTGATAATTTATATAGACAGGCGTATTTTGTGATGCACACATTTCTTGTTTGTGTATTGCCACGAGTACCAGATTACTGCGCATCCTTACGGAGTCTAATTCCACCAGTAACCCTGTATTGGTTTCCGGTGCAAGGAATTTTATCCATTAGTGCTATGGATCTGGAATCAAAATATTGCTATTTCTATCATAGTTGGGACTTCGTCCCATATTATTGTGTTTATATGTCTTTTTTTTTAAATATATAATATATTTTAGGTTTTGTAATATTCGGAAAGAAATAAATAACTGACAACTATCTATATTTCAATGAAATTACCATTGTGAGTTCACTTTTTTTTTATTGATGACATATTTTATATGAAAATAAGATTACAAACTTAACACTACAAAAAGTTCCCAAAAAGCACTAACATTAGGCCAAAAAAAAATATATGTGTGTTTACTGTCACATGTCAAAAAAATCTAGGGTCGGTCTGTCGGGATTAATTTTTTTTTTTTTTTTTTTTTATTATCGGCAAAACCGGAAATAGTCGTTCCCTGTTCCGGAATCCGATTCTGGTATTTCATTTTCAAAATTTCCGCTAAAATGACGAATTATGCAGTTTTTCTACCTTCTTTGCTCGCAATTTCGACAAAAAGCAAGCAGTTGAATTAATAAAACATTGCTGCTGGTTAAACAACAAAAATGGTTATCCGAATTCTGTGTAAAAATTCATAGGGTCGCTAGCAAAAATTAGGGTCGGTCGGGTGACCATAAACACACATATTATTTTTTTTGGCCTTAACACTGTAACACTAGCAATAGCACATGATCTTAGATAAGTTTAGTTCGAGTCAGAGGATGCTACGGTACGAGATACTGATGGCGCAAAGAGGTTACCAATTTCACGCAGAAACTCAGACGTGCAGAGAGTCTTTTCCTCGTAAACGTCTCGTAGAGATAGGTCCTTTATTGGAATAAGATATAACTTCAATATTGTTGAAATAAATTTTAAAGTATAGCAACATGGAACTTTATTTCACTATTTTGCCAATCTAAATAAATTAAGCTTGTTTTTAATATGCTTTAAAATGAGAAAATGAGAGATTTCACAATTTTAAAATAAAGTTGAAATTACCTGAGTTGCAAAGACAATGTTGCCATCTGAAACGGCCATCTCACTCTAAGGCATGCTGTCTCGGTTTAGATAACGTGAATCTTGCATACAACACAAGGATACGTAGCCAACGTTGAATGTTTTAAATTCACGAAGCTAATGAGGACTTTTTTTCAAGTTTTCTTTTTATAAGGAGCAGGCGGCACATCCAAGACTTTTTCCTAATTAATCCTCTGCTTGTACAATAAAATGGCTTGGGTTTTGAGATTTTTTTTTCTGTGATTACAATATTAATTAATCCCAATCATATTACCAATATAATATAAATGAAGAACAATCTGAACAATAGACTCTAATTAAGCGTTAATGACCTTGAAGATTTTGTTTGAACAAGGCTTTCTTTTTAATTTCTTTCATGTTAAAAGAAAGTGGAAAACATCAAGGGAAAATATTAATGACTTAACTTAATAACTTAACCTCTAAGCATGTAAATGTGTTGTAATATAGTGTATTCATGATATTTTTCATTGGGGCCAAAGCGGCTATGATATATGGGGCCGGAACGACTGGGGCCGGACGGGTATTGGGGCCCCATCGACCTGCTTCCGTTTCATAATTGGAAGATTGAGTCTTGATTAAGAGCAGGTGCGATCTTAAAAATCTCGTTGAAATTAGACTTCCGAAGAAATTTTCTGCTCTGTACCTTCAGCCTGAGGCCGAGATTCATATAAACGAGCGACAGATAGCTAAGGCTAGCCATGAATAAAATTTTCATTGTAGCCAAAATATAATGTTCATCAACTTGTGTTTGAAATTTAGAATTCTCACTACTTTTCAAAAACGTAGTGCTCCACTAGTGACACCCGTCATGTTACTTTAGTTACAAACCCGGTAATGGCCAAAAGAAAAGTTGCAAGGTCTAAGGAACCTTATGTTTATTATTTTTTTATATTTTATTTTAGAAACTGCCATGGCATTGAATAAATTTATGCATCCCAGGAACATATACAGAAATAGAAAAGCCAATTTTCAGCATTTAGCCATCAAGTATCCTGAATTCAGGAAACATGTATTTCCTGATGTTAGTGGGAAACTGTTTCTTGATTTCAAGAATCCTGACTCACTAAGACAGCTGTCAATCACACTAATGAAACATGACTTTGGATTGGATGTTGAGTTACCACCTGACAGACTGGTACCCACAATTCCTCTGAGACTGAATTACATACTATGGGTAGAGGACATTTTGAAAGGTTCTAATGTGGAGCATGAAATAAAAGGAATAGATATTGGTGAGTTATATGTTGTGAGTCAAATGCACAGTGCAATCTTGCATCTATTTGTCTATTATCTGTGCTTTCAGGACTTTGATTTTCAAAGATCTATTATATGTTTTTATATGTATTAATTGATCTATGTGGGGGGGGGGGAAATAGTTTAAAGATTTCCCATTGACCTGCCTAAACATATTTTACAACTATTGACTGACTATGGATTTGTCCTGACCATGTTTTTGTTGTTGTCATTTCCGTGAATATATGTGTCCTTGCAAATATGAATCGTTTTTTTCTTTTTTCTTTTATTTCTATTTGGCTATTTGAAATCTTGATATCAAGAGGTGAGGGTTACCTAAGATCTTATTAACAGGTTTAACCTCGCCACTTTTTGGTGCCTGTCTCAATCCAGGATCTACACTTCCATTGGCTTCAGTCTTTGTCATTTCTATGTATGGAGGTTTGTTAGAGGAGTGGTTCATGTTGTTGTAGGTAGTTAGATTATAGTCCATTACTGTTTACGTTTAACTTTTTATTTTCAAATTCATATTAAAAAGACAATAAATCATACTACTACTAACTACTTGTAGTTTTATTGTGGGCTATCCAAAGGGATATTGCGACGGGACAAAGGGTTAGTATTTGACATTTTAATATATGATCTGGTATAATTTAATTACTTGAACAGTTGTTAAGCAAATGATATATTTATCTTTCACTAGATACTGGATGGAGCTGTTGGTATTCTCTTTTGTCTACCTGTTGTTAAACATTTTATATATTTATCTTTTACTAGGTACTGGAGGCAGCTGTGTGTATCCTCTTTTGTCCACCTGTATGTACAGATGGAAATTCCTAGCTACAGAAGTTGATGATCTGAATTTCAGCTATGCTGTTAAAAATATCAAGAAGAACAATATGACTGATTTTATTCATGGTACATAGATTACCTGGTACTGTAATTTACATATATATATATATGTGTTACTTTAAATTTTGTTATCACAAGCTTCATTTTCAAACTTGGATCAGTAATTATAGTTGATTATTCAAACTAGCACCGTTAAATTTTCTTTCGATGTTAGGGATAGAATAAACAATACATACCAATACATTGTATTAATAATACATACCAGTACATTGTATTAACAATAGATACATTGTATTAATAATACATATCAGTACATTGTATTAACAATACATACCAGTACATTGTATTAACAATAGATACATTGTATTAATAATACATACCAGTGCATTGTATTAATAATACATACCAGTACATTGTATTAATAATACATACCAGTACATGTTATTAATAATACACACCAGTATATTGTATTAATAATACATACCAGTACATTGTATTAATAATACATACCAGTACATTGTGTTAATAATGCATACCAGTACATTGTGTTAATAATACATACCATTACATTGTATTAATAATACATACCAGTACCTTTTATTAATAATACATACCAGTACATTTTATTAATAATACATACCAGTACATTGTATTAATAATACATACCAGTACATTGTATTAATAATACATACCAGTACATTGTATTAATAATACATACTAGTATATTGTATTAATAATACATACCAGTACATTGTATTAATAATACATACCAGTACATTGTATTAATAATACATACCAGTACATTGTATTAATAATACATACCAGTACATTGTATTAATAATACATACCAGTATATTGTATTAATAATACATACCAGTACATTGTATTAATAATACATACCAGTACATTGTATTAATAATACATACCAGTACATTGTATTAATAATACATACCAGTACATTATATTAATAATACATACCAGTACATTGTATTAATAATACATGCCAGTACATTGTATTAATAATGCATACCAGTACATTGTATTAATAATACATACAAGTACATTGTATTAGCAATGCATACATTGTATTAATAATACATACCAGTACATTGTATTAACAATACATAGATTGTGTTAATAATACATACCAGTACATTATGTTAATAATACATACCAGTACATTGTATTAATAATATATACCAGTACATTATATTAACAATAGATACATTGTATTAATAATTCATACCAGTACATTGTATTAACAATAGATACATTGTATTAATAATACATACCAGTACATTGTATTAATAATACATACCAGTATATTGTATTAACAATAGACGCATTGTATTAATCATACATACCAGTACATTGTATTAATAATATATACCAGTATATTGTATTAATAATACATACCAGTACATTGTATTAATAATACATACCAGTACATTGTATTAATAATACATACCAGTACATTGTATTAATAATACATACCAGTGCATTTTATTAATAATACATACCAGTATATTGTATTAATAATACATACCAGTACATTGTATTAATAATACATACCAGTGCATTGTATTAATAATACATACCAGTACATTTGATTAATAATACATACCAGTACATTGTATTAATAATACATACCAGTACATTGTGTTAATAATACATACCAGTACATTGTATTAATAATGCATACCAGTACATTGTATTAATAATACATACAAGTACATTGTATTAGCAATGCATACATTGTATTAATAATACATACCAGTACATTGTATTAACAATACATACATTGTGTTAATAATACATACCAGTACATTGTATTAACAATAGATACATTGTATTAATAATACATACCAGTATATTGTATTAACAATAGATACATTGTATTAATCATACATACCAGTACATTGTATTAACAATAGATACATTGTATTAATCATACATACCAGTATATTGTATTAATAATACATACCAGTACATTGTATTAATAATACATACCAGTATATTGTATTAATATTACATACCAGTACATTGTATTAATAATACATACCAGTATATTGTATTAATAATACATACCAGTACATTGTATTAATAATACATACCAGTACATTTTATTAATAATACATACCAGTACATTGTATTAATAATACATACCAGTACATTGTATTAATAATACATACCAGTACATTGTATTAACAATAGATACATTTTATTCAGATGAGAATAGAATCACATGACAATAGATGGAATAACAATAACTTTTAAAACATTTCTTCTCTGACCATGTTGAACCAAACTTGGCAGAAACTGTCCTTGGGTAGACCCATTCTAATTTGTAATAAATTGGTCTGAATTCCATCCAAGATGACTACCGTTTCTAAAATTAAAAAACTCTTAAATTTACCAAACTGGCATTATTTTGACGCCAGAATCTGTTTAAATTTTAACTGCAAGAGCAAGTAGGATATGGTCTTCAGCTAAATACCTTAATGAAATGTCAAGAGCAAGTAGGATCTGATCTTCAGCCAAATACCTTAATGAAATGTCAAGAGCAAGTAGGATCTGATCTTCAGCCAAATACCTTAATGAAGTGTACAATTGTCTTCTTTAAATTGACATGATAATTAAAGGTTTGTTCAGGTGAGCCTCTAGTTTACAAATATATATATATTGTCTATTTATAGTAGAGAAAGTAGATGAGAGTGTCATATTACTAGGTGTGTTAGAAGACAATAGAGAATCATATGACTTCTGTATGTGTAATCCACCATTTTTTTCTGACCACTTGGAGGCTCAGGGTATAACGAACTCGAGATCAGATGACAGACCTGAGCCTCATTCTGTCAATACTGCTGGTTCTACAGAAAGTGTTGCATTTGGAGGAGAAGTTGAATTTGTGAAAAGGATGATACATGAATCTATAGAACTAAAAGACAAGGTCAGGTAGGTATTTTTCTGGATTTATTAAGAAGATAATACATAAATTGATCAAATATATAGAAAAAGGTCTGGCCACTGTTTCCAATAAGATGATAGAGCATCAAAAATAACATTACGACAGCTTTTGAAATTTATTTTGGATGGAGGATGTTATTTTTATCCTTGAAGAAAGGAAACATTTCACCTCAATGTCTTGAGCGATATTTAAGTCTCCGGTAACAACACACCTACAAAGATTAATAACTTAAATTTTTCAATTTACCTAAATTACAAGATGGTAGACAGTTATAAACAAATATTTACATCTGATGTGATTGAACTGTTAATAGAAGTCATTTAGGAGTACGATAAAATGTGTTTCAATAAAATGCATTTCCATAGTAATGAAATAAGGAAGAATTAGTTTTTAAATTTCAGGGTTCCATAGTTATTTCAGGTATATTAATGAAATGTAAATTAAATCTATAGAATTAAAAGATAAAAGATCAGGTTCTGTCTGACTTGTTATGTACAGTTAGTGAATGTATGGTCGGATAATAGAACAGAATATTTCTCCCCAATATTACTGGTACCAACTAAGCTTTCTACTGCCTGTCTCTCGCAGCAGAGGGAAATAGTACACTTATTTCTTACCAGTTTATACCACAATTTAGATGAAATCAGTAAATCACATGACATAATTTGAAAAAAAAGATATATATGATATATACCGGAGGCCTTCGTGGTTGTGTTCAGATGGTATCTATGCAATCAGCACACTCGATACAACATTATGTGATAAAGTTTGTCAGTGTCTTGGGGAAGGTCGGTGGTTTTCTTCATGTACTTGGGTTTCCTTCACCAATAAAACTGGCCGTCACGATATAACTGAAATATTGTTGGAAGTGGCGTAAAACACCATAACCCGTATGATATATACAGGTATAGAGAAAATGTGAATCGTGTGATATATACAGGTATAGAGAAAATGTGAATCGTGTGATATATACAGGTATAGAGAAAATGTGAATCGTATAATATATACACTACAGGTATAGAGAAAATGTGAATTGTGTGAATACTGTTGTCCACTGTCTGTTGAAAATTATGGTAAAAGAAATGTTTTCAATTTGAAATACTGATTGAAAAACAAAATGTATTTTCTAGAGTTTATACCAGTATGGTTGGTAAGAAGAAAAGCTTGCCACCTTTAAAAGAAGAACTCAGAAATCTGAAGGTAATTTTTTTAACATAATATAATGTTTTTTATGAAATATAAACTGATGTAGACTTTATTGTGAAAAAGGTAAAGTTTAGAATTAAATGATGTAGCTGTTGATGATTCTATTTAGAGCAATAGCTATATTACAATACTTGTAGAAACCCAGTGGTTTGGTTGGTTGGATTATGATGTTTAACACCACTTTCAACAATATTTCAGTTATATCGTGGCTGTCAGTTTTATTGGTGGAGGAAACCTGAGTATCTGGAGAAAACCACCGACCTGTCACTGACAACTTTATCACATAATGTTGTATCGAGTACACCTTGCCATGAGTGGGATTCAAACTCACAATTTTAGTGGTGATAGGCACTGATTGCATAGTTAGTTATTAATCCAACTACCATACGACCAGGACTGGGTTGCACAGACCTCAATTAAATTTAAGTCTCAATTAAATTAAAGTGCAAATTAAATTCATGTATATTTCAAGTAAATTTAAGTGTAAATTAAATTTTAATTGACACTTATATTTAAATTAGGGTTGTGCAACCCAGTCTTGGTCTGCCCCAGGAAATCAAGTGTAAATCTGAGTTCTGATATATTATTACCAGTATAAATCAGATCTCTAAAAAGTAGTATAGGGGTCGTAATCGTATGGTAGTTGGATTTACAACTGCCTATGCAATCAGTTCCATCACCACTGAAGTTGTGAGTTTGAATCCCACTCGGGCGAGGTGTACTCGATACAACATTATGTGATAAAGTTTGTCAATGATTATCGACAGGTTGGTTGTTTTCTCCAGATACTCTGGTTTCTTCCACCGATATAACTAATATTGTTGAAAGTGGCGTTAAACACCATAACCAAAACCCTCTAATTAGTAGTATAATCAATCTAATTAAAATTAAATGTATCTTTTTTATATTTTTTTTGGAGATACTTTAACATCCTGTTTTGGGTCATTTTGGTTTCATATTTTCAACCAACCAATCACTGATGAGCCTACTTTTTAAAACTGAGTACACACCAAGAGCCGCTGTACAATTGATCAATATATTTAACTGTCTTGCATATGATTGGATGGTCAAAGATGAATGAAAGGTTACATGACATGACCTTAGACAGGATGTTAGATGTTAGGGTATCACAAAAGAAAAGGTACAACAAGGATCTAATTTTAATTAGATTGTAGTATAATCTAAGATTCTCCGGTAATCCAGTTTCTGATATGATTCAACATTCTACTGGATACAGGCTTGTAGTCTTCAACAGTTAGCGATGGTAGATCATGCTCTGATACTTTCCACTCGTCACCCATAGGTCGAATCATTTAGAAACCATTGTTTGGGGTTGTTTTCATAACTGATCAGTATTTAGTAATTTCCATAACAACATAATATCACTCAAATTGACTTATTAGCCAGATTGAACAGATTATGAAAGACACGATCGGCCAAGTCAATATATCATTTGTTGTCAATGAGTAATTGTGACCTGTACATCTTATCTTATCATTATGTCTTCTAAAGGAGACAAAATGTTGTCATCCTGTCCGTCTGTCACTAATGTAGCTATAATTATTTGATCTATTTTCTAGGTAGCAAATTTCTCTACAACAGAATTTTGTCAAGGGAAAACAATGAGATGGGGTATTGGTTGGTCATTTGATGAATCAGTCAAATTTCCTGTAAGTATTGAAATCTGAAAGAGAGTTGAAAGATGATCATTTGAGAATTGATGGCTTGACAATATGACCACTTCTCTTTAAAGGAAAACGCCATGGTCTTAACAAGATAGCATGAAAATTTAAATGGCAGTAACTAAAAGACATTTGTGTTAATGAATGTTAAAAATAGTATACCGTAAGGTAGAATTTGGTCATTGAAGTTGCATGTAGCACCAAATAATGGGGATCGCCATTTTTCAGAGCTCTTCAATGTGCGGAGATAAAAGGCATAATCCATTCTCGGATTATACCTGCAATTAAAACTCTTCCGAAAGAGCCATGACGTGACAAAAACGGTATCGTATATTATATCAGCATTGATCAGTTGCAATTTTATCATTAAAAATTATGTAAATTGTAAAATAACGGCATATATTTATCTTTTGATATTTACAAAATCGTTATGACTGCATGCATATGCCAAGCATTTTAAGCATTTTATTGCACTAACGAAAAGGGAAAGTGTGAGAAGATTTTTTTTTGTAATTACCGATCGTACCCTTTACAGGGCTTGTTAACACATCGACCAGTGACCACGAAAAACACGGGAAAGTACGACGGCATTAGCGACAAAAAAGAAAAAAGCACGGGTACGCATAAAACGAATTAAAAGTGACAGTTAATTAACATACGGCCATCCATGTAAAACATGAAATTTTACGTATATACCACCCCCCTCCCGAAATACAAATAAACTCATTTGTTTTATGAAAATGTGTAACATTGTTAATTAAAAAAAATTAGGATGATATACTATTGCAGTTGATCTGATATTAAAACATAACCAAAAGGGCTCAATGTTGGGAAGGGTCAGATACATTATTTATTCAACTAACATGAAACGTCCCTGTGACGTCACATGAAGAGGTGTCATGGCCGCTTACACTAGGACAGAAAATTCCAAATATTCATATTTCTAATTGGGTATATTAATATTAATAAAGGTGTTTTTTGTTTAATAATTAGTTATTTACGAATAAAAAGTTATATTGTATTGAATTATAACAATTGTTCTATTGACTGGAGTTTTCCTTTAAGTTTCTAGATTCTCATCCCTGTTTTAACAGCAACACTGGTGTAATTGTAAGCATGCTCACCATGAGTGCGGTAAATCTTGGGTACGAGCCCCGGTCAGGTCAAACCAAAGCTTTAAGGAGTAAGAGCAAAGACTGGTTGGCTCAGAATCAGGATAATGTGTTTGAGTGGAGCGACATGTCTACCTGCGAACTGTTGTTTCAGTGAGCAAGCACTATAAAAATTCAACTGAGCATATCTTCTCAAATTATCCATTTGCTTTTTTGAGATTTTAGAAATATGTAACAGTTCACATCCATACATTTTCTTTGCATAAATCATACCTGTTTGAATGATTAGAATAAACGTTTACGAAAACCGAAGATCAAAACAAGAATGGACAGTTCAGAGACACAGGCAATAGTGATGAAACGATTGTTGCCGATGATCGATTGTGTTCAAAGAGCAATAATACTAATAGTCGATGAAAAGATTTACAATCGAAAATATGTGACGTCGCTGAACTACAACAAGTTCCAGTTCACTTATACATATAACATGTGCTTTCCATCATGATACATATAACATGTGCTTTCCATCATTATACATATAACATGTGCTTTCCATCATTATACATATAACATGTGCTTTCCATCATTATACATATAACATGTGCTTTCCATCATTATACATATAACATGTGCTTTCCATCATTATACATATAACATGTGCTTTCCATCATTAAATTTGATATATAGGGTTTGATAATCAATATTTTATTCCATCTTGTTGATTAGATCTCTTTTAAAGATCGCTAAGCAACACATATATTTTGTGTAAGCAAGGGTGACATCCGATAGAGGGGAAGGATACATTAAAATTACCACCGGCTTTCGGAAATCTTCCATATTTTACTTTACTTATTATTTAAAAAAGGCTATTCGGAAGTATTCCATATATTTAACTCACTTCTCCCTTAGTTCTCTGAAAAGATTTATTTTTAACCCAGGTGCTCCTGAAGGGTAATTTTCAAATGTCTGCTATTAACATGAAGGTCATATGAACAATATATTGTGAATTTATGATAACTTTGCTGTATTATTTGAAACAAGGTAAAACTGAATAATTGTTTTAATTAACAGAAATCAGAGTTTAAAGAGAAAAAGAAGGAGGAGAAGAGACCCCCTTTGTCCTATCTTGTCCCAGAGGATGTACATGATCTAATGTACACAATAGAAGGTGTGGCATATCAAATCAAAGAATACTTCAAAGAATTACAGGTAGGTTCTCTATCAGTTGTCTCTTTTTAAGAATAACCTTTGTCTATACATTAAATAGTTCTTTTTAAGAATAACCTTTGTCTATACATTAAATAGTTCTTTTTAAGAATAACCTTTGTCTATACATTAAATAGTTCTTTTTAAGAATAACCTTTGTCTATACATTAAATAGTTCTTTTTAAGAATAACCTTTGTCTATACATTAAATAGTTCTTTTTAAGAATAACCTTTGTCTATACATTAAATAATTCTTTTTAAGAATAACTTTTGTCTATACATTAAATAGTTCTTTTTAAGAATAACCTTTGTCTATACATTAAATAGTTCTTTTTAAGAATAACCTTTGTCTATACATTAAATAGTTCTTTTTAAGAATAACCTTTGTCTATACATTCAATAGTTCTTTTTAAGAATAACCTTTGTCTATACATTAAATAGTTCTTTTTAAAAATAACCTTTGTCTATACATTAAACAGTTCTTTTTAAGAATAACCTTTGTCTATACATTAAATAGTTCTTTTTAAGAATAACCTTTGTCTATACATTAAATAGTTCTTTTTAAGAATAACCTTTGTCTATACATTAAATAGTTCTTTTTAAGAATAACCTTTGTCTATACATTCAATAGTTCTTTTTAAGAATAACCTTTGTCTATACATTCAATAGTTCTTTTTAAGAATAACCTTTGTCTATACATTCAATAGTTCTTTTTAAGAATAACCTTTGTCTATACATTAAATAGTTCTTTTTAAGAATAACCTTTGTCTATACATTAAATAGTTCTTTTTAAGAATAACCTTTGTCTATACATTCAATAGTTCTTTTTAAGAATAACCTTTGTCTATACATTAAATAGTTCTTTTTAAGAATAACCTTTGTCTATACATTCAATAGTTCTTTTTAAGAATAACCTTTGTCTATACATTAAATAGTTCTTTTTAAGAATAACCTTTGTCTATACATTAAATAGTTCTTTTTAAGAATAACCTTTGTCTATACATTAAATAGTTCTTTTTAAGAATAACCTTTGTCTATACATTAAATAGTTCTTTTTAAGAATAACCTTTGTCTATACATTAAATAGTTCTTTTTAAGAATAACCTTTGTCTATACATTAAATAGTTCTTTTTAAGAATAACCTTTGTCTATACATTAAATAGTTCTTTTTAAGAATAACCTTTGTCTATACATTAAATAGTTCTTTTTAAGAATAACCTTTGTCTATACATTAAATAGTTCTTTTTAAGAATAACTTTTGTCTATACATTAAATAGTTCTTTTTAAGAATAACCTTTGTCTATACATTAAATAGTTCTTTTTAAGAATAACCTTTGTCTATACATTAAACAGTTCTTTTTAAGAATAACCTTTGTCTATACATTCAATAGTTCTTTTTAAGAATAACCTTTGTCTATACATTAAATAGTTCTTTTTAAAAATAACCTTTGTCTATACATTAAACAGTTCTTTTTAAGAATAACCTTTGTCTATACATTAAACAGTTCTTTTTAAGAATAACCTTTGTCTATACATTAAATAGTTCTTTTTAAGAATAACCTTTGTCTATACATTCAATAGTTCTTTTTAAGAATAACCTTTGTCTATACATTCAATAGTTCTTTTTAAGAATAACCTTTGTCTATACATTCAATAGTTCTTTTTAAGAATAACCTTTGTCTATACATTCAATAGTTCTTTTTAAGAATAACCTTTGTCTATACATTAAATAGTTCTTTTTAAGAATAACCTTTGTCTATACATTAAATAGTTCTTTTTAAGAATAACCTTTGTCTATACATTCAATAGTTCTTTTTAAGAATAACCTTTGTCTATACATTAAATAGTTCTTTTTAAGAATAACCTTTGTCTATACATTCAATAGTTCTTTTTAAGAATAACCTTTGTCTATACATTAAATAGTTCTTTTTAAGAATAACCTTTGTCTATACATTAAATAGTTCTTTTTAAGAATAACCTTTGTCTATACATTAAATAGTTCTTTTTAAGAATAACCTTTGTCTATACATTAAATAGTTCTTTTTAAGAATAACCTTTGTCTATACATTAAATAGTTCTTTTTAAGAATAACCTTTGTCTATACATTAAATAGTTCTTTTTAAGAATAACCTTTGTCTATACATTAAATAGTTCTTTTTAAGAATAACCTTTGTCTATACATTAAATAGTTCTTTTTAAGAATAACCTTTGTCTATACATTAAATAGTTCTTTTTAAGAATAACCTTTGTCTATACATTAAATAGTTCTTTTTAAGAATAACCTTTGTCTATACATTAAATAGTTCTTTTTAAGAATAACCTTTGTCTATACATTAAATAGTTCTTTTTAAGAATAACCTTTGTCTATACATTAAATAGTTCTTTTTAAGAATAACCTTTGTCTATACATTAAATAGTTCTTTTTAAGAATAACTTTTGTCTATACATTAAATAGTTCTTTTTAAGAATAACCTTTGTCTATACATTTAATAGTTCTTTTTAAGAATAACCTTTGTCTATACATTAAATAGTTCTTTTTAAGAATAACCTTTGTCTATACATTAAATAGTTCTTTTTAAGAATAACCTTTGTCTATACATTAAATAGTTCTTTTTAAGAATAACCTTTGTCTATACATTCAATAGTTCTTTTTAAGAATAACCTTTGTCTATACATTCAATAGTTCTTTTTAAGAATAACCTTTGTCTATACATTCAATAGTTCTTTTTAAGAATAACCTTTGTCTATACATTAAATAGTTCTTTTTAAGAATAACCTTTGTCTATACATTAAATAGTTCTTTTTAAGAATAACCTTTGTCTATACATTAAATAGTTCTTTTTAAGAATAACCTTTGTCTATACATTAAATAGTTCTTTTTAAGAATAACCTTTGTCTATACATTAAATAGTTCTTTTTAAGAATAACCTTTGTCTATACATTAAATAGTTCTTTTTAAGAATAACCTTTGTCTATACATTAAATAGTTCTTTTTAAGAATAACTTTTGTCTATACATTTAATAGTTCTTTTTAAGAATAACCTTTGTCTATACATTAAATAGTTCTTTTTAAGAATAACCTTTGTCTATACATTAAATAGTTCTTTTTAAGAATAACCTTTGTCTATACATTCAATAGTTCTTTTTAAGAATAACCTTTGTCTATACATTCAATAGTTCTTTTTAAGAATAACCTTTGTCTATACATTCAATAGTTCTTTTTAAGAATAACCTTTGTCTATACATTCAATAGTTCTTTTTAAGAATAACCTTTGTCTATACATTAAATAGTTCTTTTTAAGAATAACCTTTGTCTATACATTAAATAGTTCTTTTTAAGAATAACCTTTGTCTATACATTAAATAGTTCTTTTTAAGAATAACCTTTGTCTATACATTCAATAGTTCTTTTTAAGAATAACCTTTGTCTATACATTAAATAGTTCTTTTTAAGAATAACCTTTGTCTATACATTAAATAGTTCTTTTTAAGAATAACCTTTGTCTATACATTAAATAGTTTAAAGTTAATTGTAACTTTATATATCTTTATGTTATCTAGTTTATACGGTTAATTGTTAGGGTTATGGTCTTTAACGCCACTTTCAATAATATTTCAGTGGCGGTCAGTTTTATTGATGGAGGAAACTGGAGAAAACCATCGACCTGTCACAAGTCACTGACAAACTTTATCACATAAGGTTAATTGTAATTTTATATATCTTTGTCTTATCTAATAATCTTACTGCTTCTCATTAAAACATATTCCTTTAGGGCACCTAAGGCCAAGATGGACACCTACCAATAGAGAGCTATGGGACAGATATCATTTAATCATGAGTGCTTATTCTCACTTGCTTTGGAAATATTAATAAATTAGAGCGATTTTGTAGTAAAAAAATCCGTTTTAGTACATGCAGGAATTGTATTTTGTTGTGTATGATACAGTTTTGTTTCAGAAAATAATTACACCACTCTGGGTGAGATTAATAACACACAAGAAATTGTGATGCTAGCAATTTCTTATGTTATTAATCTCACCCAGAGTTATGGAATTATTTTCTGAAGCAAAACTATCATGTCTCCTTGCAAAATCCATGGAAGGAGTTTTGTTTTATATATCAATGCAGGGGTGTGGAATTGCCATGCCCGACTCGTCCGACTCGTACATAGAACCTGCCGGAAAAGTAGATTTTCCTGGCTAGCTTGTCCGGGGGACAAGTAAAGATCAAAAATTAGAAATAATTTCTTATTAAAGTTCTCTGGAAAGACAATTCCTCAAATGATATTATATCGTAAATATTGATGGTTATATAGATAAATGTGTTGTTTTTTTTTTTATTGGAAACGATCACGTCAGTGGTGTTCCAAAAGCAGCTAAAAATAACCAGAATTGTACAAGTTCTAAGTTGAGTATTACAACCCGATTGCAATGATAATTGTACTGCATTTACTTAGCGATAACCGGGACCGTGTAACAGGTTTTTATTGGAGTTCCGAATGTGACGTTTCCTTGCTTGTCCATAGCTTTTCATAAACAATCAGGGCCTTACACCCGCGAACGTATAATGCAAATCGGGTTGCAGTCGTTACAATGGACAAATATTTGATAATAAAAAAAAAGACTGGGAAAGGTTCTGGCCACAATGAACATCACGAGAAAGTTAAACGCAAAACTCTAGCGGAAAAGGACACATGATGTGAGGAAAAACACCCAAGTGGCTAGCCGATTTCTCATGTTTACTGCTAGATTCTGATAGTGTCTCATATTGAAATATCTGCAGAATATACTCTGCTTTTGCTGACAAGAAATCATTAATGTTTATTGGCAAAATCGTGGACAGAATGGATACTTCTCTTCCCACCAGTCATCTGCAAAGTATGAAGACACCACTAAAACTAAATACTAGTACATGACTGTTTTGATTGATAAATCCATTGTCAAGGTTAATCAAAATGAACTTCATTGATATAAGAATTTTTTTCAACACAGCTTATTCTGTATCTAAAAACAACCTGCTATTCTCTGACTGCACATTCCTATCTGAAATCCAAATTTAAAATGACCTTCATTTGGGCAGTGATCACTTAGGCAGGGTTGTTTGTGTTAACTTTATTAAAACTATATTTCAAATTTTACGCAATGATGTAATAGACAATATAAACAAGTTCAATTTAGCAACTGTGTTCGTAAGTATCAAATGTTTTTACAAAAAATAGGAGAAGTAGGATTTTGTTCGGACAAGTAACTTTTTTCAAATAACTTGCCCGGGGACAAGTAGAACATTTCAGTATTTCCACACCCCTGCAATGTGTATGTGTATTATTCATAACCAATTATGGTAAATGTGCTAATATACAGTTAATGCTTGAAATAATAAGACATCAGACTCATACACCATGTAGCTAATTTGTGAGATACATATTGCTGGTACTTCACTTTGAACCTGTAAAAGGTCAAAAACAAATAGAGGAAAAGGAATCCATTTTGTTTTATAATGATGGCTTCACTTTTGTAAGAAAAGTTTGAAGATACCAAAGGGGTAATCTGAAGACGTAAATCTAAGATACCAAGGGGGTAATCGGAAGACGTAAATCTAAGATACAAAAGAGGTAATCTGAAGCTGTAAATCTAAGATACCAAAGGGGTAATCGGAAGCCGTAAATCTAAGATACCAAAGGGGTAATCTGAAGACGTAAATCTAAGATACCAAAGGGGTAATCTGAAGACGTAAATCTAAGATACCAAAGGGGTAATCGGAAGCCGTAAATCTAAGATACCAAAGGGGTAATCTGAAGACGTAAATCTAAGATACCATAGGGGTAATCGGAAGATGTAAATCTAAGATACAAAAGGGGTAATCTGAAGACGTAAATCTAAGATACAAAAGGGGTAATCTGAAGACGTAAATCAAAGAAGGACAAGGCAATACAATGACCAAAGAAAAAAGACAATGGTTGACAAATCACTAAATCAGAATACTAAATGTTGAGAAACACAAACCCCACTAAAAATGTGTGGTGAACTCAGCAATTTTTTTTAAATGTATTTTCATAAGAATTTTGTAATTTTTCAGATAACTTGTGAGGAAAAAAGTGCTAATGAGACAAAAATCAACATGGTTATTACCGCTTATCAGAACACATGGTCTAACCAAAGACGTAAACGTAGAAAACGGAAAAATGAAAATAGACAAAATAAATTCATAAATAAAGACGATGAAAATAAAAACAAATACAAAGTGAGTGAATCTGAAAATAAAACTACAACACACACAGATGTTGTTGATGCTTGTCTGGAAACAGGCAAAAGGAAAAGAAAACATTCAGAAGAATCTAATGAATCAGATCAGAAAAATCCAGAAAAGCTCTTAAAACTTGATGAAGAGACACAAAATCCAGTATCATGTAAAGGGGACAACACAGATTTACAATTCATAGAACACAAGACAGAAAGTGCATCTGATGGATTGTCTACCAATCAAAATCCAGAAACAATTGACCAATTAACTAGTTCCAACGTCATGAGAAATACACATAATTCTACAGCAAGTGATGTCACTGAAAATTGTGCACAGCAAATTACAAAAACTGATGATTGTCTTTTAAAGTGCAATCTATTGATCAAACAAGTTGAAGATGAACAAGTTATGATTGAAATGTCTTGGATAGATGGAACAGTTCATGAATCTATGAACCAAGTTTTACAGTACTTAAAAAACAAACTAAAATCTTCTGATTGACTCATTAAAATCATTATAAAAAAACATTGTAGCTCACTTGGTCAACGATAATGCTAGCAATTGTCCTCAATAGATGTCCATTGTTATTACCCTCCCTTGGGCAAACATCATTTTTTATATATATACGTCTGAAAATTAAACCAAACAGTGTTAGAATTAGATTTTTAGAGCTGTCAATTTTTGTTCTTCCCTCGACGGGATTTGAACCCACACCATTGATACACTGCAGCACCATTCGCTTAGCCTTACGTCCAGCGCCCTCGACCACATCCACTCCCCGATAGTGTTAGCCTTAGGAAGAAAACTGAAGATTGAGCATCATGAGCCCCACATGGGGTTGTACTCAGGTGCTCCGTAAGGATAAGCAGGTCTTGCTCCACGAGTATCGCCCATTGTGTTACTTTTGTTACTGACCCTGTGATATGTTCGACCATGAAGGAAAAAAACAATCAAATATCATTCATTTTAAATATATTTTATTCATATGCATATGAATACGATTGAGCAGCAAGCAGTGTTTATTTACAAGCTCTCTCCTTTTTATTTGTACAAGGAATACTTATAATCCTGTATACATTATTAGATTGATTGATTGGTGTTTAACACCAACTTTACATTATTAGATTAAATGTTCAAAGATTGAAAGTATGGAACATATAAATGTTTGAATTTGTAAAAAATTCTACCATTGATATGATACTATTTTTTTCTTTAATATATGTAATAATATTGATTCATTGATTGGTTTTTAACACCGACATTGGCAGTATTTCAGCAATATAATATTATGGCATGAGCAAATTTTATAACTATAAATTAATTTCCTCAACTACAAGACAGTTTCCTCCACCAATAAAACTGACCGCCACGATATAACTGAAATATTGTTGAAAGTGGCATTAAACACCATAAAGCACAAGCTCAACTACATGACTCGTAGAAATAAGACATATTTGTGTATAAAACAATTGGGTTTTACCTACAAATAAAAGAAAATTAAAAAGATAATATAGGGTTATTGCATGAATATTGGTGAATATTGTCCCGAGCAATACTACGAGGGACAATATTTACCAATATTCATGCACTAACCCTTTTATTAATACTGTCAAGATATGATATTTTCATATATCACTACTATATTGCACTAGGAAGAATATTTTAATATTTGCACTAGTGCAATATGAATTTTGTTTTATTTCAGGAAAACAAAGAAAACATTTTCAGGAACACTGACTCAGTATTAATAAAGATGATTGAGGTCTTATAAACTAGTTTAACAGTGTGCCATATTATTACATGTACAAGTACCTGTCCCAAGCCAAGTCTGTACTTTCAACAAGTTCCCCTCTATTTAAAAGAAAGGCGATGTCATCCTCCGCCATTTTAACTTTCCCGACGACTGAGGAGAGTAAAATATGAGAAATGACATTCGGAACGCACCAGTATTTTTTCCGAATCTTATAAAGACGATCGAGACCAACAGTAAAATACATATACAATATACGTACATTGTCGGTAAATATAAAATTTATTTGTACGAGCTTTAGAAACAGGCAGAATAGCGAGCTTTTCAGGCCTGTTTCGCAGCGAGTACAAATTTAAACAAAAAGAACAGAAAAAAGCGTCATTCCTCGCCTTTCATAAATGTTGTCAAGGGTGTCTTCTTCGTGGTCCGCATTACATTAGTACCAGTTTCATACTTGACTGCGCCCTCCGCTGTACATAGCTACAGGGTACCAGGAAAGTTTATTCGTAGGCTGAAATGTTTATTCGTATAGTACGAAAAGTTTATTCGTCTAGTACGAATAAAGCAAAAATTTATTCGTATAGCATATTTGCACAGCAAATGTACTGATTGCAGGATAAAAGAATGTATTGCACGATTTTTTATAAAGGATTAAATAGAGAAATATTTATTACTATATAATAAAACCATATATGTAGAACGTATATGTAATTATAGGGTTAATGTTATGATGTTTAATGCCATTTTCAACAATATTTCAGGTATATCGTGGCGGTGAGTTCTACTGATGGAGAAAACCACCGTCCTGCCGAAAATTACTGACAAACTTTATCACATAAAGTTGTATCGAGTACACCTCTCCACAAGCGGGATTCGAACTCACAACTTTAGTGGTGATAAGCACTGATTGCACAGGTAGTTGTAAATCCAACTGTCACACGACCACGACAGACCCTTGTACCGGGTAATTAATTATAAGTACCATCATTACTTCATATATAATATACATGTACAAGTGAAGTGAACTTTGTAGATTAAATGTGTGAAAAGCTCAAGCAAAACAAAACAAATGTATCATGATGATTGAGAAAATAAGAGTGGAATAAAACAATGAGTGTCACTTGTGTACAGCTTTATAAATATTTCTGTATTGAAATCGCACGAAAATGATCCATTTCTGTGTAATAGTAAATCTAATATATTTATGTAAATATTAATATTATTAATCTGATATCATTCTTAAAATTTGATTGGTAGATACCAAATCACAGGATATGCTGTATAAACAAAGGTTGCACTGTCAACGATTTTTGTTATATAGAAAATAGCAGATTGCACGGTCATACAGCACGTTACTAAAAATAAGCATAAATTTTCCCAAAATTTTAGTAATATAGAAAATAGCAGATTGCACGGTCATACAGCACGTTACTAAAAATAAACATTAATTTTCCCAAAATCCATAAAAAAAAAAAATGCAGTGATATATATATATATATATATATATATATATATACAGAAATCAAAAGTTACAGCATTGGACAAATATTTTTAATTCCTGCTAAATTTTCCTTATATTTGTCAATAATGTGGATTAATAATATAACAATTGTAGCTTTTGTATGAGGTCGATATGTGGTTTATATCGACCAACAGAGGTACTCAGTCGATATAACCACGTATCGACCTCATACAAAAGCTATAATTGTATATTATATTTTGGTGTTAATGCCTCTGTGGAATCTAATAAGACCAATCTATTATATTTTAGGGCACATAATCAAAAAATGATCGTTATCTTCTGAAGGAAAACTACAGTTTGGGCAGTCAGAATCATCAAATAAAATCGTCAGGTCTTCAGGTTACCGGATTCATTTCTTAATTAACAATCAATAATATTAAACTTCCTTATTCCAAAATTATAAAAATCAAAGAGATCTATAAAAATGTTTAGTCTACTTATTTAAGATATTTTAAATGAAGATTCTGTTGAATACAAGAGAAAATTATTCCATATTCTAATAGTCAGATATCATAGTTATACATCATCATCTAATTATACCTTTGGTATCTTCAAATTTTGTTTATACCTCATAGATATAATAGTGTCTGTGATTAGTTAAAAAACGTCACATGTCAGGAAGACAAAACTTCATGTATCCCTAGACTGCGTGCTCTGAGGAAATAAATATCATGTATCCCGCTGCCGCGTGCCCCCATGGTAACCATCAACATAAACAACTACACAAATTGAATAAAATGTTAAATTAGTTTAAAAAAATGTTTTGTTGTGTGTAATTTCGATATAATAAACAATTTATGGCCCTTGTTGTAGGAAGATATGAATCTTTGTTTACCCTCAGAAGTCATATATCTCTCGGGCAAATTCTTTGGGTAAGCAAACCTTCATATCTCCCTACAACAAGGGCCATAAATGTATAATATCCTGCTGTGAGATGACAACAAAACCACTGTTCCTCGGATTTTGTTCTTCATGTTTACTTACATTCATATACCCTCTTATGAATTCCATAGAAATGATTTCACAAACATCTAAAATAGTATTGGATCTCTAACATTGACTAACACTGGTAAAACTGATATAATAGTCTTTATAATATTAATGGAATGTACAGCTCACACAGAAAAACTTAATTCACAACCACTGGGACTTTTCTGTAAGTCAAGATACAAAAATATAGGCAAAATCCTAATTACAGAAGACAGTTATTGAAAATCACAATCCAGATAGATAAACTCAAGAACAATGATAAACAAAATATAATAAATAAGTCAAATAACAATTTAGTATGTCACAAATGCCCATGTGGTAAAGCGAGTACATTTTCTTCTAAAAACAAATAAAAATAATTCAAAACAACTTAAACATGGCTATATTTGGTAATATGTCTGGAAAAATATGCCCACATGCATGGTAAGCGAGTACATTTTCTACAATGTCAGTCTAAAACAGAAATAAAATAATTCAAAATAACACAGCTAGATTTGGCAATACATCTTGAAAAGCGAGGGGTAAAATTTGTGCAGATAATATTAAAATCTCCAACAATCTTACCCCTTCCATAAATTATTTCTATTCTGATAGGACATATACGGTAAATTTTTAATCCACATTCCTTTATAGTGTACCCATATTAAAATCTCCAACAAATTTACCCCTTCCATAAATTATTTCTATGACGTGCTGTTTTGGCTTTGTAAACAAAAGGGTATAATAGAACAGCCAAATATATCATGATCATCAGCGTGTGTAAGTCATAATAAATCAGGGATTTTTATACCCTTTTGTTTACAAAGCCAAAACAGCACATCATATTAAAATTGTACATAATGAACATGAATATATATATTATGCACCTTTTCACTCAAATCAATACACTAAAAAGAAGTCCAATGTCTAAACATTTTCATTGCTGGTGGTGGACACTAACGGTTTTCTTACTTCAGTCCATCTGAAATATATTAGTTTTATAGTTAATGAAATCAATTTGTAATATATTGTGTCAGTTTTTTGCGAGAGGGTATGTTATGTGTTCTACTTTCAATTTTCCACTAATATCGTTAGGTTTATTGGTGGAGATGCCAACCGACCTGCCGAGAGTAACTGTTGCGGTGATAGGCATAGATTGATTCCAACTACAGGTATCATATGATCGTAACCACAATGCCCACTTAAATTGTGTTAGAAGTAAAAACTTAGATATCAAGTTTAGTGCACATGACATGTTTTTTGGAATAACCTTCATCAGGTATGCTCAAAATAACCTTCATCAGGTATGCTCAAAATAACCTTCATCAGGTACGCTCAAAATAACCTTCATCAGGTACGCTCAAAATAACCTTCATCAGGTATGCTCAAAATAACCTTCATCAGGTATGCTCAAAATAACCTTCATCAGGTATGCTCAAAATAACCTTCATCAGGTATGCTCAAAATAACCTTCATCAGGTACACTCAAAATAACCTTCATCAGGTATGCTCAAAATAACCTTCATCAGGTACACTCAAAATAACCTTCATCAGGTACGCTCAAAATAACCTTCATCAGGTACGCTCAAAATCAAAAGACTGGAAAGCCAACAAATTTAAAAAAGTGTTTGGATCAATAAACCAAAGAGCCTAAACACGATAGCAAAAATCAGTTACCTATGTGACCTATGTCGGAGGGAGGAGAACCTTAGTCTTAATAATAATTACTTTATTTAGGAGATGTAAATATCAATGATTAATATATCTAATAAACCAAATATAAATATACTAAAATAATGGTTCAGCATTTTACATGATGTCAAATCATTTTGCTTCATAAAATCTGCACTACCCCGAAGAAAACCTGGCACTACAATACACATTTCTTTGGAAATGCCTGTACCAAGTCGGGGCCATTGCGGTTTTCCCAGTTTTCCGGTTGTTGACTGATTTTGTCTGTTTGTTGACTTATGAGTTTTGCCTTTCCCTTTGGAAGATTGCTTGGTGTTCGGTAATTTTGTTATTACCCTTATATACACTAGTTAAATAAGCTCAAAACGTAGATATCAAGTATAGTACACACTCTCGTCTTAATGAAATGATGCTGTCATGTAAGTATTTTCAACATGTGAGTAAAATGCCACCACTGACATAACTGGCAGAGTAAAATGCCACCACAGACATATAACTGGCAGAGTAAAATGCCACCATTGACATAACTGGCAGAGTAAAATGCCACCACTGACAACTGGCAGAGTAAAATGCCACCACTGACATAACTGGCAGAGTAAAATGCCACCACTGATATATAACTGGCAGAGTAAAATGCCACCACTGACATAACTGGCAGAGTAAAATGCCACCACTGACATAACTGGCAGAGTAAAATGCCACCACTGACATATAACTGGCAGAGTAAAATGCCACCACTGACATAACTGGCAGAGTAAAATGCCACCACTGGCATATAACTGGCAGAGTAAAATGCCACCACTGGCATATAACTGGCAGAGTACAATGCCAGCAATGGCATATAACTGGCAGAGTAAAATGCCACCACTGACATATAACTGGCAGAGTAAAATGCCACCACTGACATGACTGGCAGAGTAAAAACACCACCACTGGCAGAGTAAAATGACACCACTGACATAACTGACAGAGTAAAGTGCCACCACTGACATAACGGGCAGAGTAAAATGCCACCACTGACATATATAACTGGCAGAGTATAAAAGCCACCACTGACATAACTGGCAGAGTAAAATGCCACCACTGACATATAACTGGCAGAGTAAAATGATACCACTGGCAGAGTAAAAACGCCACCACTGGCAGAGTAAAATGCCACCACTGACATGTAACTAGCAGAGTAAAATGCCACCACTGGCATATAACTGGCAGAGTAAAATGCCACCACTGACAACTGGCAGAGTAAACTGCCGCCACTGACATATAACTGGCAGAGTAAAATGCCACCACTGACATAACTGGCAGAGTAAAATGCCACCACTGGCATATAACTGGCAGAGTAAAATGCCACCACTGACAACTGACAGAGTAAAATGCCACAACTGGCATATAACTGGCAGATTAAAATGTCACCAATGACATAACTGGCAGAGTAAAATGTCACCACTGACATAACTGGCAGAGTAAAAATGCCACCACTGGCAGAGTAAAATGTCACCACTGACATATAACTAGCAGAGTAAAATGCCACCACTGGCATATAACTGGCAGAGTACAATGCCAGGAATGGCATATAACTGGCAGAGTAAAATGCCACCACTGGCAGAGTGAAATGCCACCACTGACATATAACTGGCAGAATAAAATGCCACCACTGACATGACTGGCAGAGTAAAAACACCACCACTGGCAGAGTAAAATGACACCACTGACATAACTGGCAGAGTAAAATGCCACCACTGACATAACGGGCAGAGTAAAATGCCACCACTGACATATAACTGGCAGAGTAAACTGCCACCACTGGCAGAGTAAAATGCCACCACTTACATAACTGGCAGAGTAAAATGCCACCACTGACATAACTGGCAGAGTAAAATGATACCACTGGCAGAGTAAAAACGCCACCACTGGCAGAGTAAAATGCCACCACTGACATATAACTAGCAGAGTAAAATGCCACCACTGGCATATAACTGGCAGAGTAAAATGCCACCACTGACAACTGGCAGAGTAAGCTGCCGCCACTGACATATAACTGGCAGAGTAAAATACCACCACTGACATATAACTGGCAGAGTAAAATGCCACCACTGACATATAACTGGCAGAGTAAAATGCCACCACTGACATAACTGGCAGAGTAAAATGCCACCACTGGCATATAACTGGCAGAGTAAAATGCCACCACTGACAACTGACAGAGTAAAATGCCACAACTGGCATATAACTGGCAGATTAAAATGTCACCAATGACATAACTGGCAGAGTAAAATGTCACCACTGACATAACTGGCAGAGTAAAAATGCCACCACTGGCAGAGTAAAATGTCACCACTGACATATAACTAGCAGAGTAAAATGCCACCACTGGCATATAACTGGCAGAGTAAAATGCCACCACTGACAACTGGCAGAGTAAACTGCCGCCACTGACATATAACTGGCAGAGTAAAATGCCACCACTGACATATAACTGGCAGAGTAAAATGCCACCACTGACATAACTGGCAGAGTAAAAATGCCACCACTGGCAGAGTAAAATGCCACCACTGACATAACTAGCAGAGTAAACTGCCACCACTGGCATATAACTGGCAGAGTGAAATGCCACCACTGGCATATAACTGGCAGAGTAAAAATGCCACCACTGACATAACTGGCAGAGTAAAATGCCACCACTGACATAACTGGCAGAGTAAAAATGCCACCACTGGCAGAGTAAAATGTCACCACTGACATATAACTAGTAGAGTAAAATGCCACCACTGGCATATAACTGGCAGAGTAAAATGCCACCACTGACAACTGGTAGAGTAAAATGCCACAACTGGCATATAACTGGCAGAGTAAAATGCCACCACTGACATAACTGGCAGAGTAAAAACGCCACCCCTGGCAGAGTGAAATGCCACCACTGACATAACTGGCAGAGTAAAATGCCACCACTGACATATAACTGGCAGAGTAAACTGCCACCACTGACATATAACTGGCAGAGTAAAATGCCACCACTGACATATAACTGGCAGAGTAAAATGCCACCACTGACATAACTGGCAGAGTAAAATGCCACCACTGACATAACTGGCAGAGTAAAAACGCCACCACTGGCAGAGTAAAATTCCACCACTGACATATAACTGGCAGAGTAAAATGCCACCACTGACATAACTGGCAGAGTAAAATGCCATCACTGGCATATAACTGGCAGAGTGAAATGCCACCACTGGCATATAACTGGCAGAGTAAAATGCCACCACTGACATATAACTGGCAGAGTAAAATGCCACAACTGACATAACTGGCAGAGTAAAATGCCACCACTGGCATATAACTGGCAGAGTAAAATGCCACCACTGACATATAACAGGCAGAGTAAAATGCCACCACTGGCATATAACTGGCAGAGTAAAATGTCACCACTGACATATAACTGGCAGGTGCATCTGTTATTATAACGATATTCCCATGTTCATATACAAAGACACCATACCAACTATGAACTTGCAACATTAAAAGTAAAAACCCTGGTAATCTACACAGGAATATTGAATGGACATATGCAATATAGCATTTTTAAAATAGTTGAAAAATGGGCTGTAACTCCGATGGAATTAGCCAGTTTGGAATAGCATAGCAATATGCTCATGTTCCTTGCATACCAAGACACCTTTTCAAATATGAACTAATTCCGTCAATCTAAGGCACGAAATAACCGAACAGACAAATGAAGAGTGTTTATAGTTCATGTACATAGAATTTTTCAAACAATAATGATATCATATTTTCTTACTCTGTAAGCTTCTCAGCAATGATCTCTTTTTTAGGACCTGTCACTAAAATGAAATAAAAACACCGAAATGAAAGATGTGTATACAAATATGATAGTAGGAATTAGAACAAAAGAAATAAAAACACCGAAATGAAAGATGTGTATACAAATATGATAGTAGGAATTAGAACAAAAATATGTATAATGTTAAAAGAGTAATTTCAAAAACACAGTCTGCCTATAAATTCAGTGTTTGCACATGGCTTATTTCAAAATAGATAACAGGAAGACAAGGGGACACTTGAACTTCTATTTTATTTGATGTTTTCATTGATAACATCACATGTTGTTGAATAACAAGATTCAACAACTCTTTTATTACTAGAATTGAGTAAAGAATGTCCGTATTCCTACGAGTACCAACTGTGCTCCTCTTATCACCGATTTGTAGCTGTGTTTGTATAATGCAGACCGCATGCAAGGGGTTCTCAAGAAAATAGAATAGAAGCTAATTCAGTACTCTTAGACTAATGTCATGTTCAGCTACATTGGTGATGTCTTTTCACTAAAATAATTCCAAACTTGGTGACTATGATTATCGAATATATCCCATTGAACTTGAAATACAGAATATCACACATACAGCTAGCTGCTTCATACTACATTGACCTACACCTATAATTTAACAGTGAGGATTAGTTAAGAACGAAATGTTACCACAAAAGAAATTATTTCAATTTTTCCATTGTGATCTTTCCATTCGACAAACAAAACACTTGCTCCGAAAGTGTTAATATTGACTAAGTTTAAGTCATCACTTTGAAAATTTAAGGATCACCGTCATGTGTTAATTAACCGCTACGGAATATCTGTGTCACAGATGACCACAGATATGTTCCAATTGAAGTAGTCACAATTTGTTCCTATTTCATGACTTTTTCATCAGATTTTTAACAAGAGTTATATGATCTGTCTCTAGTTGTATGTGTGATGTTTAGTAAACTATTGTTTGTCTGTTTGTCCTTGTTGTTTTCGTCATTGTATTGTTTGTCTGTTTGTCCTTGTTGTTTTCGTCATTGTATTGTTTGTCTGTTTGTCCTTGTTGTTTTCGTCATTGTATTGTTTGTCTGTTTGTCCTTGTTGTTTTCGTCATTGTATTGTTTGTCTGTTTGTCCTTGTTGTTTTCGTCATTGTATTGTTTGTCCTTGTTGTTTTCGTCATTGTATTGTTTGTCTGTTTGTCCTTGTTGTTTTCGTCATTGTATTGTTTGTCCTTGTTGTTTTCGTCATTGTATTGTTTGTCTGTTTGTCCTTGTTGTTTTCGTCATTGTATTGTTTGTCTGTTTTGTCCTTGTTGTTTTCGTCATTGTATTGTTTGTCTGTTTGTCCTTGTTGTTTTCGTCATTGTATTGTTTGTCTGTTTGTCCTTGTTGTTTTCGTCATTGTATTGTTTGTCTGTTTGTCCTTGTTGTTTTCGTCATTGTATTGTTTGTTCTTCGATTTACCACTCCTGATTACCATTTTAATATCTTCAACATTTTCTTACTCTTTGCATTTATTATCAAACAGCAACTATCTGTGCTAAGTAGAGCCCATATATTTAACTTTGCACAAAACTTAAGTAAAAAATACATATATCAACAAACGTTACCATTCTTGCATGCGTCCACTGCTTCCGTCTTCCGATCACGACCATCCTTAAATTTAGCATCTGGTATATGATGGGGATCCTCTATTTTGTCTATTCAAATATATAAATTAGTTTATAACTGAAGTGTTGTAAGTTGGTATTAAACACTCAGTGACAATCGATTTTGCCTTTTTTAACACATTTCTATTGAATATTGGAACTGTTCCGGCGGTATGGTATTTTTGTCCTAATTTTTATCCATAAATTTATCTTTTTTTTTCTCAATTTAATCAGGTAAATGCCTGTACCAAGTCAGGGTCATTACGGTTTTCACAGTTTTCCGGTTGTTGACTGATTTTGTCTGTTTATATACTTATGAGTTTTGACTTTCCCTTTGTAAGATTGTTCGGAGTTCGGTAATTTTGTTATTACCCTTATCCTGTGGGAATTCGCAGATAAATAATAAAAAAAAAATTAAACAGTCAGGACTATACGTGGTAGTTCCTTAATATTTTTAGGTGACCTGGTGGATAATCCTGGATAGCTTTAACTCTATCCGGTGGCGGTCGGTAACCGTCTTCCGAAATTAAATGTCCAAAAAATACACACGATTCTTGGAAAAAGGAAGTTTACTATGTCCCAGCCTCAAGCCAACGGAACGAAATCGACTGAAAACATCATTTATATTTTTGACATGTTGTTCAAAAGTTTCTGAACATATCAAAACATCATCTAAATAACACAAGCAAGACTTAAAAGTTAGTTCACCAAAACCTTATCCATCAATAATTGTAAAAGGATTTATCTCAGATTAATAGCTAGAACACGTAAATTACTTATCTTTTAGGGAAACATGTTTTGGGATTCACGGTAGTGCATGTGGTTAAATATTTTCTGCACGTACCCTGTACATGTCCGGCTAAACAGAAAGCCAGATAATCACGGAGCTCTCTGTCATAGTGATATAGTGACATAGTGATCACTGAATAGTAGTGATATAGTGACATAGTGATCACTGAATAGTAGTGATATAGTGACATAGTGATCACTGAATAGTAGTGATATAGTGACATAGTGATCACTGAATAGTAGTGATATATTGAATGGGTCAATTCGTTAGAAAGAGAATATGGCGGCGGCATTAGTTTGAAATCAAACGTGTAGCAATACATTCCAAATTTTGTTTCTGAAAGAGGTTGGTTAAATGTATGGTATGTTTTGTTCCTTCTTTGCTCTCCTTAGTTGGGTGTATGTATAGTAAAAGCGGAAGGGGTCGCTTGGAATCAATATAAATGATCGATATCTCTGGCGATTAGATGTGTAAAATAATAATAAATTCAATATTCATCAAACGGAAATATTCAATATCCTGATTTGCACCATGTTAATTCAAGACTTTATACATTTAATTGTGAGAGATAAAAACGCTTTACGATGGACAACTAAATCCTAAAATGAATAATATAATTTCTACTTACATGACATTTTGACATCATATTTGTTACCAGTATAACCAGTTTTTGTTTCAATCTCCTTACGTCGACAGCAAAAATTACCACCACAAGACCAACACTCTGAATCTAAAACATAAACAGTTCTCATTAGGCTAAAATAAACAGAAATTGTTGATTAAATATCTTTTACTGTTGGTTAACCTCATTCTGTTTTCCCATGTTATATCTTTATTTATTTCTGATAACCTTTGTTAATACAATGGTATACAGATAACTAAAACTATTCTCCTTTTTTGCGATACAAGTACATTGCCAAAATTTTGTTAAATAAATTTGAAAAAGAACAAATACCACACTGTCAGAACAGTTCTAAAATACCACACTGTCAGAACAGTTCTAAAATACTACACTGTCAGAACAGTTCTAAAATACCACACTGTCAGAACAGTTCTAAAATACTACACTGTCAGAACAGTTCTAAAATACTACACTGTCAGAACAGTTCTAAAATACCACACTGTCAGAACAGTTCTAAAATACCACACTGTCAGAACAGTTCTAAAATACTACACTGTCAGAACAGTTCTAAAATACCACACTGTCAGAACAGTTCTAAAATACCACACTGTCAGAACAGTTCTAAAATACCACACTGTCAGAACAGTTTTAAAATACCACACTGTCAGAACAGTTCTAAAATACTACACTGTCAGAACAGTTCTAAAATACCACACTGTCAGAACAGTTCTAAAATACCACACTGTCAGAACAGTTCTAAAATACTACACTGTCAGAACAGTTCTAAAATACCACACTGTCAGAACAGTTCTAAAATACCACACTGTCAGAACAGTTCTAAAATACTACACTGTCAGAACAGTTCTAAAATACCACACTGTCAGAACAGTTCTAGAATACCACACTGTCAGAACAGTTCTAAAATACCACACTGTCAGAACAATTCTAAAATACCACACTGTCAGAATAGTTCTAAAATACCACACTGTCAGAATAGTTCTAAAATACCACACTGTCTGAACAGTTCTAAAATACTACACTGTCAGAACAGTTCTAAAATACCACACTGTCAGAACAGTTCCAAAATACCACACTGTCAGAACAGGTCTAAAATACCACACTGTCAGAACAGTTCCTAAATCCAATCGAAAAATCATTAAAATCAATATCGATACCCTAACACTCATAAACATGGTCATGACCACCTACCCTGCCGGCTTGGAACAAAACTTCAATAAGTGACAGGGTTAAGTTAAACTAGTTTTATGGGCCCAAATCCTACCCACTTAGAACAGATCACACTTCCTATTTTGTACTGCAATAAGTTGTTTGTTGCGTAAATTGTGTTGAATGTCAAGGTAATGCATATAATGACTGTTTAACTTATCCTTTTTAATTATTTAAGCTGTTACCTCTAGACAAGTGCAATAATACATGTATGAATAATAACAAAACTACACAACGACAGAACAGTCCCAAAATCTAATAAAATATCGTAGATACAGAGACAAGATCGATTCCCATGTAACACATATACATGACCGCTCACTCTTCAGGCTTGGTACCGACACTTCAATTAAAACTGACCAACATTCCAGCAACACCTACATATGCAGTATATATCTCTCAGTTGGTTCGATTTTCCAGAGCTTGTAGGTCCTGTCATAATTTCCTTGATAGAGTGTTGCCACTAACAAGGAAGCCACTGAACCAAGAGTTCCTAGTGGTTAAGTAGAAGTAATCACTTTGAAAGTTTTATGATCGCCACCATGACTTGATCAACCGTTATGGAGTATCTATGTAACAAATGACCACGGATCTGTTCCGTTTGTCGTAATCGCAATCCGGTCCTTTCCTCATTCATGACTTATCACCGGGTTTGTAACAAGATAAACACGACAGGTGCCACATGTGGAACAAGAACTGCTCACCCTTCCAGAGCACCTGAGTTCACCCTCCCGGATTTTAGTGGAATTCTTTTTGTTCGGTCTTTAATTTTGGGTGTAATGTTGTTTGTTTGTCTTTTTGTTCTTTTTTTCTTTGATCATTGTGTTGTCTGTCAGTTTTCGATTTACGGCTTCTAATTACCCCTTGGATACTAGTATCTTCAAACTTTTTTGATAAAAAAAAAGTGGCGGAGTCAAACTAGTTTTATGAGCCTAAACTACCCCTCTTATTGAAATAATGCGGTAAGTGTTGTATACATGGGAGTAAAATGCCTACCCTCACAGTTGTCGTGATCGTATGGTATTTGGATTTACAACTACTTATGCAATCAGTGCTTATCACCACTAACGTTGTGAGTTCGAATCCCACCATAACCCTAACACTAACTCTAACCCTACCTCACATGAGAGGTAGTTGTTGGTATTGGTGGACCATCACTTCCAAGAAACGTCTATAGAAGAAATGATATTTAATGACTAACAAAAAGATAGCTCACCATTGTCTGATCGTTTCTCACAGCAATTTCTACATAACAATTGTAATATAAGGACCACTAGTATAATGAGGACCACAAACAATATTAACAGATCTACAACAGTAATGCCTCTTAGTGATATGAACTGCTTGGTCAAATCATCATTCTCAGCACCTGTAAGTATATAGTATAATACCATTTAGGGAGGATTTATACTAACTTTTCCTATAAGAATCGAAATAATTCATGGAAGCCATAGTTTGTATAACGTTTTAACACTGCAAAATTATTTTCGTAGCATTTTATCCCTCCCTATCGCTCGAGATAAACAAAAATACGAAAATAATGTTACCCATGTTAAAACTGGATACAAAATCTGGCTTCCATGAATTATTTCTTAATTTTCTTTTGACTTTTCGGACATGGATTATTCTGACAACAAAGGAAACAAAGATAAATTCACTGAGAATTGTTCTGAAGTCAATGACATAAACTAATTAGTATCTAAAGCAGACATACTTCTATTAGTATCTAAAGCAGACATACTTCTATTAGTATCTAAAGCAGACACACTTCTATTAGTATCTAAAGCAGACATACTTCTATTAGTATCTAAAGCAGACATACTTCTGTTAGTATCTAAAGCAGACATACTTCTATTAGTATCTAAAGCAGACACACTTCTATTAGTATCTAAAGCAGACATACTTCTATTAGTATCTAAAGCAGACATACTTCTATTAGTATCTAAAGCAGACATACTTCTATTAGTATCTAAAGCAGACACACTTCTATTAGTATCTAAAGCAGACATACTTCTATTAGTATCTAAAGCAGCCATACTTCTATTAGTATCTAAAGCAGACACACTTCTATTAGTATCTAAAGCAGACATACTTCTATTAGTATCTAAAGCAGACATACTTCTATTAGTATCTAAAGCAGACACACTTCTATTAGTATCTAAAGCAGACATACTTCTATTAGTATCTAAAGCAGACATACTTCTATTAGTATCTAAAGCAGACATACTTCTATTAGTATCTAAAGCAGACATACTTCTATTAGTATCTAAAGCAGACATACTTCTATTAGTATCTAAAGCAAACATACTTCTATTAGTATCTAAAGCAGACATACTTCTATTAGTATCTAAAGCAGACATACTTCTATTAGTATCTAAAGCAGACATACTTCTATTAGTATCTAAAGCAGACATACTTCTATTAGTATCTAAAGCAGACATACTTCTATTAGTATCTAAAGCAGACACACTTCTATTAGTATCTAAAGCAGACACACTTCTATTAGTATCTAAAGCAGACACACTTCTATTAGTATCTAAAGCAGACATACTTCTATTAGTATCTAAAGCAGACACACTTCTATTAGTATCTAAAGCAGACATACTTCTATTAGTATCTAAAGCAGACATACTTCTATTAGTATCTAAAGCAGACATACTTCTATTAGTATCTAAAGCAGACATACTTCTATTAGTATCTAAAGCAGACACACTTCTATTAGTATCTAAAGCAGACATACTTCTATTAGTATCTAAAGCAGGCACACTTCTATTAGTATCTAAAGCAGACATACTTCTATTAGTATCTAAAGCAGACACACTTCTATTAGTATCTAAAGCAGACACACTTCTATTAGTATCTAAAGCAGACATACTTCTATTAGTATCTAAAGCAGACATACTTCTATTAGTATCTAAAGCAGACATACTTCTATTAATATCTAAAGCAGACATACTTCTATTAGTATCTAAAGCAGACATACTTCTATTAGTATCTAAAGCAGACATACTTCTATTAGTATCTAAAGCAGCCATACTTCTATTAGTATCTAAAGCAGACACACTTCTATTAGTATCTAAAGCAGACATACTTCTATTAGTATCTAAAGTAGACATACTTCTATTAGGAAGATTTTAGAATACCAGCGCATGTGTGCAGTCCTTGAAATGAACATGTGAATTTACTGGTCCGAATCAAATCCTTTATTTTTTTGCATAGTTGTTAAAAAAAACAGAAAAAATTTACTGGTCTGAGCAAAGTTAAACTGGTATTGGGCGGGAGAACCGTTTCTCATTGTGAGGACTGTGTGTGTTCTTTCTTTCTTTGCGGAGGTTTACTTTTTTGATATTTCCCTCTCACTTAATGTTCTTGCTATGTCTTCACATTATATTACTTACGAAAATACTTAAGCTTCATTGAAGCAGTGTTAGAACCAACATCACATGACCACATGTTATTATCATAGAAAACATCCATGTTTGTAATAGTAAGTACAGCTCTGGCTCCATCCATTGTTACATTAAATCGTATGCTTGTCGTTGTGCACGTTCCGGTGTCATGACTACAACTTGCTAGTGTCAGACCACCATGGGTGATGGTCAACTGATTCTTTGCAGCTTGCAGTTCATCAGCCGTCGACTTGCAGATAATCTGAACGGGTGGATGAAGGCAATCTGACGCCTCAGCTTCCAACACATCAATAGATACACCTACAGTAGATCGAACTTAGAAAAAGAATCATGACATTAGCCAGTTTATACACCAATCAAACAAAGCAATATACATGACATTGTTGTTAAACCACAGCTGATTACGCTTAGATTACTTCCCATTTCACGAATGTGGATAGTAATCGGCGCCTGATCAGCTGATGAGTGGATAGTAATCGGCGCGTGATCAGTTGATGATTGGAGAGCAAGCGGTGCGTGATCAACTGATGAGTGGAGAGCAAGCGGCGCGTGATCAGTTAATGATTGGAGAGTAATCGGCGCGTGATCAGCTGATGAGTGGTGAATATTGTTTGTCTTTTTGTCCTTTTTCTGTTGACCAAAGTATTGCCTGGTCTTCTTTGAATTGCGTGTTTTGATTACCCTTTTGCTATCTTCATACTTTCCTTAAATTAAATCTTTTGTTACGATATTTTCTATATTGAATTATTAATTACTATGAAAAAAAAACTTTGCTCCAGTAATGTTTATCCAAGTATTATATGAGTTTTACCTCTGGGTGCCTCTTATCGTCGGAATGTTCCTTTATTCGCATGAAGCAGACTACATGCAGCGGTGTCTCAAGAAAAACGGGAGTAAATATCCCGGTCCTTCATTTTGACATCTGCTATATATAAATGCCCTGTCACTGAATAATTCAACGTGGTGATTATGTTGATCGCATCTATCTCATTATACTTGAAATAAAGTCTCAGTGAGGGTCGAATGAGATCGCAACATTACAAGAACAGAGATCATTTCAGTCTCAGTGAGGGTCGAATGAGATCGCAACATTACAACAACAGAGATCATTTCAATTTTCCATTGTGAACTTTCCATTTATACGTAGCAAACCTGCATATGAAGTGTATATCTCTCAGTTGATAATATATTCTAGAACTTCTGTTTCCAATCAGGATATCCTTGATTGGTGATTGCTGCGAACAAGGAAGCTACAGAACCAATGGTTCCTAGTGATAAAGCAGCCAGAATGGCGTATTTATCCTTATGGAATGCCTAACACAGGTGACCAGTCCTCGAAATGAAAGTTTGAATTTATTTTTATATAGTTCTAAATAAAAACTGAAAAATTGACTGGTCGGATGACCAGTGCTCATCGTGAGGACTTGGTGACCACGGAGATGTTTCGTTTGTCGTTGCCAAATCTCGCCCTTTCCTCTCTCATGACTTATCATCGGATTTCTAATCATTTGTTTTCGGCTAACTAAACATGTATGACATGTCAACATGTGAGGGCGATCATCCTGATTTCGTTTGATAACATTAAAAACAAAACACAAGCTTTGTTAAAGCCAACCCAATGATCATTCGTGTACATTTTTTAATTAAACATTTCCTCAGATGGTCCTACATTAAAATGGCTTGTAGTCGAGTCCATCTTGAACTTCTTATCACCGCTGAATGGCTATAGGGGGCTGTCGTGACCATGGTCGTATGGTAGTTGGATTTCTCCGGGTCCTCCACCTATAAAATTGACCGCCACGATATAACTGAAATATTGTTGAAAGTGGCGTTAAACACCATTAAGCAAACAAACAAAACTGAATAGCTATATAAATGTTGTATATAGGGAGGGTACTACTAAACTGAGAAACGAAAACGAAACGAAACGAAATACATCGAAACGAAACGAAATGAAGTTGGCAGACATCTATCTGCAAGAGGAATTATACCTCTGTAAATTATTTTCCCATCGCGGTTTGTGATTGGCAATAACTTGTTTTATATTCAAACTAGTATAGCAGTATATAGATGAAAATGTTGTGGCTCTTAGTAAAAAGAAATAAAGAAACATGCCAGGCGCTGCTTTGAAAGTTACGGAAGTGATATTAAAACATAAGATTACGATCTATGCATGTTTATACAGATCCACAATTAGGTAACATTTTTTTTTCAATTCTGTTAGGCTAATCAGTATGTCAACTAATTCTAGTAGATATTGAAATAAAATAAAAATTGAATAGTCGATCATCAGAAAACGGACGCAGTAGCGGCTAAGGTGTTAAAGAATTATATGCTTATTTTGCTAGGGATAACCTGCTTTCGCTGTTGGCAATGTAAGTTAATTCAGTAGGATTTCCCAGTGCACAAATACCTGCAGATATGATGTTTTCAAGAACTTGACTCGGAAAATGCTAAGTCCGGGTATTAGGATATAATTTCGACAATTAGCTACTTTCATAATATTCGGAAATAGTTTGGAAGTTATTATAAATTTTCTTGTGATATTTTTTTGATTTGGGGCTATAAACGCAGAATTCCAAGTCATGTTCAAAAGACAGTAACTGACAAAAGAGTTGTGCACAGTTGATTTATATAATAGATCTACGGAGTGATGACTCTAACCTAGGTTTGACTTATCCCTGAGTAGTTTGTCTGACAGCAGTTGTCCTCTCTCTAGGAAGTCACTGTATTGGACACAAACTCTAGCGTAGCGGATCAACTTTGAATGTAGACACATGCATACGCCGATGATGCGGGTATATTACTACCAAGAAAGGGAAAATTCACTACTGGAAAGTCAAAACCATATATTTTTGCCTCGCCTCAAGAATTGGAGAAAGTTATTGTCCCCTCTTGTCCTGGTCTTCCTGTTCCGCCACCTATGTTCCAATGTATTTTGGATGGTCACGTGAAGCCTGATTGAAAATCGGATGTGATATCGTAGAAAAGATACGCTCAGGTCAATCCATAATAAGGTCAGAGACATATGAAACCATGTAAGATCCGCCAACGCTAATATTTTAAAGAATTTAATATATATTTACTATATTTACTGTATTGATGCATGACTTTTGTTGACCTTTTTGAATTTTGCAACAGAAAAGCATCCAAGTGTAGATCTATAAATAGCCGAACTAACCACTCAATATTTCGTTGATTTATACCCCTTCATTGATTGCTTTTGGATCTTTTATGCTTTGTTTGACATATTTCGTTTCGTTTTGTGATACTTCATTTCGTTTCGTTTCGTTTCTTCATTTTTTGTTTCGTTTCGTTGTATTTCGTTTCATTTCGTTTCGTTTCGTTTCGTTTCGTTTCTCAGTTTAGTAGTACCCGTATAGGGATAGTCTAGTCAAGTTGCATTGAAAATGCGTAGAAGATAACAATTAACGTGAACAAATTAACTGACGACGATGACGACGGACACAAAGTGATCACAATAACCTTTTTGCACTTGTGAGCTAAAATAAAAACACACACAAAACAGTACAAAGAATTATAACAATACCTTGACAAAGTTCAATAATAATCCCAAGAACTGTAAAAGTTAAAAATATCTTCATCTTTACTGCTACCGTCCTTTCAAGTTTACTGTCCGCTTTCTTTGTCTGCCTTGAAAATTTGTTGTGTCAATGGTTTTCCGTTTACTTTCTGTATAGATGCTACCTGTGAGGTTAGTACATTTTTCTATAATTAGAAGCACTCTATATATATCTTTTGAATTTCCACATTCTTTTAATATACACCAAACTTACTCGGTAAATATGTTTTCAGAAAATACCTAACAAAAACTTCATTATGATAGTTCATTTGAAGTTATAAATAGTAACTATTTAAAATATTGAAATTTGCACGTCATTAAAATTTGCCCGATTTTGATTGCTGTCAATATCTCGGTGATTTTTGATTTTTTTAATTTTTGGTGTTTTAGCGCCACTTTCAACAATATTTCAGCTATATCATGGCGAGTGCACCCTTTTTGCAATTTACAAAGCCGGGCGCGAACCCGCGCGTATTGGTGATAGGCTTGTATGAGTTGTTAGATCCAACGACCTAACTCATTGAGCCACCCGGGTCCCCTCGGTTATCCTAACTGAAAAGCTGAATTGGCGTCAATTTTAACAATTTTAACATTTTTTTTCATGCTATGCTGCATTTTAGACGTTTATTTCTTATTTTTGTTTGTTTGCACAGAATCATTTACACTTGTTTCCGATCCGACATCCCGAAGGTTCATACGTTGGCTACTTTTTCAGACGTTTATATATTTATAAAATTTTACATTTGTATAGTCTTTTTGTAGACTTATAGTTATTTTTGTTATATTTTAACATCTTTTTTTATGTTGTTGTGCTACATTTTAGACGTTAATAGTGAAACCTATCGAAACCAAACCTCCTTAGGACCAACTTGTGTGTTGGGAATAGACAGGTTTTGGTCTATACAGGTTATGTTAACAAATAAATCATTGATTGGGACTTTATCTAAAGTTAGATATATACAGGATTCTGGCTTATTCAGGTTTCGGTTTAGACAGGTTTCGTTGTACATGACATAGAATTATAAATAAAACGCTTTGCTTAGTGGCAGATTTCAGACATACCAATTATATGTACATTTGTATTGTATTTTTCATTTTGAGTAAAACCCACCTCCTCCTCTTTAGGAAAATCCGCTGGTATTCTCTACTCGTACTGATATCACAATTATTTATTTGATTACATATAATGATATACATAAGCAATATAATCCGAATATAGCTTTATTTGTGACTTTCGGGTCATTAGAGTTGTGCCCCTCCACAACACCATTCATCTCGTATCTGGTATTGCAAAGAAAGTTGGTTTATGGTGTTTAATGCCACTTTTAATTATATTTCAGCTATATCGTGATGGTCAGTTTTATTGATAAAGGAACCAGAGTACCCGGAAAAAACCACCGACCTGTCGCAAATCACTGACAAATTTGATCATGTTGTATCGAGTACACCACGCCAAAGAAGGTCGTGATGCTTATGGACATGCACTTTCAATTAGCAAAATTTTAAAGAAACTAAAAGTAAAAACACAAATTTATAAAGAATATAATATGTGAGTATGATAAGGGTAGATTTTGGCCCAATCTCAGAAACTGTTTATATAGATATAATATTAAACACAATCATTGAAAGGTAAGAATTTTTTTCTTTTTTTTATGATTTCACTTTGTCCTTTGTTGCTTAGCAACGTAAATGGAGGAGGGTCCAATTAATCATTGGAAATTCTAATATGGTGGTTTGATTTTACATATCTTGCAGTCTTTTCGACAAAATGTTATATTCTGTGTATGTACACTCTAAATATAATATTCCAATTCTCTATGGTAGTATATAGTATTTTTGTGTAGTTTTGTCACCCTAGCAACGGTTTTGTAAACATTAAATTAGCCTATATTATTGCAATTAATGGTTGAATTTTGACATCTACGATCTTTTGACTTGATATTTGATTAAGCGGTACATTTTTGTCAAGCTATACACACTACAAATGTCATTTCATATTTCAAAAATACATTTTGATATTTGTATTCATAGTTATGCCCCGTCCATAGCAACAGGTTTCCCTATGCAGAGTATTTTCCTGTAGATCTCGTGGACCTTTTATTTAATAAAGAAAAAAAATTCTACAACAGCACCTTAGCAGATCTAGAGACATCTTATCATTTACTAACCAGTATATATTATAAGAATTCCTTAAACCTTACAATGTCCCTAGTAACCGCAGAAACTCGTCAATGCTGAGCTCTGTAAATTGCTTTTTTTAATTCTTTATATAACCGAATGCTGATCTTTTTATTTTTTAAATCATGAGAGGAAATTATTCTCAGTAATTAGAATGTCAAAGGAACCAAGTCAACTGCATAATATGGTAAAGCAGCGCTACAGCAGCAGCAAATGGGCAGGAGAGGATACAATCCATGTTGAATAATTAAGAAATAAATCATGGAAGCCAGAATGTGTTGGGAGTTTTAACATGGATTGGCGGATATTATACGTTATTAGTCTCGAGATGTTTATATATCCCGTTTTAAAGGGCAATGGTTTTGCTAAAAGGTTCGGCTGAGGCTGAAGCCGAACCTTTTAACAAAACCACTGCCCTTTAAAACGGGATATATAACATCTAGAGACTGATAACATTTTTATCTGAATGTTCCAACATTAATAAGTATGTCCTTATTATAGGAAAAACATAAATACGTGTATCTTTGGACAAAGATCACAGAGAGCGATTATTGATTTTCTGTCATCAATGTGTGTCGTCTGCTGTGCACAATGTAAATGGACAGCACATAGGTGAGATCGATTATTGATTTTCTGTCACCGCACGGCTTCCCTGAAGTTTTAAAAGTACCTTTTTAGCCAATCAAAATTCTACTTGCCACGAGAACATCAGAGAATAATATTTTATCCGGAGCCAGAAGCGAGGGATAAAATTTACTAATATCCGCCAATCCATGTTAAAACTCAAAACACATTCTGGCTTCCATGATTTATTTCGATTCTGATATGTCTAAGAGTACAAATACGGTAGTATACTTTGATTGGAAGACGGTAATTTATATTTACGGTATCTTCAAACTTTTTTTGTTGAGAAAAGTAAAACGTGATAGATTATATAAATAGAATGCTTGGTAATACTGTATTATCGGTCATGACCCATTAAAGTAAAATAATACCACTAAAATTCCAAGTAATACTACACATTCAGCACTGACTCATAAACGACAGATTATATCAATGACATTCTTAGTAAGGATAACAAAAGAACCATAATAAACAAAACACCGAATATGTAAATCAAACCTGACATCCGTATACTATGCTAAAACATGCACGTTATATCGTTATATGTACTGTATTAGATGAATTATGAATTTTCAAATATATTGTTTGTTTTTCCATACTTTATTGAAATAAGTAAGAATAAAATATTGATCTCACGATGTTGTTATCGGCAGTCATGTGTGCTAAACCATTACGCCACCGCAACGTTAATATTAAGCTATATATAAATCAAATTTACATTAATACAATTATTCACTTTGCGAAAGAGCTAAATAAAATATATTTGTTAAAGAAAAAATTATAAAAAGTAACGGGACTACTAAAAATAGAAAGTTCCGATGTGTTTACACGTCCAATGAATTAATCTCTAACATAATCTGACGCACTACTTTTCTTTTTGGTTGCTTGTTTGTTTTCTGTACTTTTTGTGAATTGTGGGGATAATATTAAAGTATACTTTAGTATAGTAACACATGAAATTCCACTGAGGGTTAGAAAAAAAAAACACGTCGGACTCAATGTACAATCAGGTCGGCAGTAAATCACCTCCAAAATTTATTTAACGTCAAAACTGTTTCATAAACATTGTTCAAGCTTTACTCCCGTAGCAAAACAACTACGATAACCAACTTTATTTTGGATGAGAATAAAAGGTCGATTTCTATTTCTGTCTATTACGGATGAAAACGGTCAATAAAAAATGGCCGCTGACGAGAAATCGACCTTAAAATTATTTTTTTATTACAGATTTCATACTCTCCACACTCAGGTACCAACAAAAAAAGTAAATGAGATATGTGTTTATGTATATTAAACATCATACTAAAATATACCGTTGGTACCTGCTTGTGGTTATTCTGAAAATTGACATTAAATACACATTTCTTGTTAGATTTCATATATTTTCACGAAACGATAGACTTTTCATTGACTAGTGTGACGTCATCGCACGTGCAAATATGGAAAATTGTTACCAAATTAGTAGTTGGGGTAAAAGTCTTATAAAATCAAGAAACAACGAAAGCTATACGTTTCATTTATAATTTGTCTATTTTTTAGGCCAATTTCTGCCCTTATCATACCTACTCCTTTACATGGTTAATACTTCTTTCAATAATTATATTGAGTGGTCATGTTTGGCGGCGGAGGAAACAGGAGCGCCCACTGAAACCCACGTAACCTGTCACAAGAAACTTTATCATAAAAGTTGTATCGAGTACACATCGTAGGAGAAGGCGAATATATTTGTAATCATATTATGAAACATGTGTGGAAGGAGAAAGTGTTTATTGATTTTGTGATAATACAATGTATATGTACTGGTTATAAGCAGGTGAATACAATACAATACGATCGCTGCTATATGAATTCTGTGCCAAATTATCGAAGTTGAAATCTTAATAATAAGAGCATAGAGTCGGCATATGCAAGCAGTTGTTATCATAAGATTGTATGGATATATGGACACGAACACGATAAATAAAGGAAAAGGAGAAGAAATTGTCATGTTTAACATTAAAGAGAGAGGCTACACCAATCGTGTAAAAATTGATAAATTTAATCATTTGTTATCTAAAATTCAACTATTTAATATCAAAATGAGATGACTGGCGGAGGATTTGTAAAAAATTAAATGAAAAAAGAAAAATATATTGTGTAGTTAAAACAAATTCACTTACCCCTTTTACCCTTTTAGGTTTTAATTCAATTGACAAAGTCAAGATCATTAAATTTATTAGACCATTACCTATCGGATGAGTGGACATTTTCACACGTTTGTCCTAAAATATTTATTGACAGAATTGTGCTGATCTCAGCTGAGTAAGAGACAACTAATTTATTATGACATAAAAGTTGATAAAAGATAGAAAGCTTTTAAACAACATTACATACCTTCCTATAATTATAATTAGGTCTCTTAGATACTATCAAAATGACAAATATGGCATGGGTTTCTTTTTGTTAATGACAATTCATTTAAAGGAATTAATTTAAAGGGTGCTCTATTAGACATGCGGAATGCATGGTTAACAAAACGATACATGGGCGCATTTGTATACCATTATCAGAATACCAGGGGTGGATCCAAGGGAGGGAGGGGGGCGCACCCGGCGCGCGTCCCCCTAAAATTGGAAAAAATTAGATTTTTTGGCGTAAAGTCGTGATTTATCACACGAAATACCCCCAAATTTTCGCGCCTCCCTCCGCTCGGCGCAATTTTGTTAAATGCGCCCCCCCCCCCCTAACTTGAAATCCTGGATCCGCCCCTGAATACCACCGGTTAGCCGGTGTAAAACACGTTATATTTATCATTTATTTTGAATGTACCTTGAGAAATGATCGATTTAACGTCTTAATAAAGAGTTAGTAAGTGATTGATGTTTAACGCCAACTTAGACATTTTTCAGTTGTACCATGGCGAGAACAAGTTAATTTTCAATGAGATGATGATGATGACCGGTTTGTACTAGACAACACGCTGAGTTGGTTTTCATCGTTCTAGCTCACTGAAACGATAAAAATTCAACTTTATTTTTAGATATTAAAGTTTAACTCGGGTGCTTCGGGGGGAGGGGCAGTTTCTGCTCCACTAGTAGCACCCGTCGTGTTACTCTTAAATCATTTATAATAAAACCGTTATCAATAAATAGTTAAACTTTCATCCAATCTAATTTAAATTGGATGTTTGTTGTATCTTTTTTCTTTTTTCCCCCTTGGTAATACACTAACATCCAACGACATATGAAAACCGCAACGATGGTGTACTGGTTAGCGTGCTCGTCTCGAATGCTGTAGAACGTGGGTTCGAGCCCTGATCGAGTCAAACCAATGGACTATAAAATTGGTATTTGTTGTGCTTCTCACTTAAGCACGCAACATTAAGTAGAAAAAGCAGAGACTGTCGCAATCAAGATAATGTGCCCGAGTGGGACGACATGTCTATCCGGGAACTGTTGTTTCAATTTGTTTGTTTGATGGTGGTTAACGCCACTTTCAACAATATTTCAGTTATATCGGTGGAGGAAACCGAAGGACCCGGAGAAAACCACCGACCTGTCGCAAGTCACTGACTAACTTTATCACATAATGTTGTACACCTCGCCCTGATCGAAATTAGAACTCACAACATCACTCACTCAAACAACATACCGTTTGTGGTCATGTCATACAACCTTTCATTCATCATATTATGATCAAATTGTAATTTTCTATAGATGTTTTCTATGTTTTGTTTGTTTGTATTTGTATTTGCTTGACCCACATGGGTGTATTATGTATTTACTTGACCTACATGGGTGTATTATGTATTTACTTGGCCTACATGGGTGTATTATGTATTTACTTGACCTACATGGGTGTATTATGTATTTACTTGACCCACATGGGTGTATTATGTATTTACTTGACCTACATGGGTGTATTATGTATTTACTTGACCTACATGGGTGTATTATGTATTTACTTGACCCACATGGGTGTATTATGTATTTACTTGACCTACATGGGTGTATTATGTATTTACTTAACCCACATGGGTGTATTATGTATTTGCTTGACTCACATGGGTGTATTATGTATTTACTTGACCTACATTGATGTATTATGTATTTACTTGGCCTACATGGGTGTATTATGTATTTACTTGGCCTACATGGGTGTATTATGTATTTACTTGACCCACATGGGTGTATTATGTATTTACTTGACCTACATGGGTGTATTATGTATTTACTTGACCTGCATGGGTGTATTATGTATTTACTTGACCTACATGGGTGTATTATGTATTTACTTGACCTACATGGGTGTATTATGTATTTACTTGACCTACATGGGTGTATTATGTATTTACTTGACCCACATGGGTGTATTATGTAAATAAAGAATTATTGAATTATATTAACCAGTCAGTTGTATGCAAAACAGTTAAATATACACTGTATTAACAGTTAAATATACAAATATACACTGTATTAACAGTTAAATATACACTGTATTAACCAATCAGACCACAGTCACAGTTAAATATACACTGTATTAACCAATCAGATCACAATCACAGTTAAATATACACTGTATTAACCAATCAGACCACAGTCACAGTTAAATATACACTGTATTAACCAATCAGACCACAGTCACAGTTAAATATACACTGTATTAACCAATCGGACCACAGTCACAGTTAAATATACACTGTATTAACCAATCGGACCACAGTCACAGTTAAATATACACTGTATTAACCAATCGGACCACAGTCACAGTTAAATATACACTGTATTAACCAATCGGACCACAGTCACAGTTAAATATACACTGTATTAACCAATCGGACCACAGTCACAGTTAAATATACACTGCATTAACCAATCAGACCACAGTCACAGTTAAATATACACTGCATTAACCAATCGGACCACAGTCACAGTTAAATATACACTGTATTAACCAATCGGACCACAGTCACAGTTAAATATACACTGTATTAACCAATCGGACCACAATCACAGTTAAATATACACTGCATTAACCAATCGGACCAGTCACAGTTAAATATACACTGTATTAACCAATCGGACCACAGTCACAGTTAAATATACACTGTATTAACCAATCGGACCACAGTCACAGTTAAATATACACTGTATTAACCAATCGGACCACAGTCACAGTTAACTATACACTGTATTAACCAATCGGACCACAGTCACAGTTAAATATACACTGTATTAACCAATCAGACCACAGTCACAGTTAAATATACACTGTATTAACCAATCAGACCACAGTCACAATTAAATATACACTGTATTAACCAATCAGATCACAGTCACAGTTAAATATACACTGTATTAACCAATCAGACCACAGTCCCTGGCATGTAATCGGCTTGAATATATAAAAAAAATAGTAGGCACTGCACATTGTGTATTGGTCGGTTGAAAATAGGATCCCTGACGTCGACGTGACTCCATAGAAAATAGGATCCCTGACGTCGATGTGACTCCATAGAAAATAGGATCCCTGACGTCGATGTGACTCCATAGAAAATAGGATCCCTGACGTCGATGTGACTCCATAGAAAATAGGATCCCTGACGTCGATGTGACCCGATAGAAAATAGGATCCCTGACGTCGATGTGACTCCATAGAAAATAGGATCCCTGACGTCGATGTGACTCCATAGAAAATAGGATCCCTGACGTCGATGTGACTCCATAAAAAATAGGATCCCTGACGTCGACGTGACTACATACAGGTGTCTTGGTGTAAATTTTATCAAAATTATTTAAAATGTTTTTAATGAAAATTCGACTATTTCGGGAACTTTAATTTAATTCGATATATTTATTCTCATTGTCAAATTAGTTAATTGAAGTCAAATGTGTCAAATTAAGGAGATTAAGTTTCATTTACTCAGTTTTAGTTAATTTTATATCTATTGTTATACATGTTGTAATTTGCACTCAATCCGATACGTTTCAACATGTCATTTCACGAGTAACAACAAATCGTTGTCATGAAAAATCATATAAATTCAGACCCCAAATAGTGTAAAAATCAATTAGGATACCTGATGTAGTGTACGGACATCGTATGTTGTGTATCTTTTACTGTTATACTGGACTTACCGTAATTGTTATATTGGACTACCATATGTGAACATTGTTTATTTGTTTTGTAAAATATTATTTGGATTTATTAATAGAACATTCAGCTGAAACCAGTTTTATTTTTATATCTATCTACCAGCTAGCTTTCCCCACGTGTAAATTCCCTACACGTTACACGTGTCGTTAGATGTTTTAAGGAAAATGAAAATTATACAAGAAACATCATCTAAATTTAATGAGATTGATTGTCGTCAGTTTACCATTTTGCTTTCACGTGTATTTAAACTGTGTAGAACATTTTAGACATTATATTGTTACCAGTCTGTTCATTTCTAACTGAGACCGTCGTGGTCATGATCGTATGGTAGTTGGATTTACAACTACATATGCAATCAGTGCCTATCACGACTAACGTTGTGAATTCGAATCCCGCCCCGACGAGGTGTACTCGATACAACATTATATGATAAAGTTTGTCAGTGACTTGCGGCAGGTCGGTTCTTTTCTCCGGGTACTCGGTTTCCTCCACCAATAAATCTGACCCCCACGATATAACTGAAATATTGTTGAAAGTGGCGTTAAACACCATAACGCTAATCAATTTATCACTCTTTTGACTGAACATTTTACAATGGTTGTTGATTTACATTATACAATGTACATGTAATTAGTTATTTGTATCAAGCTACATCATTATCAATATTGTTGGCTTTCTGATACTGTTACTATAGTCACAAAACTGGCGTGGCCCATAAGTTCATCCTAATGGCATGGACCCTTGGTACTTCAAGTAGTCATACTATTTCTTTATTTTAAGATACATTTTATTTCCTCTTCAATTGTTAGAGGGATCAATACACACCTAAGACTATGGCTCTAAACTAGTGGTGAAAACATTAGTGCTGTTTTTGTTTTTGTTTTTTTTTCATCTTTTTTTGTTATGTTATAAAACAATTGTAATAAATGCTCATATTGTATATGTATATGCCCCTTGTGGGCCCTTGATTGGTGAATCAATAAACTTATGATTTATGACTTATACATGTTACAGGCAACATTCCTAAACACAATTAATCACATTGTTTTTGTCAATTTAAAATGTACAACGTGGATTTTCCATTGTTAAAAATAGAACCATTTTCAAGATTCCAGTAATATCTGGGCACTAAAACTAGATCAATTAGATCACTATGTATAATGTGCGTACTGTATGAGTTCACACGTATCTAATCTTAGGAAATTGTACGTTTTACAGGATTATGTAAACTGAATCAGAATGTATGGTCTCGAGTCCAAGATGTCCATATAAAGTATACTTTTATTGCAACGACAATATTTCCATGAGCATTTTCTATTTCATTTTTTAAAGCACTATTAATAAATGAGCGCGAAACGACCCGGGGCGAACGGGAATAGGGGCGAACGGGATTCGGGACCCGGTACCATTTAGGTATACTACAGACAGTTCGTTGGTGTCATGCATATCTAATGAGGTTGACAGAGGCGTAGGAATGGACCAGAAAGTGTGGGGGTGGCAAGCTTTAAGAGTGGATCGAAAATTGGGGAGTGATGATCAAGCTTTCAACATGGACAAGCAAAAACAATGGGTCAAGACATACTCTTATATCTATTTCTATTGAACATTTTTTGCTTCCATGCTAAATATAAATTGTTTTCTTCTAAATTTTTGCCGAAAAAAGGGTGCACTTGTATATATCACTTATGGACGTTTGGAATGCATATAGTCACCAAGCTTCAAAGTATATTGCCACTGTTTCTAGTGCTTAGCAGTCACATTTACTTGTTTTATATAACTCTGCTTAAAGTCCCCTTTATTTACAATCTGTCTATTGTTTGCTGTCCATACCGATTGTGATAATAAATGTCAGTAATTTGCATTGGTTTGCACACTGTACAACTACTCTGACTCACAGCCGCTGGTGGCACAGAATTAGACCCCCTTTTTTTTACTTTCTGTTTACATTTATTTTCAATAAAATTTCTTTATTATTTCATCTCTTTTTCCTTTATTTATCATGTTTGTGTCCATATATCCATACAAACCTAAGGTAACAACAGTTTCTATGTGTCCAATGACATTCTATCTTCAAGAGTATGCAAGCTGTTATTTTTATAAGGGTATGCTTTGAACCAAAAGTGTCCTTTTTGTTTTGCTTTACAGTTTTCAAAACTTAACCCCCTATGTCTTATCCACTTCTGAAACTTCCCCCTTTTTTCCAGTCCACTCTTGATACCTCAGCATGGTGAGACAGAAAAAAATGGTGTTTACCTATCTATCAATCAATCAATATAGGAATAATAAATAATTTATATTCCTCTAAATCTGCCAGTTTTGCTTTATGTTATAACTGTGTTCTTGATCATTCTTATTATGTAGGCAATGAACAAAAAACATACAAAATCATTCAGGATATTTGAGTAACAAAATTTCTCTTTCAATATAAAGATACCCCTTGGGGAACCCCAGGATATAGACATGATTTAGTTTCTTAGCTGTGGGGTACAACTCCTCAGAGAGAGGGGAACACTAGTTGTGATTGGTGAATCAAATGCACTTGTCCTAATGATTTGAAGAAAATAAGTGTCATTTTTGGAGAATGCCATGCTCCTTGCATATATAATAAACAAATTGTACCTCCTTCCTATTGATTGGTTGGTTGGTTTGATGGTATTCAATACCACTTTCAACAATATTTCAGTTATATCATGGCAGTCAGTTTTATTGGTGGAGGAATCCGGAGGACCCGGAGAATACCACTGACCTGTCGCAAGTCACTGACAAACTTTATCACAAAATGTTGTGCACCTCGCCCTGATCGAGATTCGAACTCACAACATCAGTGGTGATAGGCACTGATTGTATAGGTAGTAAATCCAACTACCGGTCATGACGGCCCCTTCCTCCTCCTATTGAGTCATTGGTAACTTGTTGTTCACACTCTATTACTAATTATCTCCCCTTTTAATTGTGGCAGTCAAAATATTTGTTCACAGAACAATCTTATCTTAGTACCAGCTAGTAGTCCTCCTTCTGCATTGCATGTTTACATCATACCGGTAAATATAGCTGCGATACTGCTCACTAGATGTTAAATAATAATCAGTCTACCATCTTATCCTGAGAGACAAATTTGTGAGAGGTATATCTGTTGTAAATCCAAACTCAACAGGAAATTTTTTCTCCCACATATTAGGTCATAGGCAGTCCAATGAAGAAAGCATACTCCTCGATTTTGAGGCAAAATTTGAATATAATAAATAGAGGGTTAGGGTTATGGTGTTTAACACCACTTTCAACACTATTTCAGTGGCGATCAGTTTTATTGGTGGAGAAAACTGGAGTACCCGAAGAAAACCACTGACCTGTCGCAAGTCACTGACAAAATTTTAACACATAATGTTGTATCGAGTACACCTCGTCTGAGCGGGATTTGAACTCACAACTTAAGTGGTTATAGGCGCTGATTGCATAGGTAGTTGTAGATAATGTTAATAAAACACTAAAATCCTGAGAATTTTTTTTTTAATTTATTATACTTATTTAAAATTTGTGCTTTTGTTTTTCATTTTCATCTAAAAATGTATGTACAACATCTAAAAATGATGATGGATTGTCTGAATGTACCCAGTGACCAGAACCTTCTATATGACGAACTTGAGCATTAGGAAATAGTCTCTCAATTTCTGGTAAATCTACCTGACTGAAAAACAAAAGTAAAATATATGTTAAGATGTTTGTACACAATGCACCTGTACATTATTACAATATACAAGTACTGGAATCTTGAACACTAATAAATAAATTTCATATCAGCTTCGCTAGCCAAGGATTATGACGAAAATTTGAACTGTTGATTGATTGATGATTGGTGTTTAATGCCAACGTTAGCAGTATTTCAGCTATATCATGGCGTGAACAAATTTAGAACTGTTGATACGCAACAGAATTTCAAATGTCATTAAACCATTAGGCTCACAATTAACCAGATACATATTTAAATATGCAATCTCCATATGACTACAATTTACCAATAATATTTTGATTCAGCACTTCTCTAAGGACAACAATTTACCTGATATATCTATATCAAAAGACTCAAAGACTAAAAATCTTCCATAGGGCATTTAATGTACCAAATATATTGTTACAAAAATATATTTAGATTCAGAACTCACCGCATTGGTGGCATAATGGTGAGCATGCTCGCCTCGAGTGCGGTAGATCGTGGGTTCGAGCCTCGGTGCTTCTCCGCTAAGCACACAGCATTAAGGAAAAAGAGCAGAGACTGGTTGGCTTGGAATCAGAATAATGTGTCCGAGTGGAGTGACATGTCTACCCGCGGACTGTTGTTTCAGTGAGCTAGCACTATAAAAATCCAACTCAGCGTGTTGGTCTAGAACAAAGCGGACCTCATCATCATCTCATTGAAAATTAACTTGTTCTCACCTTGAAATATCTGAAAAATTGTTGAATTGGCATTGAACAACAATCACTCACTCACTAAATTCAATACTCCATAAAGAAGACAATTTACCTGATATATTTAGATTCAGAACCTCCAATAAACAAAGTAGGTCCATCATAGCATATATTTGAAAAATCAGGAAAAGAAGAGATGTGTTCAAAGTTGTTGATTATACTGTCTAAGTTGATTTTCCATCCAAATTTCCTGTCTGTCTGTATAAGATTGGCTACTAAGAATTGTCTTACACCTGGACTCTGTAAAAAAAACCAGTGTTAATCTTGATAAGATTGTAGATTATCAATCAAATCTCTGTAAAAAACCAGTCTTAATCTTGATAAGATTGTAGATTATCAATCAAATGTCTGTAAAAAACCAGTCTTAATCTTGATAAGATTGTAGATTATCAATCAAATGTCTGTAAAAAACCAGTCTTAATCTTGATAAGATTGTAGATTATCAATCAAATGTCTGTAAAAAACCAGTCTTAATCTTGATAAGATTGTAGATTATCAATCAAATCTCTGTAAAAAACCAGTCTTAATCTTGATAAGATTGTAGATTATCAATCAAATCTCTGTAAAAAACCAGTCTTAATCTTGATAAGATTGTAGATTATCAATCAAATCTCTGTAAAAAACCAGTCTTAATCTTGATAAGATTGTAGATTATCAATCAAATCTCTGTAAAAAACCAGTCTTAATCTTGATAAGATTGAAGATTATCAATCAAATCTCTGTAAAAAACCAGTCTTAATCTTGATAAGATTGAAGATTATCAATCAAATCTCTGTAAAAAACCAGCCTTAATCTTGATAAGATTGTAGATTATCAATCAAATCTCTGTAAAAAACCAGTCTTAATCTTGATAAGATTGTAGATTATCAATCAAATCTCTGTAAAAAAAAACAGTCTTAATCTTGATAAGATTGTAGATTATCAATCAAATCTCTGTAAAAAACCAGTCTTAATCTTGATAAGATTGAAGATTATCAATCAAATCTCTAAAAAAACCAGTCTTAATCTTGATAAGATTGAAGATTATCAATCAAATCTCTGTAAAAAACCAGTCTTAATCTTGATAAGATTGTAGATTATCAATCAAATCTCTGTAAAAAAACAGTCTTAATCTTGATAAGATTGAAGATTATCAATCAAATCTCTGTTTAAAAACCAGTCTTAATCTTGATAAGATTGTAGATTATCAATCAAATGTCTGTAAAAAACCAGTCTTAATCTTGATAAGATTGTAGATTATCAATCAAATGTCTGTAAAAAACCAGTCTTAATCTTGATAAGATTGTAGATTATCAATCAAATCTCTGTAAAAAACCAGTCTTAATCTTGATAAGATTGTAGATTATCAATCAAATCTCTGTAAAAAACCAGTCTTAATCTTGATAAGATTGTAGATTATCAATCAAATCTCTGTAAAAAACCAGTCTTAATCTTGATAAGATTGTAGATTATCAATCAAATCTCTAAAAAACCAGTCTTAATCTTGATAAGATTGAAGATTATCAATCAAATCTCTGTAAAAAACCAGTCTTAATCTTGATAAGATTGAAGATTATCAATCAAATCTCTGTAAAAAACCAGCCTTAATCTTGATAAGATTGTAGATTATCAATCAAATCTCTGTAAAAAACCAGTCTTAATCTTGATAAGATTGTAGATTATCAATCAAATCTCTGTAAAAAAACCAGTCTTAATCTTGATAAGATTGTAGATTATCAATCAAATCTCTGTAAAAAACCAGTCTTAATCTTGATAAGATTGTAGATTATCAATCAAATCTCTGTAAAAAAACCAGTCTTAATCTTGATAAGATTGTAGATTATCAATCAAATCTCTGTAAAAAACCAGTCTTAATCTTGATAAGATTGAAGATTATCAATCAAATCTCTAAAAAAACCAGTCTTAATCTTGATAAGATTGAAGATTATCAATCAAATCTCTGTAAAAACCAGTCTTAATCTTGATAAGATTGTAGATTATCAATCAAATCTCTGTAAAAAAACAGTCTTAATCTTGATAAGATTGAAGATTATCAATCAAATCTCTGTTTAAAAACCAGTCTTAATCTTGATAAGATTGTAGATTATCAATCAAATGTCTGTAAAAAACCAGTCTTAATCTTGATAAGATTGTAGATTATCAATCAAATGTCTGTAAAAAACCAGTCTTAATCTTGATAAGATTGTAGATTATCAATCAAATCTCTGTAAAAAACCAGTCTTAATCTTGATAAGATTGTAGATTATCAATCAAATCTCTGTAAAAAACCAGTCTTAATCTTGATAAGATTGTAGATTATCAATCAAATCTCTAAAAAACCAGTCTTAATCTTGATAAGATTGAAGATTATCAATCAAATCTCTGTAAAAAACCAGTCTTAATCTTGATAAGATTGAAGATTATCAATCAAATCTCTGTAAAAAAACAGCCTTAATCTTGATAAGATTGTAGATTATCAATCAAATCTCTGTAAAAAACCAGTCTTAATCTTGATAAGATTGTAGATTATCAATCAAATCTCTGTAAAAAAACCAGTCTTAATCTTGATAAGATTGTAGATTATCAATCAAATCTCTGTAAAAAACCAGTCTTAATCTTGATAAGATTGAAGATTATCAATCAAATCTCTAAAAAAAACAGTCTTAATCTTGATAAGATTGAAGATTATCAATCAAATCTCTGTAAAAAACCAGTCTTAATCTTGATAAGATTGTAGATTATCAATCAAATCTCTGTAAAAAAACAGTCTTAATCTTGATAAGATTGAAGATTATCAATCAAATCTCTGTTTAAAAACCAGTCTTAATCTTGATAAGATTGAAGATTATCAATCAAATCTCTGTAAAAAACCAGCCTTAATCTTGATAAGATTGTAGATTATCAATCAAATCTCTGTAAAAAACCAGTCTTAATCTTGATAAGATTGTAGATTATCAATCAAATCTCTGTAAAAAACCAGTCTTAATCTTGATAAGATTGTAGATTATCAATCAAATCTCTGTAAAAAACCAGTCTTAATCTTGATAAGATTGAAGATTATCAATCAAATCTCTGTAAAAAAACCAGTCTTAATCTTGATAAGATTGTAGATTATCAATCAAATCTCTTTAAAAAAAACCAGCTTAATCTTGATAAGATTGTAGATTATCAATCAAATCTCTGTAAAAAACCAGTCTTAATCTTGATAAGATTGAAGATTATCAATCAAATCATTTTATTACAGCTACATGAATAGTAATAAAATGAAAAACTTACCACAGAATACTTCAAAAATACACTCAGAAAATGAGAGGCGAAACTGATACCAATAACAAACATATACATGTACATTCACTCTCCCGGCTAGGTACAGGTACTTTAATTAATAATAAAATAGCAGGGTTGTGTTATGCCTCTTAGTAAAATGATGCAAGTTTTTTCCACATGCGAGTAATATGAGAACTGGGTTTTTTTCATAGTGTTTTAGAGAATGCTTAGTCCTAATCTTGATCTTTATACTTTAATATATCTATTCTTAGTGACACAAAAGTTGTCATATGTATATTATGTTAATACAAACGTTAGTCACGTTCCTGGCAAATTTTAGTTTTTGTTTTGTATGTTAGATAAACCATGACCTCTTTTGTTTGATAGCTTGGTATTTATATGTAAGGGGAAACAATCTATATTATTATCTAGTCAATGAAGGAAATTAAAATACCTATGATTCAAATGTCACTTTCTGAGCAAATTATTCAAGTTATTTCATGGAGAAAACAACTTAATGTGTGATGCAAGGATCTAGCCCACTAAAACAGTTATTATATGACAGGTAGACATGTCATTACCTTAATTTGTGATGCAAGGATCTAGCCCACTAAAACAGTTATTACAGGTAGACATGTCATTACCTTAATTTGTGATGCAAGGATCTAGCCCACTAAAACAGTTATTACAGGTAGACATGTCATTACCTTAATTTGTGATGTAAGGATCTAGCCCACTAAAACAGTTATTACAGGTAGACATGTCATTACCTTAATGTGTGATGCAAGGATCTAGCCCACTAAAACAGTTATTACAGGTAGACATGTCATTACCTTAATTTGTGATGTAAGGATCTAGCCCACTAAAACAGTTATTACAGGTAGACATGTCATTACCTTAATTTGTGATGTTAGGATCTAGCCCACTAAAACAGTTATTACAGGTAGACATGTCATTACCTTAATGTGTGATGCAAGGATCTTGCCCACTAAAACAGTTATTACAGGTAGACATGTCATTACCTTAATTTGTGATGCAAGGATCTAGCCCACTAAAACAGTTATTACAGGTAGACATGTCATTACCTTAATGTGTGATGCAAGGATCTAGCCCACTAAAACAGTTATTACAGGTAGACATGTCATTACCTTAATGTGTGATGCAAGGATCTAGCCCACTAAAACAGTTATTACAGGTAGACATGTCATTACCTTAATGTGTGATGCAAGGATCTAGCCCACTAAAACAGTTATTACAGGTAGACATGTCATTACCTTAATGTGTGATGCAAGGATCTAGCCCACTAAAACAGTTATTACAGGTAGACATGTCATTACCTTAATTTGTGATGTAAGGATCTAGCCCACTAAAACAGTTATTACAGGTAGACATGTCATTACCTTAATGTGTGATGCAAGGATCTAGCCCACTTAAAACAGTTATTACAGGTAGACATGTCATTACCTTAATGTGTGATGCAAGGATCTAGCCCACTAAAACAGTTATTACAGGTAGACATGTCATTACCTTAATTTGTGATGTAAGGATCTAGCCCACTAAAACAGTTATTACAGGTAGACATGTCATTACCTTAATGTGTGATGCAAGGATCTAGCCCACTAAAACAGTTATTACAGGTAGACATGTCATTACCTTAATGTGTGATGCAAGGATCTAGCCCACTAAAACAGTTATTACAGGTAGACATGTCATTACCTTAATGTGTGATGCAAGGATCTAGCCCACTAAAACAGTTATTACAGGTAGACATGTCATTACCTTAATGTGTGATGCAAGGATCTAGCCCACTAAAACAGTTATTACAGGTAGACATGTCATTACCTTAATGTGTGATGCAAGGATCTAGCCCACTAAAACAGTTATTACAGGTAGACATGTCATTACCTTAATTTGTGATGTAAGGATCTAGCCCACTAAAACAGTTATTACAGGTAGACATGTCATTACCTTAATGTGTGATGCAAGGATCTAGCCCACTAAAACAGTTATTACAGGTAGACATGTCATTACCTTAATGTGTGATGCAAGGATCTAGCCCACTAAAACAGTTATTACAGGTAGACATGTCATTACCTTAATGTGTGATGCAAGGATCTAGCCCACTAAAACAGTTATTACAGGTAGACATGTCATTACCTTAATGTGTGATGCAAGGATCTAGCCCACTAAAACAGTTATTACAGGTAGACATGTCATTACCTTAATTTGTGATGTAAGGATCTAGCCCACTAAAACAGTTATTACAGGTAGACATGTCATTACCTTAATGTGTGATGCAAGGATCTAGCCCACTAAAACAGTTATTACAGGTAGACATGTCATTACCTTAATGTGTGATGCAAGGATCTAGCCCACTAAAACAGTTATTACAGGTAGACATGTCATTACCTTAATTTGTGATGTAAGGATCTAGCCCACTAAAACAGTTATTACAGGTAGACATGTCATTACCTTAATTTGTGATGTAAGGATCTAGCCCACTAAAACAGTTATTACAGGTAGACATGTCATTACCTTAATGTGTGATGCAAGGATCTAGCCCACTAAAACAGTTATTACAGGTAGACATGTCATTACCTTAATTTGTGATGTAAGGATCTAGCCCACTAAAACAGTTATTACAGGTAGACATGTCATTACCTTAATGTGTGATGCAAGGATCTAGCCCACTTAAAACAGTTATTACAGGTAGACATGTCATTACCTTAATGTGTGATGCAAGGATCTAGCCCACTAAAACAGTTATTACAGGTAGACATGTCATTACCTTAATTTGTGATGTAAGGATCTAGCCCACTAAAACAGTTATTACAGGTAGACATGTCATTACCTTAATGTGTGATGCAAGGATCTAGCCCACTAAAACAGTTATTACAGGTAGACATGTCATTACCTTAATGTGTGATGCAAGGATCTAGCCCACTAAAACAGTTATTACAGGTAGACATGTCATTACCTTAATGTGTGATGCAAGGATCTAGCCCACTAAAACAGTTATTACAGGTAGACATGTCATTACCTTAATGTGTGATGCAAGGATCTAGCCCACTAAAACAGTTATTACAGGTAGACATGTCATTACCTTAATGTGTGATGCAAGGATCTAGCCCACTAAAACAGTTATTACAGGTAGACATGTCATTACCTTAATTTGTGATGTAAGGATCTAGCCCACTAAAACAGTTATTACAGGTAGACATGTCATTACCTTAATGTGTGATGCAAGGATCTAGCCCACTAAAACAGTTATTACAGGTAGACATGTCATTACCTTAATGTGTGATGCAAGGATCTAGCCCACTAAAACAGTTATTACAGGTAGACATGTCATTACCTTAATGTGTGATGCAAGGATCTAGCCCACTAAAACAGTTATTACAGGTAGACATGTCATTACCTTAATGTGTGATGCAAGGATCTAGCCCACTAAAACAGTTATTACAGGTAGACATGTCATTACCTTAATTTGTGATGTAAGGATCTAGCCCACTAAAACAGTTATTACAGGTAGACATGTCATTACCTTAATGTGTGATGCAAGGATCTAGCCCACTAAAACAGTTATTACAGGTAGACATGTCATTACCTTAATGTGTGATGCAAGGATCTAGCCCACTAAAACAGTTATTACAGGTAGACATGTCATTACCTTAATTTGTGATGTAAGGATCTAGCCCACTAAAACAGTTATTACAGGTAGACATGTCATTACCTTAATGTGTGATGCAAGGATCTAGCCCACTAAAACAGTTATTACAGGTAGACATGTCATTACCTTAATGTGTGATGCAAGGATCTAGCCCACTAAAACAGTTATTACAGGTAGACATGTCATTACCTTAATGTGTGATGCAAGGATCTAGCCCACTAAAACAGTTATTACAGGTAGACATGTCATTACCTTAATGTGTGATGCAAGGATCTAGCCCACTAAAACAGTTATTACAGGTAGACATGTCATTACCTTAATGTGTGATGCAAGGATCTAGCCCACTAAAACAGTTATTACAGGTAGACATGTCATTACCTTAATGTGTGATGCAAGGATCTAGCCCACTAAAACAGTTATTACAGGTAGACATGTCATTACCTTAATTTGTGATGTAAGGATCTTATCCACTAAAACAGTTATTACAGGTAGACATGTCATTACCTTAATGTGTGATGCAAGGATCTAGCCCACTAAAACAGTTATTACAGGTAGACATGTCATTACCTTAATTTGTGATGCAAGGATCTAGCCCACTAAAACAGTTATGACAGGTAGACATGTCATTACCTTAATTTGTGATGCAAGGATCTAGCCCACTAAAACAGTTATTACAGGTAGACATGTCATTACCTTAATGTGTGATGCAAGGATCTAGCCCACTAAAACAGTTATTACAGGTAGACATGTCATTACCTTAATGTGTGATGCAAGGATCTAGCCCACTAAAACAGTTATTACAGGTAGACATGTCATTACCTTAATTTGTGATGCAAGGATCTAGCCCACTAAAACAGTTATTACAGGTAGACATGTCATTACCTTAATTTGTGATGCAAGGATCTAGCCCACTAAAACAGTTATTACAGGTAGACATGTCATTACCTTCAGACACATTATCTAGCCCACTAAAACAGTTATTATATGACAGGTAGACATGTCATTACCTTCAGACACATTATCCTGTCCTCACTTTTTTTTAATTCCTAAATTAAGAGTGCTTAGCTTTAAAAGCAAATGCAACTTTCAAAGCGTTTGCTTTGAAATGACCAGGGATGAAAATTTCAAACCTACGAACACCCTAATATTTATACTCCTATATATGACAAGTTCAGCTAAGTCATTCATAATTACTGTCTCTTATATATTACAGTAATAATTGCTGCAAACAGACAACTATTTCTAAAAATGGACTAATTATTCATGCAGATTTTCATTATTTTAAAAGACAATAGATTATTTCTGTGTTAAAAGAGTCTTCTAGATTAACAAGTATACACAGAAAATAAAATCAACGAGTTCAAGGAAAAATAAAATAACTGTGGACAATACAACTTATCTTACAATAAAAAACTATGTATGTTTCATTGCAGGTTCTCTTTTTTTATTTTCCCACAATAAAAATGAAAAGACAAATCCAATGAAAGATGCTAAAAGAAATAATTGGAGTCCTATATTGTAGGACTAGCAGATTCTTTCTACATCCTGAAACATGATAATAACAAACGAAATGGACTTGTTCTAACTTCAGGAAAATGACCTCAGCAAACAGTATCATTTCGTAGTACCTCATATAACATGATGTCAGCAATTAGTAGACATATTCTGTCTCCTTTAACATTTGACCTCTAACCTTTTCTGTATCCTGTAGCATGATATTAGCAAACTTTCTAGCTGATGATAGTGTTAATTCCTGTTGATCATAATTTAACTGTCCTATAATTTTTAACATACACTGAAGATAAGATGGGTAAGTCTTGGCCATTGGACTAATTGATGGTGAAACATCAACTACAATTAAACTTTCTACTCTTTCAGGCTGAAAAATAAATATAAATAATATTTATCTGATAGGACTATTCTTAAAACTAAATACAGTCCAACCTGTCTAACGTGACCATCTAAGGGAAAATTGAAAAAATTGTCACATAAGACAGGTAGACCCTTATACAGGTTTAATTATTATAAAATGCACTGCCCAAGGAAATATGAATTATGAGATTGCCCAATACAAATTATTACTTAATAGAGGTGTTTGCTAAAGCAGGTTTACTGTAAAACGTAAAACATTTTTTGATGTGGATTAAAGTAAGTTGACAAATTAACATTATTCTATTTCTTCCAATTATCTGAATAAAATTTATTTAAAGCTTATTTAATGTAAAAATTTAATATAAAATAGGGTTAGTGGATTGGTCTGCATACAGCAAACAAACAAATATAAATTTAATTGGATGGCCTGTTGTATTCATACCATTTTTATCTTGAAACATTGTATAAGAGAAGAAATATGTAGTCTGAACCAATTGTTCGTTTTACAGGTCTGTTGGTTTTTTTTTTTTATTTTGTACTGTACATGTACTGAAAAAAATACACTACAAGTCCACAATACATTTGTCATTACCAACTTTTTGGGTGTGTGAAAATACAAGCATGAATTTCTGTCCAAAATTATGCAACAACTATGTTTGCATTATCAAAGTAAAAACATTTTAGATTAACAAACAAATATAGTCATTTAAGGTCATGTGAGAAAAAAAAGAAAAGGAACTGTTCCTTCATCTCACTTAAAAGCAGGTAAATTCAAAACAAGCAATTTGTATAAGAAATTATTATATAATTAATCTGTATTCAGTAATCTTACATGTTTTAAAGCTGTCACCATAGACATCTTACCACCCATACTGTGTCCAAGTAAACAAGCCTTGTCTATCATTAATTCATCTAGTAAATCTATAATGTCTTGACCCATCACAAAATAATTCATTTCAGGTGTATGTGGACTTTCTCCGTGATTTCTAGCATCAATTGAAACAACCTGCAAATAAAAATTGTCTCCCTTTTAATTTTAGGATCAATTGACAATTGTCTCCCCCTTTGAAATAACATGCAAATTAAAGATGCATTGGTTGGATTATCTCCCCCTTTAATTGTAGCATAAATTATCTCCCCTTTGAAACAAAGTATTTTAATTGTACATGTAGCATGAATTATCTCCCCTTAAGGGTTTGAAACAAAGTTGTGGTAGACTTTCTCACTTAAGGTACAAGTTAAAGACAACTGATTGCATAAACATCTAGTCCACAACCAAACACCCCCATCACTTTAATGTAAATTAACCTTACAATAGTAAATTATAAACACCAGGTAGTCAGTTTGAATGTGTATACATTATTTAATTATTAGAGGCTGTATTTGTTTGTTGAGTATAAAATGTAAAGTGTAACACATTCAAAATGTATATGTTAACTCCTGCCTGTAATTCTTGATGACAATAGTTTTATTTGTTTTGTTTTTTTTTGTAAATATTTTCAAATCTGAGTTGATCATAATGGTGGAGTATCTCTGTGAATTAGCATAGATGTCACACTTGTTATCAATTTCAACATCTTTTTCTTGTCTTGTTCCAAGATATATGGGTGTTTAAAAAAACCCACCAACAATTACTCCATATTGAATTGACAAGGTGTGTGCTTTCCCAAAGATTCAATATTATACAGTTATTTAATGGGTGTGGATGCAATAGACCAAACTATTTGTCCTGAGGTGCTGGGAATGACCAAGTGTTCTATTGCATGAGGCGGAGGCATTGGCTGGCCTGATGCAATAGAACACTTGGTCATTCCCAGCACCTCAGGACAAATAGTTTGGTCTATTGCATCCACACCCATTAAATAACTGTTTTATTTCCTAATTAAACAGAATTCTAATATGACGTCCTTCAAACGCTTTGAGTCCAAACCCGTGGTAAAAATAATATATATCTACACCCATTGTAATTTATGACGTCATCGACAATTTATAACGATATTTTACCAATTTTTACATATTAGAATCGAAATAATTCATGGAAGACATATGTATTTCTTGTTTTTACCACGGGTAGGCCTTTATGTCAGCTTTTTACCCCTCGCTTACGCTCAGGGTAAAACTTCGTGACATAAAGGCCTACCCGTGGTAAAAACAATATATACATATGGCTTCCATGAATTATTTCTTAAGCAAGGTAGCGGACATGACTTAAATATATTCATGCTTATATTGTAGAAAAACTGATGAAAATGATTTATTTGTTGAATTAGATAACAATAAACAAGTGGAATACAAAGTAAAAAGTCCTAAAAAATTGTATTACCTAATTGTAAAGTTTTACATGTTTTATAAAGTATTTTTAATTTTCAACTATTTTTGGGGTTTTGGCTTTCTAGTGTTCTATTGCCTGATGTTCTATTGCCCGGCTACCTTTGACCTTCACTGTGATTGGTCAAAACAATCTTATGAATATTTATTACAAATCCGAAATCTTGTCTAGTCGACACCGGAATACACGGAAAGCGTCGTAATCTAAAACGATTTAACCCTTTGACTATGACCTTTCGTGTATAATCATAACTTTGTGTAGGGTACAATTCCTGACGTTATGGTTCTTTCAGCAGAGTGACGTCATTTTAACAGCAATGTGACGTTACTTCTTTTTAATTTTGAAGAGGTTCTATATGTGCAATAACTGTATCTAACTTCAAATTGTGCAATCTAATTATAACGTATTTGCGTAACTTATTCTTAAAGAAAATAAACGTAATATTTCTTTCCAAAGGAACATATATAACCCTAGCAGTCTATCAACCAGGGACACATACATCCTTCACGCAATCTAAAAACAAGCACAGATTAAAATTTGTTAAGAATCTTCATGTTTTTATGAAAAAGATAATTTGTTAAAATTGTTAAACAATATTTAAATATTGAAAACAGTAGTTCTTTTTAATCTGTCTAAAACAATTATAATTAGGTAATAAAACAGTTATTTAATGGGAGTGCAGGCAATAGATTAAACAATTTTCCCCTCGGTATTCAATATTGGGAAAGACCAAAGTGTTCTATTCCCCTCGGGCAATAGAACACTTTGGTTATTCCCAATACCTCGGGGGAAAATATGTTGATCTATTGCCTGCATTCCCATTAAATAACTGTATAATATTACATGTTTTTCAAAATTTTGAAATCTTATGAAAATTTTGATTTTTTTTTTTTGAAATTTTTGAAATTTTGAAATTGTTTTCTTATTCTAGAATTCTGAAATTTTTTGAAATTTTGAAATATTTTGAAGTTTTGAAATTTGTTGTCCAATGAAAAAAAGGTTCAAAGGTCAGTTCAATAGTCTGTCGTGCAATAGTCTCTTGAACATTATTGATGCGTCAATAGATCACAGGGGAGCAAAAAATGCAAAAATATCTTAAAATATGTAGTTACCGGTACTTAATAAACAAGAAAAAATTTACAATTAGGTAATAAATTCAATTATGTACAATAATTGTTCACCTCTTTTGTCTGACAGGCCAAAAGATGCACGGAGATAGTAAAATACAACTAAATTGTCCCCCTCTCTCTTCACACTTCTTATAAGATAGTAAAATACAACTAAATTGTCTCCCTCTCTTCACACCTCTTATAAGATAGTAAAATACAACTAAATTGTCCCCCTCTCTCTTCACACCTCTTATAAGGTCATTTTTTCATTGAAGAAGGGATGGTCTTATATGAGGGATTTACTGTAACTACAGTTCTAGTGACAATGCTATGATAATTTATTGATGTTTTCTTATTTTTAAGATACATACCCATTACATACATAGTGTGGTGGTACAAGACTTTGTATCAGGTTGAGCCTGTTGTGTGAACCAGTATCACTACGAGTCGCTATCGCGACGAGTTGTGATACGGTTAGTTCACGCAACAGGCAAGACCTGATACAAAGTCTTGTACAAACACACTATGTATGTAATAAGTTTATCTAACATTTCAATAAAAACTAATTTTAAGCAAATAACAAGGGTCAAAATAAGATTAACAAATTTGTACAATACTCTGAGGAAGACTGCATTTTGTGCATGACATCACGTTTGTTGCCGTTCATTCTATTGCTTTGTTAACGTTGCTCACATTGACGTGTTTTATCCCACATTCCAATGATATGACGTCATGACAAAATAGTTCGGCAGAGAAGATCTCGTGCAACATCGTGCCTTTCTTTTATCACCACAGTGTGGTGATACAACATCTTGTATCAGACACCTTGTATCAGACAGGCTACTTTCTTTAAATTCAAAAGAAAACGTACAAAATGTTAGATAAAAAGAATTATTGTTATAATATCTTACCTGCCTTCCTTTAGAACTGATAACTTTACTTAATGAATTCCAATTTCCTTTATTTCCCATCAGGCCATGTGTAATAACAATAGGAGGACCAGGTTTGAATTCATTGGTATTCTGATATGTTGCATAGGAAAGGCTTAATGATGAACCTGATAACCTTAATAAAAAAATAACATTTTCTTAATTAGGAAGATACAACAAACATATATTTAGAGTCTATTTGAATGCTATAGACCATCTAAAAAAAAATAATTAAAAATCCATTTTAATTTTTTCTCTTCTTTTTTCTTCAAATATATATTTCAAATGTGTCTACGAAATCTGACAGTAACTTTCAGAATTTTTCATCCATAGATAAAAAAGTTGCCCGTTAGGTGTCTATGTTAAATATTTGCACTTATATGTGTAATTTCCAGTGGAGTAAGCATGCTTTAAAGAACAGTACTCATACTGTCAGCAAAAATAAAAACATGTGCTTGACATGCAAATTTCTATACATCATATGACCAACCATTTAAATATCAAATGGGCTTGCATGAATAGAGTTGTCCATTTAATTCAAAACACATGTATCAAGGTCATTGTCACTTGATCTTTAATTCTCATGTACATCTGTAACATTGTTTTCTTTCCACCAGTGTATTCTTTCCCGAGGACAAGTTACACTAGTGTATAATTTCCAGAGGAATTATTGCACTAGGTTATTTTTTCCATGCATAGTGTAAATTATCATTTGTTTAATTGTGTATCCAAAACACTCTTAAAAGGGATTTTTTTAGGGGGACTAAAAAAAATGGGGCATGGGCTTTTTCGGGGGTTATAAAATATTGAAGTGATTATTTCAAAATGAATTGTTATGTGGAAATTATACACTAGTATAATTCATCCTGGAAAAAATTACCTAGTGCAGTTATTCTTCAAGGAAATAATACACTACCTTGTAATGTAATGTAAGTGTAAATTCATTTTCTAGAGTAGATCATCCATCATGTCCATATTATGTTGATTTCTAATCACACAGAATAAATACACAACCAATTTAAAATTTACATTGAATGGGTCTGAATTAGAAATTGTTAATGAATTTAATTATCTGGGAATATTGTTTAACAGGACAGGAAATTTTAACAACACTATTAAAAAGCAAGCCGAAAAAGCTACAAAAGCAATGTTTGAAGTGTTGAAAAGAGGTAGAACACATAACTTGTCAATTGAATGCCAACTTGAACTTTTTAACAAAATGGTAAAACCAATATTACTATATGGTTCAGAATTATGGGGTTTTAGTAAAAATATTCAATGTCTTGAAAAAGTACAACTTAGATTTTGCAAGCTGTTATTGAAATTAAAAACATCGACACTTAGTTATATGATATATGGTGAACTTGGATTGTTTCCTATTGAAATTGATGTAAAATTAAGAATGATATCATATTGGGCAAGACTGTTAACCGGTAAAGAAACAAAACTCTCATATTTATCCTATAAAATTTTGTATAACCTTTTTATTGATGAAAATCTGGATTTTTCGTGGATTAAACATGTTAAACACATTTTTGATGATACAGGCTATTCCTAAATTTGGTCTCAACAATTCTTTCAAAATTCCGACCTGCTTTTAGCTTTAATTAGGAACCGTCTCCATGAGCAGTTTACACAGGAGTGGCATTCTCTGATACAAAACTCACCAAAAGCTATCAATTATAGATTATTTAAAGACAACTTTGAATTTGAAAATTATTTCAATATTATGGAAGACAAAGATATATATACACTATGTAAATTTCGAACCACAAACCACAAATTACAGATAGAAACTGGACGGTGGAATGGTATCGACAGAGAAAATAGACAGTGTTTAAAATGTAATAGCAGATCTATTGGTGACGAATTCCACTATATTATGGAATGTCATTTTTTTTTACTGAAAATCAAACCCAACTAATAAGTAGATATCTTACTCAAAGGCCAAATATATTAAAATTTAAACAAATAATGTATACTTCTGAAAAAATAAAACTAGAAAAGTTATGTAGATTTATAAGAAAAATCAACAGATCAGATATTCTCTTGGCTAATACTGAACTCCTCCTGTTGTAATGTAAATATTGTATGTATATGTATTTGTGTATCTGTTATTTATTTGTCATGTACGTGTTGTGTTGTATTTTTATATGTAACTTCTCTATACCATTGTAATGTATGGTTTATTTGAGAATAAAGATTCTTAGTCTTAGTCTTTATTCCATTGGAAATTATACCCTAGGGCATTTAGGTCATGGAGAAATTATACCCTAGGGCATTTAGGTCATGGAGAAATTATACCCTAGGGCATTTAGGTCATGGAGAAATTATACTCTAGGGCATTTAGGTCATGGAGAAATTATACCCTAAGGCATTTAGGTCATGGAGAAATTATACTCTAGGGCATTTAGGTCATGGAGAAATTATACCCTAGGGCATTTAGGTCATGGAGAAATTATACCCTAGGGCATTTAGGTCATGGAGAAATTATACCCTAGGGCATTTAGGTCATGGAGAAATTATACGCTAGGGCATTTAGGTCATGGAGAAATTATACCCTAGGGCATTTAGGTCATGGAGAAATTATACCCTAGGGCATTTAGGTCATGGAGAAATTATACCCTAAGGCATTTAGGTCATGGAGAAATTATACCCTAGGGCATTTAGGTCATGGAGAAATTATACCCTAGGGCATTTAGGTCATGGAGAAATTATACCCTATAGCATTTAGGTCATGGAGAAATTATACCCTAGGGCATTTAGGTCATGGAGAAATTATACTCTAGGGCATTTAGGTCATGGAGAAATTATACCCTAGGGCATTTAGGTCATGGAGAAATTATACCCTAGGGCATTTAGGTCATGGAGAAATTATACCCTAGGGCATTTAGGTCATGGAGAAATTATACCCTAGGGCATTTAGGTCATGGAGAAATTATACCCTAGGGCATTTAGGTCATGGAGAAATTATACCCTAGGGCATTTAGGTCATGGAGAAATTATACCCTAGGGCATTTAGGTCATGGAGAAATTATACCCTAGGGCATTTAGGTCATGGAGAAATTATACCCTAGGGCATTTAGGTCATGGAGAAATTATACTCTAGGGCATTTAGGTCATGGAGAAATTATACCCTAGGGCATTTAGGTCATGGAGAAATTATACCCTAGGGCATTTAGGTCATGGAGAAATTATACCCTAGGGCATTTAGGTCATGGAGAAATTATACCCTAGGGCATTTAGGTCATGGAGAAATTATACCCTAGGGCATTTAGGTCATGGAGAAATTATACCCTGGGGCATTTAGGTCATGGAGAAATTATACTCTAGGGCATTTAGGTCATGGAGAAATTATACCCTAGGGCATTTAGGTCATGGAGAAATTATACCCTAGGGCATTTAGGTCATGGAGAAATTATACCCTAGGGCATTTAGGTCATGGAGAAATTATACCCTAGGGCATTTAGGTCATGGAGAAATTATACCCTAGGGCATTTAGGTCATGGAGAAATTATACCCTGGGGCATTTAGGTCATGGAGAAATTATACTCTAGGGCATTTAGGTCATGGAGAAATTATACCCTAGGGCATTTAGGTCATGGAGAAATTATACCCTAGGGCATTTAGGTCATGGAGAAATTATACCCTAGGGCATTTAGGTCATGGAGAAATTATACCCTAGGGCATTTAGGTCATGGAGAAATTATACCCTAGGGCATTTAGGTCATGGAGAAATTATACCCTAGGGCATTTAGGTCATGGAGAAATTATACCCTAGGGCATTTAGGTCATGGAGAAATTATACCCTAAGGCATTTAGGTCATGGAGAAATTATACCCTAGGGCATTTAGGTCATGGAGAAATTATACCCTAGGGCATTTAGGTCATGGAGAAATTATACCCTAGGGCATTTAGGTCATGGAGAAATTATACCCTAGGGCATTTAGGTCATGGAGAAATTATACCCTGGGGCATTTAGGTCATGGAGAAATTATACTCTAGGGCATTTAGGTCATGGAGAAATTATACCCTAGGGCATTTAGGTCATGGAGAAATTATACCCTAGGGCATTTAGGTCATGGAGAAATTATACCCTAGGGCATTTAGGTCATGGAGAAATTATACCCTAGGGCATTTAGGTCATGGAGAAATTATACCCTAGGGCATTTAGGTCATGGAGAAATTATACCCTGGGGCATTTAGGTCATGGAGAAATTATACTCTAGGGCATTTAGGTCATGGAGAAATTATACCCTAGGGCATTTAGGTCATGGAGAAATTATACCCTAGGGCATTTAGGTCATGGAGAAATTATACCCTAGGGCATTTAGGTCATGGAGAAATTATACCCTAGGGCATTTAGGTCATGGAGAAATTATACCCTAGGGCATTTAGGTCATGGAGAAATTATACCCTAGGGCATTTAGGTCATGGAGAAATTATACCCTAGGGCATTTAGGTCATGGAGAAATTATACCCTAAGGCATTTAGGTCATGGAGAAATTATACCCTAGGGCATTTAGGTCATGGAGAAATTATACTCTAGGGCATTTAGGTCATGGAGAAATTATACCCTAGGGCATTTAGGTCATGGAGAAATTATACCCTAGGGCATTTAGGTCATGGAGAAATTATACCCTAGGGCATTTAGGTCATGGAGAAATTATACCCTAGGGCATTTAGGTCATGGAGAAATTATACCCTGGGGCATTTAGGTCATGGAGAAATTATACTCTAGGGCATTTAGGTCATGGAGAAATTATACTCTAGGGCATTTAGGTCATGGAGAAATTATACCCTAGGGCATTTAGGTCATGGAGAAATTATACTCTAGGGCATTTAGGTCATGGAGAAATTATACTCTAGGGCATTTAGGTCATGGAGAAATTATACCCTAGGGCATTTAGGTCATGGAGAAATTATACCCTAGGGCATTTAGGTCATGGAGAAATTATACACTAGGGCATTTAGGTCATGGAGAAATTATACTCTAGGGCATTTAGGTCATGGAGAAATTATACCCTAGGGCATTTAGGTCATGGAGAAATTATACCCTAGGGCATTTAGGTCATGGAGAAATTATACTCTAGGGCATTTAGGTCATGGAGAAATTATACCCTAGGGCATTTAGCTCATGGAGAAATTATACCCTAGGGCATTTAGGTCATGGAGAAATTATACCCTAGGGCATTTAGGTCATGGAGAAATTATACCCTAGGGCATTTAGGTCATGGAGAAATTATACCCTAGGGCATTTAGGTCATGGAGAAATTATACCCTAGGGCATTTAGGTCATGGAGAAATTATACCCTAGGGCATTTAGGTCATGGAGAAATTATACCCTAGGGCATTTAGGTCATGGAGAAATTATACCCTAGGGCATTTAGGTCATGGAGAAATTATACCCTAGGGCATTTAGGTCATGGAGAAATTATACCCTAGGGCATTTAGGTCATGGAGAAATTATACTCTAGGGCATTTAGGTCATGGAGAAATTATACCCTAGGGCATTTAGGTCATGGAGAAATTATACCCTAGGGCATTTAGGTCATGGAGAAATTATACCCTAGGGCATTTAGGTCATGGAGAAATTATACCCTAGGGCATTTAGGTCATGGAGAAATTATACCCTAGGGCATTTAGGTCATGGAGAAATTATACCCTGGGGCATTTAGGTCATGGAGAAATTATACTCTAGGGCATTTAGGTCATGGAGAAATTATACCCTAGGGCATTTAGGTCATGGAGAAATTATACCCTAGGGCATTTAGGTCATGGAGAAATTATACCCTAGGGCATTTAGGTCATGGAGAAATTATACCCTAGGGCATTTAGGTCATGGAGAAATTATACCCTAGGGCATTTAGGTCATGGAGAAATTATACCCTGGGGCATTTAGGTCATGGAGAAATTATACTCTAGGGCATTTAGGTCATGGAGAAATTATACCCTAGGGCATTTAGGTCATGGAGAAATTATACCCTAGGGCATTTAGGTCATGGAGAAATTATACCCTAGGGCATTTAGGTCATGGAGAAATTATACCCTAGGGCATTTAGGTCATGGAGAAATTATACCCTAGGGCATTTAGGTCATGGAGAAATTATACCCTAGGGCATTTAGGTCATGGAGAAATTATACCCTAGGGCATTTAGGTCATGGAGAAATTATACCCTAAGGCATTTAGGTCATGGAGAAATTATACCCTAGGGCATTTAGGTCATGGAGAAATTATACCCTAGGGCATTTAGGTCATGGAGAAATTATACCCTAGGGCATTTAGGTCATGGAGAAATTATACCCTAGGGCATTTAGGTCATGGAGAAATTATACCCTGGGGCATTTAGGTCATGGAGAAATTATACTCTAGGGCATTTAGGTCATGGAGAAATTATACCCTAGGGCATTTAGGTCATGGAGAAATTATACCCTAGGGCATTTAGGTCATGGAGAAATTATACCCTAGGGCATTTAGGTCATGGAGAAATTATACCCTAGGGCATTTAGGTCATGGAGAAATTATACCCTAGGGCATTTAGGTCATGGAGAAATTATACCCTGGGGCATTTAGGTCATGGAGAAATTATACTCTAGGGCATTTAGGTCATGGAGAAATTATACCCTAGGGCATTTAGGTCATGGAGAAATTATACCCTAGGGCATTTAGGTCATGGAGAAATTATACCCTAGGGCATTTAGGTCATGGAGAAATTATACCCTAGGGCATTTAGGTCATGGAGAAATTATACCCTAGGGCATTTAGGTCATGGAGAAATTATACCCTAGGGCATTTAGGTCATGGAGAAATTATACCCTAGGGCATTTAGGTCATGGAGAAATTATACCCTAAGGCATTTAGGTCATGGAGAAATTATACCCTAGGGCATTTAGGTCATGGAGAAATTATACTCTAGGGCATTTAGGTCATGGAGAAATTATACCCTAGGGCATTTAGGTCATGGAGAAATTATACCCTAGGGCATTTAGGTCATGGAGAAATTATACCCTAGGGCATTTAGGTCATGGAGAAATTATACCCTAGGGCATTTAGGTCATGGAGAAATTATACCCTGGGGCATTTAGGTCATGGAGAAATTATACTCTAGGGCATTTAGGTCATGGAGAAATTATACTCTAGGGCATTTAGGTCATGGAGAAATTATACCCTAGGGCATTTAGGTCATGGAGAAATTATACTCTAGGGCATTTAGGTCATGGAGAAATTATACTCTAGGGCATTTAGGTCATGGAGAAATTATACCCTAGGGCATTTAGGTCATGGAGAAATTATACCCTAGGGCATTTAGGTCATGGAGAAATTATACACTAGGGCATTTAGGTCATGGAGAAATTATACTCTAGGGCATTTAGGTCATGGAGAAATTATACCCTAGGGCATTTAGGTCATGGAGAAATTATACCCTAGGGCATTTAGGTCATGGAGAAATTATACTCTAGGGCATTTAGGTCATGGAGAAATTATACCCTAGGGCATTTAGCTCATGGAGAAATTATACCCTAGGGCATTTAGGTCATGGAGAAATTATACCCTAGGGCATTTAGGTCATGGAGAAATTATACTCTAGGGTATTCTGTATTTCGGAAAGATTGTTTATGGCGGAATCAATAACAATAGCTAAAAATCAAGAATTGAAGAATTCTGATTTAAATCAATAATTTTACTTCAGTCACCATTCAAAACTAAATTGTCATGGTGTATAATTATCTATAAATAAATTACAGACCTAAATCAAAGAGTGTTTACTATATATGGAATAACCACACTAGACTCACTAGTGCAGAATCATTATTCATTCTACTTTTACTCCTCAGTTACTACAGTTTTTGCGTCTTTTGTATACAAATATTGCAAACTGTCTATTTCCTTGATCATGAACTTTTTACTCCTAGCTCGAATCCTCCTTTTTCTCATTTTCAGAAACATTTTGATTGTAAGATTTGTTGGTCAGGTAATTTAAAATTGCTTGATATTCCTCCTGCTACATATTTTAATATTTAATCTTTGTCATTATAATATTAGAATAAATTGATGAGATGCTATTAAATAATATGCACGGGTGACAACAATAGGAAAACCGGTTCTGAGTGATTAGCGTGTTTATAAACATGTATAAGATAAGATAAGAAAACTTTATTTTGATTCGGCACATAATAAAACAGTACAACCCTAGGGCATTTAGGTCATGGAGAAATTATACCCTAGGGCATTTAGGTCATGGAGAAATTATACCCTAGGGCATTTAGGTCATGGAGAAATTATACTCTAGGGCATTTAGGTCATGGAGAAATTATACCCTAGGGCATTTAGGTCATGGAGAAATTATACCCTAGGGTATTTAGGTCATGGAGAAATTATACCCTAGGGCATTTAGGTCATGGAGAAATTATACCCTAGGGCATTTAGGTCATGGAGAAATTATACCCTAGGGCATTTAGGTCATGGAGAAATTATACCCTAGGGCATTTAGGTCATGGAGAAATTATACCCTAGGGCATTTAGGTCATGGAGAAATTATACCCTAGGGCATTTAGGTCATGGAGAAATTATACTCTAGGGCATTTAGGTCATGGAGAAATTATACCCTAGGGCATTTAGGTCATGGAGAAATTATACCCTAGGGTATTTAGGTCATGGAGAAATTATACCCTAGGGCATTTAGGTCATGGAGAAATTATACCCTAGGGCATTTAGGTCATGGAGAAATTATACCCTAGGGCATTTAGGTCATGGAGAAATTATACCCTAGGGCATTTAGGTCATGGAGAAATTATACCCTAGGGCATTTAGGTCATGGAGAAATTATACCCTAGGGTATTTAGGTCATGGAGAAATTATACCCTAGGGCATTTAGGTCATGGAGAAATTATACCCTAGGGCATTTAGGTCATGGAGAAATTATACTCTAGGGTATTCTGTATTTCGGAAAGATTGTTTATGGCGAAATCAATAACAATAGCTAAAAATCAAGAATTGAAGAATTCTGAATTAAATCAATAATTTTACTTCAGTCATCATTCAAAACTAAATTGTCATGGTGTATAATTATCTATAAATAAATTACAGACCTAAATCAAAGAGTGTTTACTATATATGGAATAACCACACTAGACTCACTAGTGCAGAATCATTATTCATTCTACTTTTACTCCTCAGTTACTACAGTTTTTGCGTCTTTTGTATACAAATATTGCAAACTGTCTATTTCCTTGATCATGAACTTTTTACTCCTAGCTCGAATCCTCCTTTTTCTCATTTTCAGAAACATTTTGATTGTAAGATTTGTTGTTCAGGTAATTTAAAATTGCTTGATATTCCTCCTGCTACATATTTTAATATTTAATCTTTGTCATTATAATATTAGAATAAATTGATGAGATGCTATTAAATAATATGCACGGGTGACAACAATAGGAAAACCGGTTCTGAGTGATTAGCGTGTTTATAAACATGTGTGTTAATCATAATAAACAAAACTTACCTGTGTTTTTTAAAGTTCGCACTTTTTATGGAAAGACAACACTAGTGTAAATTTGCTCATCGGAAATTCTACACACCGGAATAAAAGTACGCTTACACATATTCTCTAGTTTAAATATATATTGAAGAATACATAGAGCTTGACTTGCATGCTTTTTATTCAAGCAAGAGGCACTGTTGGTTTTATTTTTAATGAAATAAACAAATGGAAATTTATGCAATTTTCTGTTATGAATTTGAGTGGGTTTGACTTTAATATAGTTTCTATATATGACTGAAAAACATGCATAAAATGAAAGCAATGAAAACATTATTTATGAACTTTCAATAAGTGAAATACAAGTAACAATTTAGGCCTCAAAAATCCTCTCAAATTTCATTTCAAACTTTTAATCTTGGAATAAATAGAATTTTGATACAAATTTTAGATGTTGAAATGGAATTACCCTCCCCCTTTTTTGGCAAAACATAAGTAGCAATTATAGTAACTGTTACTCTCTTCATCTGTCTACATAATGCCAAATTCTGGTAAATTAATAAACTTATTGTAGAAGTGCTTTGTACTATATAGAATACTTTTTTTTTAAGTGAAAAAAAAATGAATATACCTCCACAGAATAAAACAATTTAAAAATGCATTTTATATTCTTTAACATTTATTTAAAACACTTTTTAAACTTCATTTCATAGATGATAACACAATCCATCTATTTTGTAATAAGGAATACCTTAATTGCTGATTTCTTTACATATCAATTGTAACTGGTTGATAATCGACTATTTGATCCAATCATCAATAATAATCTCTGAATGGTATTTAAAGTTCACCTTGATTTCACAAGGCTATTTTCCATTGTTATTTCCAATCATCCTTTACATGTCATCTTCTTTGATATTTAAATGACAAGTCATATGCCAATAGTATATTTGCATGGAGAGCACATGTTCTTATTTTTGTTTACAGTTTTAGGCTGTTCTTTCACTCCCCTAGAAATTACACATATAAAAACAAATATTTAACATAGACACCTAATGGGCAACTTTTTTATCTATGGATGAAAAATTCTAAAAGTCACTGTCAGAGTTTGTAGAAACATATAAAATATATATGTGCAGAAAAAAGAAAAGAAAACATTAAAATGGATTTTTAATTATTTTTTTTAGGTGGTCTATAGCATTCAAATGGACTATAATACTAAGGTACATTGTATTTTCTTATATGAACATGGTCATATTTGCATCGCTACACAATACTGGCTTCATTTTTTCCTTGTTATATTTTGGGAAAAACTATATGTACATTTTGGGGAAAAACAGTATAATTGTGTAGGTGTACAATATGTATCAACTATAAACAATGTAGACATAAAGATGACCATTGAATAAGGCAATATGGTTAATCATTTGAGTTACAGATTACATACATGTACATTTGAGAGAAATAGCTTGGCCTTTGGTTTATACATTAAATATCTGATAACTCATTTCTTTTCTTACTGAGTACTTCAATGCTTTTGACTTCCACATCCATTACCTTTAACCCATCTACATGTCCAAAGCCAGAACCTGGATTTCCATTGGTTTCTGCTACAGTCATTTTTATTTTAGGATTTTTAAGAGTTGTCTTAAGAGTGATTTGCATTGTCTTTAGGTATATGGTTGACTAATACTGTTAAAATTTTCGTTTTTATTATTTAAGACATTTAAATTTGAGAAATCATTGTGGAACTAAGATTTATCTGTTTCAGACATAGACAGAAATAATTGAGATATGCTGTAAGGTTTTTTCTTCTGCTCTTTAATGTTTGGAATATAATTCTGTATTCCATAAACTGTAATGCTTTACTTCAGAAATATGATGTGTACCTTATATAATATTAGCCCAGTCCTCACGATGAACTCTGGCCCCCATACCAGTAAGTTTTTCAATTTTTATATAGAAGTATATAAAAGATAAATTAAAGAATTTGATTCGGACCAGTATTGGCAATAAATTCAAATTTTCATTTTGAGGACTGTAATAGCTGTACATTTTTTTCTTCCTTTTTACAAATCATGTGAAATTGCCTATGTTCCATGTAAACCCAAATTAAATTGGGAATGCTTCATCATGTTATTATTCTGAGGAAATAACTCTGATGTAAACAAAACAATTCAAGACCAAGTACACCTGTGTAGCACACTGATAGTGTAAAATCATGAAAATGAAATGCCCATTCTATATACCACAATTATTGATATTTCACCGCGAATATTTAGTTTGATGTATTGTTGTTGTGTATCAATCATATTTGTTAATTGTAGCCATATGCCCTCCTGGGGGTATCAGGACATCTCGGGACCTGGACATCTCGGTACTGAACATATGCGACATCTCGGTACTCGGTACTCAGTACCGAAAATTTCGGTACTGAATAATAAAAATAATTTGATTGAATATAAAAACTTTTTAAACAATTTTTTACATGTAGACGTTGTTTATACAAATTTTTGTGTTTTTTTTTAATCATCTTTAATTAAATGGACATCAAAGAGGCAATTCATTAATATTTGTAAATAACTTTTGTTTTGATAACTAAGTCCCTTTATCAATAAATCACAGATAAACTTAACGGGATGATTATTTTCATTTCTGTTTTGATTACATAACTGTTTTAATTAGATAGCTTTAATTACCAAATTTAATTTCTTTAATCATAGATCAATGCTTTAATTTTTTGTTTGACTTCAAAAGACAATACAAGCTGAATTTTATTTGAGAAATATTCGATATGGTTTTGACCTAGTTTTCATTGTTTATGTTTTTATGGTGCATAAATGACATCAGACCAAACCAAAATATAATCAAATGTTTATGATAATAGAAATTATAGAAGAATCGTTAGGGTGACGAACTTTCATACATCGGGGATATCAGATAATCTGAAGCAAAGGTCAAAATAATGAAAATATAAATAAAAATAAAGGTATACTAAAACAACGATCTCTGGGATCGATCTACACTGGAATTATCAAAAACACTTTTGGTTCATATATATTAAAGAACTACTAGTACAAAAATATTGACAATTAATAAGTACCAAACAATTGTAAGGAATATTGTCTCATCCATGTCCCGAACTGTCCAGTACCGAGATGTCCAGGTCAGTGCCGAAATGTCCAGGACCGAGTACCGAGATGTTTAGGATTCCTCCTGGGGCACTGATTTGGTTAATAAACTTATTTCTATTTCTATTTCTATATCTAAATGTTGTTGGATAATATTTTTCAAAGTTGTATTTAGATTTTATCCTCGTCTGTCATGTAATTTTTTTGTACTTTTCCGGAGTTTGTCGATGTGGATTTGTGCTAGTCACCTTTAATGGCTTTATTTTTTTAATGGCTTAATTTATTACCTGGTTTTTCTAGTCGATTTTGCTCTGAAAGTAATATGGAGCAGTTTGAAGGGTTTAAATATTACTTTGCGTACAGACATGTTATCGAAATTTCATATGACTGTGTGATTATTGCAAAGTGTTCAATCTTTGTTTTAGGTTAAAGATATATCCTGGAAAGGTTGTCTGCTAAAATTCATTTCTCAACATCATTCAAATGCTTGGAAAATGATACAGATTTTTAACCTTTTTAAAGCATTTCAAAGATTAAGATGCAATTTGCACAGGCGCAGAACCACGCATACGCCTCATTTCCGGATACTAAAAATCCTACTTCCGACTTCGGAAATCACTTGATATTTAGCCATCAGTCCACTTTTGAACAAAAACAGGACTATGGCACGAGAGTATGACCATTTATTTAAACTCCTGATAATAGGAGATAGTGGTAAGAACTTTCTTTTGTGCTTATCTCCATACGAATTTTACTGATGAAGCGTCAGACTTGTGGTTACAATAATACACTAATGATACTTTCACTTTGTATGTCGTCTGTTGTTGCCATGTTGGTGACGGGTTGCTTTTGCTCCGTTATACATTTTTGCACAGATACACCATATTTACTCCACAAAACACACAATAGTATTTATATATTTTTAAAACGAACATGAATTTACATGTTTTGATACTGATAATATACAGAGCCAGAGGAGAGCCACTAGGTTTGTCCACAACAACTACACGGAGCGTACACCTGGCTGCGTGATGCATATGGTACAGAACCTCGGCTGGCAACCACTTCAGCAAAGACGATATAACAACCGTCTCATCATCATGTTCAAGATCATACATGAGCTTGTTGATGTCTAGACAGACATAATCAGAACCGGGGACAGTAGGACGAGAGGTTCCAACCGCCTGTACCAACCAGTGGCACAAAAGGATGTTTATAAGTTCTCCTTTTTCCCTCGCACCATCAGGGAATGGAACCTTTTGCCAGCCTCAGTCACTGATGCAGACAAATTAGAGGAATTCAGGGGTAAGATTCAGAACCTGCCGGAACCCCTCTACGCATACTAGTGACCAGCGTCGTGTACATAGTTTTAGCATTGTATATATTCCAGTGAACTTTTAATTGTATAGCAAAGGACACTTGTCTGTTCCCGAGGGCCTGCGAAGTTTTTAATCACAGGACACAAACATTCATTTATTGAATTTCGTCCTTTACCTGGAAGAAGAAGAAGAAATATTGTGAACTGTTACTCAGAATTTCTTTGTAAAATTTATAAATTTTCTTGATAGCTGTTAGTAATAAGACACAGCAAGAAGTATCTACCACTATTCTTGAGAATTCGAGAGACTAAGGCTAGACAATGACATTTTAGTCACGAAGGAAATCATGTGTTTATCAGAGACTTGTAATTATACGTTTCTGCTTACAACAGAGACATTTTTTTCCATAGTATTCATCTCTTTTTCTTACCAAATTTAATTTCTATGGCCTAGAAGAAGCTTTCATTCACTTATTATACTGACTTTAATATGCTTCATATTTGGTTTTTAATATCAATTACACATTTGATAAAAAAAAAAAAAAAACTGTTCAAAGAGAATTCTCATTCCTCCTCAGGATACCTAGTTAATGAAAGAAAAGAAAGAATGATAATGAATATGAACAGTTTTTTATGTTTTATAGTATACATATCTGTGTTAGCGGTAGACTTTTTTTTTTATTAGCCACTGTGGCTAATGGGTAATAATTTCTTGTAGCCACACTAAATATAAACAAAGAGCATAAAACAGTTGAAAGTTCAAAACTTTATTATTTAATTAACTAACAATAATAATTCATATATTATCATGATAAACAACAAACTTTGAACATTAGATAAACAGAACATTCAATATTCGTATGATTTTGTTGTTTTTTGCTGTGTGGGGCCGTTGGCGTTGCCAAAAAAGGATAAAATAGATCCTTGGCGCTTGGCCATGCTTAACCTTCTCGTTGTCAAATAATTTACTGGTTTTAGATTCAAGCGTAGACAGAAGGACAAACAGAATAAAGCGTAATTTAGGAAACCAGTCAGTCGGTGACTAAATTCGAAACTATTTCCGGAATGGGACCCGGATAATGTTATTTCAACTGAAAAAACTACCGGAAATAATCAATTTGACCCGCTTTTTAAAATCATTTTGGATATTATACATTGATCAAATCATTGTCTATAACACGTTTTATTCGAAGTTGACTTTCTACATAATAAAAGATCGTTGTCAGATGCACGCTCTAAAAGTTTTTCGTTCGCCAGTGTGGCTACTGCTACACAAATTATCCTCGCCACACTACCGTTATATTCGCAAAATGCGACGTGGCGATCGTCTACCGCTAACACAGCATATAGATAACTGTATATTAGTTAAGAACTAAAAATAAACTATTATATCATTGTATAATGTCACAATACATTGCTTACTTATTGTTCAGTGATGGATGATTGATGGTTCCATCAGTAATATAATTTCTACTATCTTGTGTAAATAAACGGCGGCAAAATTACAGTCACATGTCATGTACATGTATGACAAATTTTGTCTGAGATCATGACATTGTTTTGGGAAATAATTTGCATGTTACATTTTATTTATAAGAACTGATTTTTAATGGGATCAATACCTCCTTTAATTTTGCCATATTCTTTTTCCATTACTGTTGGCAAATTTTATTATTTAGATAGATATGGCTCCTGTTTTCATATAATAAATTTGTTATTTTTTCAGGAGTTGGAAAGAGCAGTTTATTACTACGTTTTTCAGACAACACATTTGCTGGTAAGTTGTATTATTGGAAATTCAACTACATGGGTTTTCCTTTGAACCTTATAAAACATTTTGTCACATGTCTTGTTTTTAAACACAAATTGCACAATTTTTCAGCTATAGATATCGACATGTTTCTTTTTGATAAGATAGTGATGCCTTTTTTACAACATTATCCTAACTCATCGCCAACCAATATTAGTTCTTACTCCCTTATGCTGCAAGCTTAGCAGATCTAGAGAAGCAGCAAAATACCAAATTTATAATTTTTGGTTTGATCTGACAGGGTGGGTCTGATTCAGGATTTACCACACTTGACATACTTTTAACACATTTTATGATATGAATTATCAGACATATCTACATCTTCCTTTAACCATTGTGATTTTATCCGGGTGCTCCGGTTTCCTCCACCAATGGTGGTGACCTACACGATATAACTGTAAACACCATAAACCTAAGACCCAAAAATACTCCTACCATATTAATTCATAGAAATCTGTCTTAGAAAAAATTATTCATCATGTGTTTTGAAATTTGAAGAATGTTGATATTTTATTTGCAGGGACATACATAACAACAATAGGAGTAGATTTTAAAATAAGAACAGTTGATGTAGCTGGTGAAAAAGTCAAATTACAGATCTGGGACACTGCAGGTCAAGAAAGATTTAGAACAATCACATCCACGTAGGTATTGTTAGCTAAATTTGACACTACCCGGAATATTTTATTAATTTAAAAATACAGATATAGGACACTGCCTGTCAAGAAAAATTTCAGGCAATTACATCCAGGTAAGTATTGTTAGCTAAATTTGACACTACCCAGAATATTTTATTGTACAGATATAGGACACTGCATGTCAAGAAAGATTTCAAACAATTACCTCCACGTACAGTTGTAGGTATTGAAGGCTAAATGTGACATTAATATTTTACTGTTTTAAAAGTACAGATATGGGACACTGTGACCAGAAAAATTAAGTTCCCACAGAAAATATTCTCAGACTTTCGTTTTTATGTTGTTTTTATATTGCCTAAAAAGAGTCGAGTTCAAGATTATTGGAAGTTCATCTGATAAAAAAGTACTTCTGTTACAATTGCAATGCATGTATTATATGTGTATTTTATGTTTCATAGCAATTTATACCTCAAATTTCCATCTCCAGTTTGGTCAAATCAAAGAGTATATTTTTTTTTGTAAATAACTGGTATTTGATGTTTCTAAGCTAAGCACACATCGTTAAGGACTAAGAGCAAGGACTGGTTGGCTTGGAAACAGAATAATGTGTCAGAGTGGAGTGACATGTTTATCTGTGGTAACTTGTTCTTCCCCTGATATTGCTGAAAACTGTTCTCTGGCATTATACAACAATTACTCACTGACTCAAGTTTTACATAAGTATGAAATATTAAAAATTGAAATCTCATGACTGCCTCAGTGCTAATGGTTAACGTGTGTGCCTTAATTGATAAAAATTGTCAGTTTTATCTCCTTGTCAGTTCAACCATAAACTATAAAATTGCTATTTGAAGATTCTTTGCCAAGCAAGAAATATTATAGAAGAAGACCAAACCCACAGATTAATAGGCTCGGGGTAGAGATGATGTGTTGGGGTATAGTAGCATGTTTAAATACAGATTGTTGTTTTAATGAGTTAGCTATATATATATATATATAGATGTTACACATGATATCTTAAGAGAAGTATTTTGTTCTTCTTATATTAATGTTTGATGAAATCTTCACTTTGTTATTCTAGATCCAAATATTTTCCTTTATTAAAAAAAATCTGGAAAAAAAAATGAGCAAGATTTTTATATTGTTGTCCCTCTCATATAAGACCCCCCTCCTCTTGTCATGCCATATTTAAGATGTACTGAAATAGTAAAATTCTTCTAAATTGTCCCCTTACAGTCTGTACAGAGAGGCCATCCTTCTTAACAACTTTTTCATTGGAGAAGTGATGACCTTATAGGCACTACTGTATTGCTTATTCCCTTCATAAATATAGCTGGAATACTGCTCATTTAACATCAACAGTCAATCAATCAATATACCAGTGTATACAGGAGTTATCTCCACTTGGCATTTCTGCCTTGATAATAGTTCCAGCTTTTGATTACCACAATATCATTTAAGATTTGTTAGACACAGCCAGAAAAAAACTGCATTGTTATGTTCATATAGGGTAGATAACTCTGGTAAGTGCCCTATTTAACCCTAGAAATATAGATTGTTAATAATAAATGTAATAAAATATTTATGTTAACAGGTATTACAGAGGTACACATGGGGTAATCGTAGTGTATGATGTTACTAGTGGTGAATCTTTTGCTAATGTTAAACGATGGTTGCATGAAATTGACCAGAACTGTGATGTGGTTAATAGAATTTTAGGTAAGACTTTACTTTAGTTGGTATTAGAGATTATTGGTGTTAAACAGCAGGTGCGTTCAGAATTCTAGCAAACTCACCCAGGAGGTCACTAATAGCAAATAAAAATGTCCGCCCATGGTTCATATATTCGACTATGATTTCAAAGATGTTAATTGAAGAAAGCGGCGACAGCAGGGGAAGAAATGCTATTAAAATTTAAAATGATTTTCCCCTCACTTCTTGGAGAACTATTTTGCGGAGGTAAAAATTAAAGCGTTAAAAACGATCACAAATAATTTTTAAGAGAGAATTAATTTGAAATGAGTGACTTATTTTCATCTTTATTGATATTTACAATAATTAAACCAATTTTAAGTACATTTTTTTACTGTTTCTAAATTTTACAAAAATCTTTGTAAAATGGGCGTTGACAGAGATGGAGTGTAGCGTAGCAGGAACAACAACTCTGGATAATAAATGGGAAATAACATGTCCGCCATGTTTTTTTGTTCACTATTGTCAACATGCAAAGTTAAATATTTCTTAAATTGTTTGGACACTATTCCACAAAATAATTAATTGCATCTACTATGTTTTAATTATTGAAGAATTAAAACTGTCTAGTGCAGTTTTGTTTTGTACTTGTAAATATTTACCTTTGATAGATACGAAAATAAACTAAATATAAACGTCTGACTATATCTAGCCATGTGTAAAATAATCAATAATCTTGATGATAAGATTTCAAGGTGTGCAAGTATAAAGGTGTCATAATTACTTAGTGTATAATTAGACTGTCAGAATGTGTTTACACAAGATTATAGTGATTGAAATAAAAAGAAAAGAAACAATAAAATGTATTTGTCAATTTTTATGTCAAGTCTGATAACTTGATTGCTCCTAGGTGAAGTTAAATCCGATTAACACAAAATTACAACATGTAACAATCTGTTATGATTGCATGGCTTGGATGCTATTTCATCACTAAATAATAAGGCATTGTTTGTAGTTCATTCATGAACATTAATTATTTGGTCAATTTTAAAAATACAAAAAAATAACGGATTGTCGGCACTCTTTGGGGACTTTGATGTATGTAACAACAGTATTTTCAACAACTCCTCACAAGCTTAGCAATGTTCAACAATGTCATAATAAGTGACAATTGTTTGCCTTTCTTTATTCTATATCATTATTTTCTGTCATCTTCAACTATCAACTGCGTTAATTTATGTTCAGATCCGGAATTTAAACTTATATTTACCGATGATGTACTAGATTTCGAATCCATGACACAACATCCGGATAATAAAAGCATCATATGAAAATGCCAATAAAACCCAACACATTTAATATTTTGCAACTTTATTGAAGATGAAAAGAGATAAATGGTTCTTAAATTCTCCCAGCAAATGAAACATGCTCTCAAAGGACTGAAAAATATAGACGATTAATATTTAATTCTTACATTTCCGACGGCGATTTATTTTAAAGTCCATGCTCATTATAGACACGAACTAGTTTTTTTCTGTAGATTTTCAAGGCAACCCTAATGACGGTAATTGAAATGAGAGACTATCCGACATTACACTTAGACACAAATTAAAGTAATTTATTGGTGCTCTACATTTCATAGTCACAGTAGGGTCTTCAGCAAAGAACATAACTCATATCCTAATTTTTAGCTCACCTTGGTGTCCGTCATCCGTTAACTTTTCACATTTTAATCTTCTCCTCTGAAACCACAAAACCAATTGATCTGAAATTTGGTAGGAAGCATTTATGGAAGGTCCTCTATAAGCATTGTTCATTTCGTCCCGATCCATTAACAAACATGGTTGCCACAGACAATTCTTGTTTCTGATTGGCATATTTTTAAAAGTCTTCTCCTCTGAAACCACTTGGCCAAATGAACCGAAACTTGGTATGAAGCATCTGTGGAAGGTCCTCTATAAAGTTTGCTCATTTCATCCCGATCCGTTTTAAAACATGGCCGCCACAGGCAATTCTTGTTTCTGATTCGTTGATTTCTAAAAAATCTTGTCCTCTGTTAAAAGAAAGATAACTCTTGCCTAAACTGTTAAAAGAAAGATAACTCTTGATATTATCTCCCTTAGAAATTGACTAATGCTGATATAGTGTAACATGTTTATTCTATACATTACAAGTAAGTATTCACATTTTAATATTCTTTTTAGCAAACCTTGCCGTAGGCAATATGAGCTTTTGCCATCACTTGGTGTCCATCGTCTGTCGTCTGTCATCCGTTTACTTTTCACATTTGAATCTTCTCCTCTGAAAACCATCAGCCAAATGAACTGAAACTTGGTAGGAAGCATCTATGGAAGGTCCTCTCTAAAGAGTGCACATTTATGATCCATCACCAAACATGGCTGCCACAGGCAATTCTTGTTTCTGATTGGCCGATTTTTAAAAATCTTCTCCTCTGAAACTGCTTGGCCAAATGAACCAAAACTTGGTAGGAAGCATCTATGGAATGTCCTCTATGAAGATTGCTCATTTTGTACCGATCGGTTAGCAAACATTGCCACCACATGCAATTCTTGTTTCTGATTGGTCGATTTCTAAAAAATCTTCTCCTTTGAAACTACTTAGCCATATGAATTGAAACTTGGTAGGAAGCATCTACATGGAAGGTTCTGTATTAAGTTTCCTCAAAGCAGAATAAAAGGTGAGCCCACTAGTTTTTATTTCAAGTGATACTGTTGTTATTGGTCTTCAAACATATTATTATGACCGGGCCGTCATGGTCATGATCGTATGGTAGTTAGATTTACGACTATCTATGCAATCAGTGCCTATCACCACTAAGATTGTGAGTTCAAATCCTGCTCCGTCGAGGTGTACTCGATACAACATTATGTGATAAAGTTTGTCAGTGACTTGCCACAGGTCAGTGGTTTTCTCTGGATAATCCGGTTTCTGAAATATTGTTTAAAGTGGCATCAAACAGCATAAATCCAAACCAAACTATTATTATGTCTACACAGATCCACTTATAAAGTATGGTCTAGCTGTTTTTCTGTAGATTTATTATTGATTTTACATTGTAGTTTCCTAGCTGTTTTTCTGTAGCTTTATTATTGATTTTACATTGTAGTTTCCTAGCTGTTTTTTGTAGCTTTATTATTGATTTTACATTGTAGTTTCCTAGCTGTTTTTCTGTAGATTTATCCTTTATTTTACATTGTAGTTTCCTAGCTGTTTTTCTGTAGATTTATCCTTTATTTTACATTGTAGTCGGAAACAAAGACGATGATCCTGACCGTAAGGTTGTTTTAACACAAGATGCACACAGATTTGCAGAACAAATGGGGATACAGTTATATGAAACCAGCGCAAAAGAAAATAAAAATGTAGAAGAAGTATGTTTATTATTATATTTAACACTCAGTATTATATTTAAGAATATGGATTAACCTTATATGTAATAAACAGGCATTTTAATAATGGGTGGTACCAGGTACTTTTACCCACTTAAAATGGTAATTTCAAAGTGTTGTAGAAGATATTTATGCAAAATGTTCAAATTTTTTGAAAAAGTACCACCTGTAAATAGTGATGTACTGGTACACTTGAAAAATATTACCGTGGTCTCACGATCTTAAATCTTTTGAGTTTGAGTTTTATACTCATGCTCATACTCAAAAATCGTCCAATCAGAACACCTTTTTATTGGATACAATGTTCTGATTGGCTGTTTAGTACTTGTACAAAAATCATACAAGTTTCCTCTCATACAAAAATATTCAATCAGAGGTTGCAAAAATTACTCCATACTCCATCCAGGAAAGCCACAGGTACATCAGGACTAATTTAGTGGCCATGTCAACTGTTGTAAATACAAGTATATGTAACAGTTTAAAACATTAAAAATTCAAATGTAGAAAAAAAATACACTCTGCAAATGAGATATTTAAATATGTTGCCTTGGGAATACCATCTGACATAGCTTGTTGCACTAGTATTTTAGCATGTTAATCTTCTTGTCTGTAAACTTTGAGCAAAAATATTTCCGACAGCCTCAACTTCCATTCAAAATGGCCATCATTACTAAAAACTGAAAATTCTTTGAATTATTTAACTGCTGCATTTTGTGTTGGAATGTACTGAAATTTGATCTGTAACTGCATGACAATGAGTTGTTTAACATTTATCCTAAATTTATTCAGTGAAATTTGTAATTTTGCAATTTAATGACAATTTTGAAAATATTGTCTATTTTCTCAATATATCATATTCATACATTTCTCTTTGAAAAGACTGGGCCAATATAAACCAAACATAGCTTGAATATATTTTAGACCAATCCCCTTTTAAATTTATGGTGAACAGATGTGCTACATTCAACCGGTTATAATACCAATGAGCTAGAACTTAAAATATGTATATACATTGTATTATTTATTACATCTCATAGTTGGCCTCTGTATTGAGTTTTTGTATCAACAATACAATATCAATTAGGGACATTCAATTTTAACCATGTCCATCTGTACATCCCATATTTTGTTTCCACTCAATAACTTAAGTTCCCCTAAAGCAAATCTTTTGAAATTTATACACAAGGTCAGGGACCCAGAAAGGAAGACTAAGTTTGATTTAGGACTTTACCACTTTTCTGATCTGGAGTTATGGCCCTGTTAGCTTGAGCTGGAAGAGGGGGGGGGGGGGGGGGGGGGGGGGGGGCATCTGTGTCATATGGACACATTCTTCCATCTTTTATTGAGTTATCTATTTTGGATTGGACAGTTCTAATGAAGTCAGTCGTCCATACTAATATGACATCAAAAAACTGTTCAATTATGACATCAATTTGTTTCCCAGTCATGTTGAAAACATATGTGCTCAAGAATACACCTCCAGTACTTATTCTTGTGGACAATTGTTTAAAAATCAAGAAATGACCCCAATAAAATCCATATTTTAACAAGAAAAAAATGTGGTTGTAAGTTGATATGAACGAAAATCCATCTGAAACTTAGTATAGAAATAAACAGTAGAGAAACATCAGTATTATTGTTGTTCTTCATCTCATTGTTACTGTAAAATGCATGCACACCTGTTGTGACAGTTCTGTTGTAAAATGTATGCACACCTGTTGTGACAGTTTTGTTGTAAAATGTGTGCACACCTGTTGTGACAGTTCTGTTTAACTTTTTACTTTATATTATTTCATTTTCACTAGATCTCAGTTGAACATAAGAAAACTTTCTTGAATTTTTTACATAAAGTTATATGGAGACCTGATTTGAACAGGCAACATGTGTATTATCTGTGATTGTTTGCACTGCTCTTGATTTCCTGCGAAGTTCTCTGAAGATTTTCCACAAATTTAAAATTAAATCTGTTGTAATCATATTTGAAGAATTCTTTTCAATAACCCGCAAGACGAAGACACCATCATCACGTAGATAATATTTCGTAAAAATTCTTGCTAAGTTCTTGTCATTCATTGATTTTATTTCGTTGCACATTTTCAGGTTCTTTTTCACATAGCAAAAGTTGTTTTCCTGGCTTGAGACATAGTATAGCCACGAAACAAGGTTAAAACATGTCAGGAAAGCCAATAGAAATAACCAAAACCATTGGAAAGCAAAAATTTTCTCGTTCAAAATATTTAACGACATCACACATTGAATTGTATAACGCTGATTATTATTTAGTTGCCGAATCAAGAAGTCGCACAAAGTAATTCGTGGAAACCGAGGTGATTGCTGCCATTCGCCATGCTTTAAATAGTATTGAATAATCTCAAAACCAAAGTTGTTATAATCCATGGCCATGAACTCGTTAAGTAAAAAGAATTGACCTATGACGTTGACACAATACAAAAACTTTATGAATATATAGTATCCTGTTAGAAATGTACCATCGCGTTTTCCTATACAAAAACAACATATGTTTGACATTTTATGACGTAAATTGGCACATATATTGTGTTTGTAATTTTGTTGTGAATAGATCCAGTTATGTATATAAGTTGCCATTTGAGATATATTTTGTTTCCTGTCATCTGGAGAAGACAGTAGAATGGTGTCTGCTAGTAAACAAATCTTGTCGATTCGGATTCCAGAATGTGCATTCATTAATTTCCACGCAATGTTTGGAACTTTGAATAAAAAAGCCTGGAACATGAGTATTATAGGTACCCATTGATAATATGTCATTTCCGAGTCCTGTCGTTCTGATATATCGTCAGGGATTTCATCTTCTATAGGAACATAATATGTATCAGATATCCAGCACATAGAATTGGTATAACTAATTAACGGATCCTCAAACTCTGCTGGTGTCCAACATTGTATAGGCTGACCTATAATATACTGACCAGATGTAATGACAACAGAACATAGTACCAGTAAAAGTACTGTCCATATGTGATTGACTTTATCTATCCAATCATCATCAGATGTCCCTGTTAGGCTATTCCAGTTTAAATATTGTCCTATTCCATCAAACCTACAATATATAGATGTTATGAATATCTCATGTGTTTTCTTTAAACAGTTGTCTGATATAGAAGTACCTTTAAGGCCTACAGTAAAAAATTTTTTGTGTGTAGTTGCCACCCGACCCGAAATAAAACTGCCGGTTTAAATAATTTTATTTGTAATTTTCTCAAAGAATTTTTATTGGTTGTATAGCGACGTTATTCAATTAACCCAACCCAGTTATCTTGAAAATACTGATTTTAGTTTGAGACTGGATACCTACCTCAAGTATGAATGTTTCTAGACACTGACCCAAGGTTTTGGGTTTTATCTGTCTGTTTGGCATTACAATCTGGACTTTATGCCCATATTAAGTCCAGTAGACTAGTCATGATTAAGGTGAAAAATTACTGAAAGTGACAATGACCACCCATCCCAACTCATTAAGATACATTGTTTATTATATTGTATAAGACAGGTATTTAATATAGGAATCATCTTGTCCTACCATCACTTAAAACTAAGCTTTAATCTATGTACAGTGAAACCTGTCTAAACAGAACCCTGAATAAAATGGAATTCTGTATAAACTGTACTTTTAATAAAGTGCCAATGTAGGAGACTGTTATTAATTTACCACCTAGTGTAGGAAATCTTTGTTAATTCTCAACACAAAAGTTGCTCCTAACGAAGTTTGATGTAGAAAAGTTTCAGTGTACTAGTATATCATACAAGTACATTATAGATTGATATTCCACAGTAGGTTTTTTTGTAATTTGACCTTTAATATGGTTGACTTTGACATGTATGTTATATAATTATATTTATAAACAATATATTTGTCTATTAGTAGAATCAAATTAGTTTTAAAAGGTCATTACTGATCATCACTATTTCAGTAACATATTTAAAGGGATTTTATTTTCAAATTTGAAATTTCACACACTTAAATTTTCAAATACATAAAGCAATCCAAAGTTTTCTATTGAAACAAGAAGAGTTTGAAGATACCAAAGGGGTAATCAAAATCCATAATTCGTGGAAGGACAGACAACACAATGGCCAAAAGAAAAAGGACAAAAGGACAAACAACGACCTACAAAACATACACATAAAACTAAAGATCAAGTAACACGAACCCCTAAAATCTAACAGTGACTGAAAAGTTTGCAAATCCTTTCCTGAAGACCCATGTATGGATGACCAAGTAGTTCCAGTTGTTGACCTCTGACCCAAGCCATAAACCACTGATGTGGGTTCACACCTACCTCTAGTGGTCAGATTTTCTAACACCTATCTGTGGTCAGTATTTTATCAGTCAGGTTATTATCATTGGCCAGTCTTTCCTCTGTAGTCACACTATGGCTGAAAAATTGCTGAGAGTGGCGATAAGTACTGATATCCCAATACAGCGTTCAAATTCCATATTAAATAAATCTTCCCTCAACTGATCTTTCTTTCTATTCAAGGTAAAGAAAAGAAATGAAAGAAAATGAAAAATTAATATATACTTACATGTTATTTTGTTAACATTAATTGTCCATTTATTTCAGAATATATTCATGTACATGTACATGTATGGGAATATCTAAAAATAATAACAGTATTTAGCTGGTGGAAAATTGTAATTCCTTCATTGTTTAAATTTAACATGAACAAAACAAAACGCTGATTTAATTTTTGTATTTATGTAATAAGGAATTAGTAGGTAAAAAAGGATTTTAAATCTGTTCTTATACATGTACTTAGGAAATGATTAAATGATTTAACTAAGATTTTATTTTATTTATAGCCTTAATATTTGTATGAATGAATGAATTAACTTTCTTCTCATAAACTTACAGCATATATACATCAATATACATATTACAATGTTTGCAGATATCACAATGTGTTTAATTAAGCTCTTTCCTTTTTTTAAATAATTTTCTTCAATTTCAAGCAGCCAATCATTTAAAAAAAAAATTAATTTAAAATAAAAAGTAGGAGAGTACAAATGTAACTATAAACAATAAAACTAACTACACCAATACATACCAGTCATAGTAGTGATCATGTGGTAGTTAGATTTACAACTACCTGTGCAATCAGTGCCTATCACCACTGAAGTTGTGTGTTTGAATCCCGCTCAGGCGAGGTGTATTCGATACAACATTATGTGATAAAGTTTGTCAGTGACTTGCGACAGGTCAGTGGTTTTCTCCGGGTACTCCGGTTTCCTTAACCAATAAAACTGACCGCCACGATATAACTGAAATGTTGGTGAAAATGGCATTAAACACCATTAACCACCAACCAAAACCAATACAAACCACTCTGCTGAGAACAGTAATAATAGTCAACCATATAACTGGCTGTAATAATACAATACACTCCTCTGTCAAACCTCCAACACCAAAAGACAAAATGACAGTGTCAGAAGCCAATGGAAAAATAACAAGATGGAAGTGAACAGTACACATGAGTTATCAGTCAATTCATCTAATAGGAAATTAGAGTGGTGTTATGTTGTTATGGAAACAACTAAACACAGATCAGTTAAGAAACCGAAACAAGGAATTTCATATGAATTAACCCTCGGGTGATGAGTGGAGAGTATCAGAGCATGATCAACTGTGAGCTACAGAAGATACATGTAACCCTCGGGTGATGAGTGGAGAGTATCAGAGCATGATCAACTGTGAGCTACAGAAGATACATGTAACCCTCGGGTGATGAGTGGAGAGTATCAGAGCATGATCAATTGTGAGCTACAGAAGATACATGTAACCCTCGAGTGATGAGTGGAGAGTATCAGAGCATGATCAACTGTGAGCTACAGAAGATACATGTAACCCTCGGGTGATGAGTGGAGAGTATCAGCATGATCAACTGTGAGCTACAGAAGATACATGTAACCCTCGGGTGATGAGTGGAGAGTATCAGAGCATGATCAACTGTCAGCTACAGAAGATACATGTAACCCTCGAGTGATGAGTGGAGAGTATCAGAGCATGATCAACTGTGAGCTACAGAAGATACATGTAACCCACGAGTGATGAGTGGAGAGTATCAGTGATCAATTGTGAGCTACAGAAGATACATGTAACCTTCGAGTGATGAGTGGAGAGTATCAGAGCATGATCAACTGTGAGCTACAGAAGATACATGTAACCCTCGAGTGATGAGTGGAGAGTATCAGAGCATGATCAACTGTGAGCTACAGAAGATACATGTAACCCTCGGGTGATGAGTGGAGAGTATCAGAGCATGATCAATTGTGAGCTACAGAAGATACATGTAACCCTCGGGTGATGAGTGGAGAGTATCAGAGTGACGAACTGTGAGCTACAGAAGATACATGTAACCCTTGAGTGATGAGTGGAGAGTATCGGAGCATGATCAACTGTGAGCTACAGAAGATACATGTAACCCTCGGGTGATGAGTGGAGAGTATCAGAGCATGATCAACTGTGAGCTACAGAAGATACATGTAACCCTCGGGTGATGAGTGGAGAGTATCAGAGCATGATCAATTGTGAGCTACAGAAGATACATGTAACCCTCGAGTGATGAGTGGAGAGTATCAGAGCATGATCAACTGTGAGCTACAGAAGATACATGTAACCCTCGGGTGATGAGTGGAGAGTATCAGCATGATCAACTGTGAGCTACAGAAGATACATGTAACCCTCGGGTGATGAGTGGAGAGTATCAGAGCATGATCAACTGTGAGCTACAGAAGGTACATGTAACCCTCGGGTGATGAGTGGAGAGTATCAGAGTGTGATCAACTGTCAGCTACAGAAGATACATGTAACCCTCGAGTGATGAGTGGAGAGTATCAGAGCATGATCAACTGTGAGCTACAGAAGATACATGTAACCCACGAGTGATGAGTGGAGAGTATCAGTGATCAATTGTGAGCTACAGAAGATACATGTAACCTTCGAGTGATGAGTGGAGAGTATCAGAGCATGATCAACTGTGAGCTACAGAAGATACATGTAACCCTCGAGTGATGAGTGGAGAGTATCAGAGCATGATCAACTGTGAGCTACAGAAGATACATGTAACCCTCGGGTGATGAGTGGAGAGTATCAGAGCATGATCAACTGTGAGCTACAGAAGATACATGTAACCCTCGGGTGATGAGTGGAGAGTATCAGAGCATGATCAATTGTGAGCTACAGAAGATACATGTAACCCTCGGGTGATGAGTGGAGAGTATCAGAGTGACGAACTGTGAGCTACAGAAGATACATGTAACCCTTGAGTGATGAGTGGAGAGTATCGGAGCATGATCAACTGTGAGCTACAGAAGATACATGTAACCCTCGGATGATGAGTGGAGAGTATCAGAGCATGATCAACTGTGAGCTACAGAAGATACATGTAACCCTCGGGTGATGAGTGGAGAGTATCAGAGCATGATCAACTGTGAGCTACAGAAGATACATGTAACCCTCGAGTGATGAGTGGAGAGTATCAGAGCATGATCAACTGTGAGCTACAGAAGATACATGTAACCCTCGGGTGATGAATGGAGAGTATCAGAGCATGATCAATTGTGAGTTACAGAAGATACATGTACATGTAATCATAAGATTATATATTTTATGATTTGTTTGTTGTCTTTTTTAGATGTTTCTGGCAATTACAAAATTAGTTTTACAGTCAAAGAAAGAACAAATGAAAAAACAAGCTGATCAACCGTCAGATTCAATTAACCTTAATGGACGACCAAAAAAACAGACAGGAGGCAAAAAGTGTTGTTGATGAATATATATGATAGGTTTTATTGTTGTCTTGTTTATAATCTTTAAGATGTATAAAGGGAAATAACTCTCCACTAGCTATGTATAAAGGGAAATAACTCTTGATAGCTGTTCAATTTGAGATGTATAAAGAGAAATAACTCTCTTGATAGCTATTAAATTTGAATTGTATAAGGGAAATAACTCTTTCAGTCTCATAGGTATTCAATATTTAGCTGTATAAAAGGGAAATAACTCTCTAAGAGTTGGATATGTATTTACAGACTAGTACCTAAAAGTGTAATATATGTTACCAACTGATTTTGTGTTGTACTAGCTCACACATTCAGAAGATGTCATTTAAAATCTATTGTCCTTAAAACTATTAGATTTATAATTAATTCTAAGAAAAATTCAGTGTTTTCATGAATGCATCTACATGCCTAACAAAATATTTAATATGAAAACAAAAAGTAAAATTTAACAAAAATGAATAAAATTTAAAAACTTCCATGTGTAATAATGATTAATTTCTTGTATTAAAAGTCTTTTTGTAATATTTTTTTTTCAAGATTTAGAATATTGTTTCCTCTTGTGTGACAAGTGTTGTACATTTTGTATTGATCTTCCTTTACCACTGAATAGTGCCATCTTTTTATTTAGCTGAACTCTCACCAAAGTCCAATGTACGATGATCAAAGGGGAGCTAACTCTGTGTGCACACTCAATAATATAATACAAGAACATAATAATACTGGTTCTTGATACACATTATTGATGAGCAAAGAGGAATTAACTCTGTGTGCACAAACAAATATAATACAAGAACATAATAATACTAGTTCTTGTTACACATTATTTATTTATTATTATCAGTATTTTATTACAATATTATGACAATGCAGTTTAATTGGTTAGACAGATGATTTTATATTGATTAGATAGATTTGTTTGTCAACAAATTATTATGTGTTGGGTTTTCAGAACTATTGTTTTCCATAGAACTAATCATTCATAGTTAGGTCGCAAAAATATAAATTTTTAAGAATAGCAACTGGTTGTTATTGTGACAAACCTTTTGTAAGTAAGAAACTTAAAAAATCTGCAAATTTCATACATCATGTTATCAATTTTTTTGTATGAAATTATGTAAAGTAATTTGTTTCATTCGATTATTTGATTTTAAATTATGCTTTAAAAATAGAACCATTTTGTTTGATTTTAAAGTAAGATTTTTTTCTCAGCTAAAATTTATATAGATTCTCCCTCTGTTACTAGTGGATTATAATATTTCTCTACTATAGATATTTGAATTTTCAAATTTTGAAGGGAGAGCTAAAAACTCAGCTTTATCGAGAGATTTGAAAATTTCAATATCTATAGTTGAGAAATATCATAATCCACTGGTAGTGGGAGAATCAGTTTCTTCTATGACAAAAAATTTCAAGTTGGTAATTTCGGACTTTTATGACTGTCGAAAGGAAATTGACAGGAATTCTCATGCAAGAATTTAACCACCATGGTTATTAAAAAATATAGCGAAAATTTTACTAACTGGTAAAACATGCTAAAAATAGGAGAAATATATCTTACATCATACTTGTATATTGTTATTTGACATACATTTTTGTATTACTGATAATATTGTTTCACATCAACTTTACTGTTGAATAAAAAGTCCCAAGTCATTACTATCAATTTACTTTGGAAATAAAATCCTCGTTTCTTGCTTTAGCTTCATTAATTCGTAGATAGATGCTACAGTTTAAATATTTTTTTTTTTTTTTTTTTTGGTAAGTGGCATAATATTAGATATTTGAATTATGTAATAAAAAAAATGTGGTGATGGTTAATTTACAAAATAAATCTTCAAATAACTAGTTAATACTCGTCATTCTGTTATCATAATAAATTTAATTTATTCACAGAACTGTTAAATTATGATGTTATTGACACAATGCATTGTTTTAAGACAATACAATTAAATAAGATCTAACATGGGTTTTCAGTCTCTTTTTGATACAGTGTGTATTTTGTATTTTATTTATCCAGAATTCCCATATAAGATTTTCATAGATAAATTGTCCATGGATCCTATTTTGGTTACAATTGCAAATTTTCAAAATAAAAAAAATATCACAAAAAATTTTTTGTGGGTTTTAAAATTTTTTTATTTTCTTGTGTCTATTGATGAGATATCATATGATAATTTTGATATATTGATTTTATTCAACAAAATATTGAACTTTGCAATAAAATAGGAGTTTCTAGTTGCTTTTGTCAATAAACCTTATTGTAACATTCCTCCAGTATTATGCAATACCTTGTTTTACATCCATATTTGAACTGTTTGACTTTGTATATATTCTTCAGATTCCTTCATAGTTTCAAAAAATTAAAATAATTCAATATTTTCCTCTCTTGTGGAAATAGCTTTATTTAAAACTTAAGGAATTATTGAAATAAAAGCATCAACAATGGCTATCGAATACAGAGAAATGATCTTTACAATTATTATAAGGGGAGACAACTCTAGATATATATTTTGTATCTATATATAGTATCATAGTATACATTTGGAGAGATGTATAGAATGACATCAGTTATGAAGGTAGAGACAGACATTATCACTAGTATCCCAACGAGTCCAGCATGACGAGCTGTGATACTAGTGAATATGAATGTCGAAACCTTCAAATCGGACATTATTGTTTTTATCGATGACGTCATAATGTGTTTTAGGTCACACTGACAAATTTTTTTCCAGTATCAGAGGCAGTTCGTTGATACAATACTACTCACTGAGATCAAAGGAAAAATGTCCATATTACTGATGAGTTTGTATATACATGTGTGTGGTTCTATCTTTATGAATGGACATTTTGAACTGTTAGAAAACAGCACATAATAAAACAATTTATTTTGTATTCTTATTATACTATTATACCCTATTTGTTTGTTGAAATGTGTATAATGCCAAAATTAAATGCTCATTAATGTCTTAATTATTGATACAGTTAAAAATGTTAAATTATTTCTGTTCTTGTTTTTGTTGAACTTCAGTTTGTCAATGATTGGGTGATTTAGAATTCTTAAAAAATCACTTTTATAGTATCTCTTAGATAGGCTTTATCACCATGGCTACCATATTTCTTGTCTACAATACTATGTTCTCTAGAAGTCTGTTTTGCTATATTGCCATGGCAACAATTGTTCATGGACTACAAAAGATATGTTGACTAGAGGTCTGTTTTTTTATACATTTGTATCATCATTGCAATAATATTGCATGGACTACATATCGGTACAGTCTACAAATTTACTATGTCAACTAGAGGTCTGCCTTTCTATATTACCATGGCAACCATATTTCATGAACTGCTTTTCGGTAGTCTACGAATACTATGATGACTAGAGGTCTGTTTTGCATTATTACCAAAATCATCCAATCAGGATGCTGTACATATCTATGGTGGTTTTCTCCAGGTACTCTGGTTTCCTCCACCAATAAAACTGACCTTCACGATATAACTGAAATATTGTGGAAAATGGCATTAAACACCATTACTCCCTAACTCTGTACATATTGGATCTGATATTTCGAGTATGAATACATAAAAAGTCCAGATTGTTAAACTTCTAGTCATTTACACAGTACCTTAGTCTCAGTAGTGCTCTATAATTCCATCACCTTTGTTTTATCATACCTCTGTGGACACTGTACAGAGTCATTACTTATTATCCCCGGCTTGATAAAAATGTCGGCTTTTGATTGGTCGATAACCCATTGGTACAAAACCCATGCTACCGGCTGGTAGTTATGTAACGTCACTGGGGGTCTTTACGTTGCTATACATGATGTAAAGATGGTGTAAGATGTAAACAACCTCAAAGCGCTTTGCATTCAACATGGAGAACCAAAGGTATCTCCCTACATTTTGTCAAAATGCACCCAAATTTTCACCTGAGCTATGGCATTTTAGTCTGCATGTACAAAAACGTTATGATTACGTTACAAAAAGAACGAGAAAATCCAGTTTTTGTTTTCAAACCGGGGATAAAATCGTTGTCTACGTGTCTACCCGTGGGCATTGAGATTGTATCACCCTTCTGTACAACCTTCGGCTTCGCCTCAGGCTATATAGAAGTGCTTCAGGGTGGTACAATCTCAATGCCCACGGGTAGACACGTAGATAACTTATAATGCCACATATAGATTTGTACATAAGGAGCACTCTTGTCTGTCATATCATTTAGGTGTTATGTTCTGTCTGATTCTCTATTATGAAAAAAATGTCCTAGTTAAGTAAAAAAATTAAACAACTGTTGTTTTTTTCACTTTGTGTGTCATAACATTTTATATCAGAATTCCAACTGTTTTCGTTTTTTTTTTGTGTATGTATATTCTAAATGCTAACTTATTTTCGCAAATTTTTTATTTTCACAGATGACTTATTAATTATTGTATAATTAAATTCCATTTGTTATACATTGTATGTATAAGCTTATATGTTACTGTATTTAAAACCTACTGGTCTTTTTAAGGTAATGTTTTTTTGGTTTTTTTTAATTCTTTATTTATTTAACAAGGATTGCTGACAGCAGAAGGTTACGAGTGGTTTTTAGTTCACCTGGACCAAAGGTCCAGGTGAACTATTGCCATCACTTGGCGTCCGTCGTCTGGCGTCTGTCGTCTGTAAACTTTTCACATTTCAAGCTTCTTCTCTGAAACCACTTGGCCGATTGGAACCGAACTTAGCAGGAATGTTCCTTGGATGGTCCTCTACAAAGTTACTGTTTTTCGTTCCAGTCGAATATTCAATATGGCTGCCAGGGCCAATAATATGCTCTGATTGACTGAAATTTCAAAGATCTTCTTCTCTGAAACTAATGAACTGACTGAACTCAAACTGTAAAGGAATGATCATTGGAATGTCCTTTACCAAGTTACTGTTTTTTATGCCGATCGGAAATCCAAGATGGCCGCCATCGCAGGACATAGATTAACATTGGACCCTATGGGAAAATGTTCAAATGCCTTCTTCTCAGAAACTACAAATATGATTAAAGCCAAACTGTACATGAATGTTCATTAGATGGACCTCTACAAACTTTACGTTTTTTGTTCCGGTATGAAATTCAAAATGGCGGCTACGGCGGACTTAGTTTAACATTGGACCCTATGGGAAAAATGTTTCAAAACGCTTCTTCTCTGAAACCACTTGGATAATTGAAACCAAACTGCCCAGGAATGATCATTGGAAGGTCCTCTACAAGGTGTGTGTTTTTTATGCCGATCGGAAATCCAAGATGGCCACCACCACAGGACATAGATTAACATTGGACCCTATGGGAAAATGTTCAAATGCCTTCTTCTCAGAAACTGCAAATATGATTAAAGCCAAACTGTACATGAAAGTTCATTGGATGGTCCTCTACAAACTGTACGTTTTTTGTTCCGATATGAAATTCAAAATGGCGGCTACGGCAGGACTTAGTTTAACATTGGACCCTATGGGGAAAATGTTTCAAAACGCTTCTTCTCTGAAACCACTTGGACAGTTGAAACCAAACTGCCCAGGAATGATCATTGGAAGGTCCTCTACAAATTTTATGTTTTTTATGCCGATCGGAAATCCAAGATGGCCACCACCGCAATACATAGATTAACATTGGACCCTATGGGAAAATGTTCAAATGCCTTCTTCTCAGAAACTACAAATATTATTAAAGCCAAACTGTACATGAATGTTCATTGGATGGTCCTCTACAAATTTTACGTTTTTTGTTCCGATAAGAAATTCAAAATGGCGGCTACGGCAGGACTTAGTTTAACATTGGACCCTATGGGAAAAGTGTTTCAAAATGCTTCTTCTCTGAAACCACTTGGACAGTTGAAACCAAACTGCCCAGGAATGATCATTGGAAGGTCCTCTACAAAGTTTCTGTTTTTTATGCCGATCGGAAATCCAAGTTGGCCGCCACCGCAATACATAGATTAACATTGGACCCTATGAGAAAATATGCAAATGCCTTCTTCTCAGAAACTACAAATATTATTAAAGCCAAACTGTACAAGAATGTTCATTGGATGGTCCTCTACAAACTGTACGTTTTTTGTTCTGATATGAAATTCAAAATGGCGGCTATGGCAGGACTTAGTTTAACATTGGACCCTATGGGGAAAATGTTTCAAAACGCTTCTTCTCTGAAACCACTTGGACAGTTGAAACCAAACTGCCCAGGAATGATCATTGGAAGGTCCTCTACAAAGTTTCTGTTTTTTATGCCGATCGGAAATCCAAGATGGCCGCCACCGCAGGACATAGATTAACATTGGACCCTATGGGAAAATATTCAAATGCCTTCTTCTCAGAAACTACAAATATGATTAAAGCCAAACTGTACATGAATGTTCATTAGATGGACCTCTACAAACTTTACGTTTTTTGTTCCGGTATGAAATTCAAAATGGCGGCTACGGCGGACTTAGTTTAACATTGGACCCTATGGGAAAAATGTTTCAAAACGCTTCTTCTCTGAAACCACTTGGATAATTGAAACCAAACTGCCCAGGAATGATCATTGGAAGGTCCTCTACAAGGTGTGTGTTTTTTATGCCGATCGGAAATCCAAGATGGCCACCACCACAGGACATAGATTAACATTGGACCCTATGGGAAAATGTTCAAATGCCTTCTTCTCAGAAACTGCAAATATGATTAAAGCCAAACTGTACATGAAAGTTCATTGGATGGTCCTCTACAAACTGTACGTTTTTTGTTCCGATATGAAATTCAAAATGGCGGCTACGGCAGGATTTGTTTAACATTGGACCCTATGGGGAAAATGTTTCAAAACGCTTCTTCTCTGAAACCACTTGGACAGTTGAAACCAAACTGCCCAGGAATGATCATTGGAAGGTCCTCTACAAATTTTATGTTTTTTATGCCGATCGGAAATCCAAGATGGCCACCACCGCAATACATAGATTAACATTGGACCCTATGAGAAAATGTTCAAATGCCTTCTTCTCAGAAACTACAAATATTATTAAAGCCAAACTGTACATGAATGTTCATTGGATGGTCCTCTACAAATTTACGTTTTTTGTTCCGATAAGAAATTCAAAATGGCGGCTACGGCAGGACTTAGTTTAACATTGGACCCTATGGGAAAAGTGTTTCAAAATGCTTCTTCTCTGAAACCACTTGGACAGTTGAAACCAAACTGCCCAGGAATGATCATTGGAAGGTCCTCTACAAAGTTTCTGTTTTTTATGCCGATCGGAAATCCAAGTTGGCCGCCACCGCAATACATAGATTAACATTGGACCCTATGAGAAAATATGCAAATGCCTTCTTCTCAGAAACTACAAATATTATTAAAGCCAAACTGTACAAGAATGTTCATTGGATGGTCCTCTACAAACTTTACGTTTTTTGTTCTGATATGAAATTCAAAATGGCGGCTATGGCAGGACTTAGTTTAACATTGGACCCTATGGGGAAAATGTTTCAAAACGCTTCTTCTCTGAAACCACTTGGACAGTTGAAACCAAACTGCCCAGGAATGATCATTGGAAGGTCCTCTACAAAGTTTCTGTTTTTTATGCCGATTGGAAATCCAAGATGGCCGCCACCGCAGGACATAGATTAACATTGGACCCTATGGGAAAATATTCAAATGCCTTCTTCTCAGAAACTACAAATATGATTAAAGCCAAACTGTACATGAATGTTCATTAGATGGACCTCTACAAACTGTACGTTTTTTGTTCCGGTATGAAATTCAAAATGGCGGCTACGGCGGACTTAGTTTAACATTGGACCCTATGGGAAAAATGTTTCAAAACGCTTCTTCTCTGAAACCACTTGGATAATTGAAACCAAACTGCCCAGGAATGATCATTGGAAGGTCCTCTACAAGGTGTGTGTTTTTTATGCCGATCGGAAATCCAAGATGGCCACCACCACAGGACATAGATTAACATTGGACCCTATGGGAAAATGTTCAAATGCCTTCTTCTCAGAAACTGCAAATATGATTAAAGCCAAACTGTACATGAAAGTTCATTGGATGGTCCTCTACAAACTGTACGTTTTTTGTTCCGATATGAAATTCAAAATGGCGGCTACGGCAGGACTTAGTTTAACATTGGACCCTATGGGGAAAATGTTTCAAAACGCTTCTTCTCTGAAACCACTTGGACAGTTGAAACCAAACTGCCCAGGAATGATCATTGGAAGGTCCTCTACAAATTTTATGTTTTTTATGCCGATCGGAAATCCAAGATGGCCGCCACCACAATACATAGATTAACATTGGACCCTATGAGAAAATGTTCAAATGCCTTCTTCTCAGAAACTACAAATATTATTAAAGCCAAACTGTACATGAATGTTCATTGGATGGTCCTCTACAAATTTTACGTTTTTTGTTCCGATAAGAAATTCAAAATGGCGGCTACGGCAGGACTTAGTTTAACATTGGACCCTATGGGAAAAGTGTTTCAAAATGCTTCTTCTCTGAAACCACTTGGACAGTTGAAACCAAACTGCCCAGGAATGATCATTGGAAGGTCCTCTACAAAGTTTCTGTTTTTTTATGCCGATCGAAAATTCAAGATGGCCGCCACCGCAGGACATAGATTAACATTGGACCCTATGGGAAAATGTTCAAATGCCTTCTTCTCAGAAACTACAAATATGATTAAAGCCAAACTGTACATGAATGTTCATTGGATGGTCCTCTACAACCTTAAGGTTTTTTGTTCCGATATGAAATTCAAAATGGCGGCTACGGCAGGACTTAGTTTAACATTGGACCCTATGGGAAAAGTGTTTCAAAATGCTTCTTCTCTGAAACCACTTGGACAGTTGAAACCAAACTGCCCAGGAATGATTATTGGAAGGTCCTCTACAAAGTTTCTGTTTTTTATGCCGATCGGAAATCCAAGATGGCCACCACCGCAGGACATAGATTAACATTGGACCCTATGAGAAAATATTCAAATGCCTTCTTCTCAGAAACTACAAATATGATTAAAGCCAAACTGTACAAGAATGTTCATTGGATGGTCCTCTACAAACTTTACGTTTTTTGTTCTGATATGAAATTCAAAATGGCGGCTATGGCAGGACTTAGTTTAACATTGGACCCTATGGGAAAAATGTTTCAAAATGCTTCTTCTCTGAAACCACTTGGACAGTTGAAACCAAACTGCCCAGGAATGATCATTGGAAGGTCCTCTGTTTTTTATGCCGATCGGAAATCCAAGATGGCTGCCACCACAGGTCATAGTATTAACACAGAACCATATGGGGAAAATACAGAAATATATTCTTCTCTGAAGCTATTGCACTGATTGAACCTAAACTGTGCATCAATCATTGGAAGGTCCTTTACAAACTTGTGTTTTTTATGTTGATCGTAATTCCAAGATGACTACCACTGCAGGACATTGTTTTTTTTTATTACCAGGTGAACGATACAGGCTCTTGAGAGCCTCTGGTGTTGATTTGATATTGAATCAGAATGTTTTACTGATTTTTGCCAGAATTTCAGTAATGATTAAACAAATTGTCGCTAAATCTTTGTCCCATAGACAATATATAATTCTACTTGTGATGTTAGATAAAAGACAAGATGAAATCTTTATTAAAATTGTGTATACCTAATGAATATTACACAACATTATGTGATAAAGTTGGTCAGTGACTTACGACAGGCCGGTGGTTTTCTCCAATTTCCTCCAACAATAAAACTGACTGCCATGATATAACTGAAATATTGTTGAAAGTGGCGTTAAACACTATAATCCTTAACCCAATGAATATGATTTATAGACAGAATATATGTAATATTTGAACAGGATATTTTATAGATGTGACTGATTTCTTATCATTTATGTAGTGTTAAATTTGTTAATACTATAATGGTATTTATTTTTAGCTATTTAGATACAATAAATGGATATAGTATCCAAATTTTCAAACATGTAATCCTAAGATATACCTGTCCAAAAAATCCAAGCATGTCAATCCGAAGATATACCTGTCAAAAATATTTTGTTTCTCATTCAAAAACATGACACTGGGGAAAATAACTACCAGGTATATACTACAAAGTTTACAAGCCGAAATGTAAGAAATAAATTTACGACATATTGCTTCAAGATTTGTACAGTAACCCCTCCCCCCTATTATAAGACTACCTTCTCATCAGACCAGATATCAGTTGCAATGAGGTAGTAAAAGACTGCTAAATTGTCCCCCTTAAGAGAGACCACCACCCCTTACAAGGCCACTTTTTCACAAACTGAAATGTAATAAATAAAATTGTGACAATTTGTATCAAGATTTGTAGACGATTTGTTAGGGCATTATGTCCATATTGTATATAAAGAAACGAGTTCTAGATTGTATGCAAATTGTATATTGTAAATTTATTGTAAAGCAATAATTTTTAGAAAAAATTGTATAGGCTTCATGATGTCAATGTTTATAGAAAAATCAATAAAGAAAATAGACTTGTATTTTGGTCTTTGAAATAAATGTACAGTCAAACCTAGTTATTGTGAACTAGTACAAGTCATTTCTATATATAGCTCAAAGTAAAATAGGGTCCTTTTGTAGTACAATGATACCCGTCTAAATTGTACCGCCATGGGACCAACTTTAGTGTTCAGAGTTTATACAGGTTAAATTAACAAATATTTCCTATATTGGTATTTACCTAAAGTTCAGGAGTTTTGTTTAGAGTGGTTTTACTGTGCTTAAGTAAGTATAATGTACTCTTGATAACTCAGCTAATAATATTTGGCTAATTTGAACAAAGGTTATGGTGTTTAACACCACTTTCAAGAATATTTCAGTTATATCATGGCAGTCAATTTTATTTGTGGAGGTTTATAATTTCTGAGATGATATTTTATAATTTTACAAACTAGTCCTGTGTAATGCTTGCTATTTGATCAACATGAGAGAGAACAAATAGATGTTTAAATCCATTTTCTCATAGTGTCCTATGTTAAATTTTGTTCTGCATTGTGAGTTACCATGGTTTCCAATTCACTACTCGATTAACAAACATTTTACAAACCAATCCAGTCACCATTCATGTACATATTTAGTCCTATAAGTTTGTAGTTACCGGTACTTTTTATAAATGATTTGAAAAGGTTTTGTGATGGTGGCCATCTTGTTTTTAGATCCAAACAATAAACATAAACTTTGTAAAGACCCACACAATGATGATAAGTGTACAGATTAGGTTCAATAAAGTTTGTAGCTACTGGGAAGCCTTTTATAAATAATCTTCAGAGCCATACAATAATTATAATTTTTGTTCAGAAACATACAAGGAACAACCCAACCAGTTTCCAGGGACCAGCGTGGTCATATAGTTGGATTAACAACTACATTTTGTACCTATGACATCAGTGCCTATCACCACTTAAGTTGTGAGTTCAAAATCCACTCATTGTATGTAAGAGTGTGGAAAACACTTTCATGACTGTATCATTTCTCTAAGAGTGAAGGTTTAGGCCCGTTTAAGTAGTTTAACTTTTTATTGAAGTACCTGTACCAAGCCAGGAGAGTGAACGGTCGTGTATATATGTGTTATGGTACCAATTTTACCTCTGCTTCTGGGGGCCGTCATGATCGTGATCGTATGGTAATTGGAGTTAGAACTACCTATACAAATAGTAGTACCTGTCACCACTAATGTGAGTTTGAATCCTGTTCATGACGAGGTGTACTCAATACAACATTATGTGATCAAGTCTGTCAGTGACTTACAACAGATCAAAAGTTTTCCCCATGTACTCTCGTTTCCTCCACCAATAAAACTGACACAACAAAATAACTGAAATATTGTTGAAAGTGGCATTAAACACCATAACCCAACCCAATCCCTCTGTTTCCGATTTTCCTGATTAGATTTTGGAAATGTTCTGCCAGTGTAGTGTTTTTTTTTATTTTTATTTTATCACAAGGAGGGTAAAAGTACCTAGAGATTTTTACAATAACACGTTACTACATGTATATTTATTCTCATTGTAATTTATAATATACATTTACAACAAAATACATTGCAACACTAACAGCACCTACTTAAATCAATTAAATCACAATGGCCAACAAATGCTGAAATCTCTTGAACAATATCAAGCTTCAAGTCTTGACAGCTAAAATATATACAAACACATTGAGAGTATCCTACTGTTTCATTGAAGGAAACTAACACAATTTCTTCAAAAGATGACAAGGGGCCCATCTGAGCATGTAACACTAACATGGTTACCATTGCTGTAATGAGTGGTAGATAAGCACATTTATTTGTTAAATTGTCTCGTGCCACGATATAGCTGAAATACTGCTAAAGTTGGTGTTAAACATCAATCAATCAATCATTGCTAGCTGATATTTGGATGAAATGAAAATCAAAATGCTGATGACCATCAAGGTAACATTCATGCCAAGTTAGCTTCCAACTGGTCCAGTGGTTTAAGAGAAAGAAACTTGCAATATCAAAAGCTAACGGATGTAGATGACAATATATCATGGTCCATTGAACCAGGGGAGATAAAAACACTAAATATTAATGATTTCTTTGCTGAATAATTATTTCCTCCTATTATGGTAGTTTCTAACTGACTAGTAGTAAAAAACCAAAAAAAATAAATACCAAACTTTCTTTAAAAATATGAATCTAAAACAAATCTCAATTCCACCAAAGATGGTGCTTGGTTAAAAAAAAGGTGTGGGGGGGGGGCTATTCTCTCCTTCAATGCAATTTCTTCATTTTTTAATGAAAATGTTTTGTATATTTCACATGATACCAGGAAAATCCTTGTCTGGAGAAAAACTATAAATGGTTATTTTTGTTAATTTTTCAAAAATGCATCAAATGATTATATTTTATCAAAAACTGACATTTTTTATTTTTTTAATGCTTAGTTAAGAGACTACACATCACTTTGACTACAAGTTCGATTTGAGGTAAATTTGGCATGGAAATATCTTTTATCATATTTGGCATTTCCCACTAGAGAAAACGTAATATTTTGGTATCTATCAGCTAAACAATCCTTTTAGTTTTTCTTTATCATTTTCATTTTTTAATTTTTCTTTATCGTCCAAGATTTTCAGTTCTTTTTTAACAGCACCAGTTAAAGTCGGATCAAGTTCCATAACTCTTTTTAAATCTTCCCTAGCTTGATCTGGATCCCATGCACCAATGTGTGCTTTCCCTCTTCTGAATAATGCCTTGATATTGTCTACAGAAGAAATACACACAATTGTAATATAATAATTATTGTAATACACATTCTCAGTATATTATATGATTGTCAACAGTGAAAATATTCTAGAACTGCATTGGTGGTATAATGGTTACCTTTCTTTCTCTTGTCCAAGGTCGTCGGGTCAAACCAAAAAACTATGACATTGGTATTTACTGCTTCTTCACTAAGCAGAGTACAACCCTGAGGAAGAGCACAACCCTGAGGAGGAGTACAACCCGGAGGAAGAGTACAACCCTGAGGAGGGAAAGCAGAAGAGTGTATAGAGGTTTCATGCAGGTAAAAGACAACTTGCAGCAGCTCCTTACAAGCTACAGTTTGTTAGGAATGGACGTTCATGACCCGTTGGCTCGGAGACAGGATGGATTTACCAAATCAAATGTTTTATCTCGACCAATCAGAAATCAGCTTTCATATCATCACTACGGAATCTAATTTTGGAGTCAGACCTGGATGAGAGGGCCCGGGTGGTTCAATGAGTTAGGTAGTTGGATTACCTAACAACTCATACAAGCCTATCACCAATACAGCGTGGGTTCGCGCCCAGCTTTGTAAATTGAAAAAAAGGGTGCACTCAACTCGCAGCCGCAAATGATAAAGTTTACCAGTTGCTTGCCCATGGTCGGTGGTTCTCTCCGGGTACTCCGGCTTCTTCCACCACTAAAACTGGTCGCCATGATATAGCTGAAATATTGCTGAAAGTGGCATTAAACACCAAAAATCAATCAATCAAAACTGGTGAAACTATCCATTTTGGTGATAGCATTGCTTTTTTACCAACTTTAACATGCTTTTCGACCTCCAAAGTGTTCAGAAATTTGTGGCACAGATGATGAACATATCATTTTCTTGACTGTTTCCAGTTGACAATTTGAAACTCTTGTATGGTTTGAAAATACAGTAGCCCACCTCTTATAATGCCACTCTCACCAATGGCTGCCCCTTTATCAGGACAGATTTCAGATGCACTCAGATAGTAAAATACTACTAAATTGTCCCCTTCAAGAGAAGGCACCCCTCTTACAAGCACACTTTTTTTCATTACAGGAGGGGTGGTCTTATAAGAGAGGGACTACTCTAATATCATTGGATAATCAATTGCTGGGTGGCTGAGGTAAATTATTTGAATATTTCTAGACAATAGGTATTGTAGTTCTCCTCTTATAAGACCATTGCCTCTGTAATTAAAATAAGTGGCCTTATAAAATAATTGAATAGTATTTTACTCTTTCTGTTCATTTGAAATCTGGCTTGATAAGAGAGGTGGCCTTATAAGAGGGGTCATACTTTATTGATACAGGTGTATGGTGGTCATTGAGTCAAGAGTAACAAGGGCAGGGATATTAATGAATACTGACCAGGATCTCGTTTCAGTACTGTAGTTAGGTGTTCTATAGCTTGGTAATATTCCTCTAGATTAAGTTTACACTGGGCATAATTTAGTAAGTATGGTTTCTTCATGTCTTCTAATTTCTCCCACTCTATATCTCCTGGTTTTTCTCTACAACAGAAATAGACTTATTTTTCTCCAGTTTTTTTGGCATTTTTTTGTTTTTGTTTTTTGTAGCACTAATACAGAGGGCTATGAATATTACATTTTTGTATTGTAGTGAAACATACTTTCCTGTAACTGCTAAAGTCAACCATTTTTTTGCTTTCATGATTTGATTTAAAGACTTTTGAAAATAGTAATACCGATACCAGCAATAAATGGTAGCCTGCCATTTATGTTGATTTGAAAACGAACAGATAAAACTATATTTTCCCTCCAAAAAAATAATAAACAAAGTTGTTATTCTATGGTAAAACAGAAAATATGAGAATTATTTTCAGAGTTTAAATTTGGGTAGAGGCTTGTCTAAGCCTACACAAAAAAAGGAAAAACATATTGCAAGCGACCATCCAATGACTATTCATGTACAAACAAACAGTAAATCTTGTCTTATATGACCTTCCAAGGGAACATTGAAACAGGGTCTCATATCATAAGTTGTCACTAAATACAGATTTAATTAACATGAAATACACTCGGAAGGTAAATAAAAATTATAAGGTCACATAATAATAAGTTATTGCTTAATAGAGGTGGTCACTAAACCAGGTTTGATTGTATATTATCATGTCACAATAATTTTTCATCGCATATACACATTCATTTTGATTGCTGGTTCTTTAGAATTTTTTTTTTTTTATATAAATATTTCCCTTATCAGCCTATGGTAAACTTTGGACTACCAGGCTTCAGAATTCATAGACCCGGTGTTAAATTGTACCAGTAACAGTTGTGTATGCGATTTCATATTTGTCAATTTGACTGAATATGTATTTTGCTGATTAAAAGTTAACTTGCTTACTTCATAACTTTCTGTTCTAACAATCCTAAAGCTTCACCATATTTCTCGGCAGCTTCAAAATATTTCTTCTCTTTATACAGAGCATTTCCTTCATCTTTTAGTAATGGTATTCTGTCAGTTCTTTCTTCCTCTGACATCGCCCATGTTTCCTTTTCATAATCGTCAGGGTTTTCAACTTTCAATATTTCTGTGTAAAAAGTTTTTCAAGAATAAATAAATTAGTAAATATCCATTTTTTCCCCCCACTTTTTATTATAAAGGTACAAATTTTGTACTTGAAGAGAGAATGACTGGTGTTTTTTAAACTAGCGTATTTCTCTTTACATTACACCTCACCATGGGCAGGATTCATACTCACATCTGTAGTGGTGATAGGTGCTGATTGCACAGGTAGTTAGTTGTAAATCAATCTACCACATGACGGCCCTGTCTAAATAAATATATACCATTGTTGATTTGTTTAGCGAAAATGGATTTCTCAGATTATATCTCATTGAAGCAAAGACTGAGATGTGAGATATGAAGAGAAGTCAACTTCTAGACAAACATATCAACGACAGTATGCTTATCAAGGATTTGTCAAAGTCTGATATCAATACAATATCATGTTAGAAATCAAGGTTTGTACAGTAAAACCTGTCTTATGTGACCTTCCAAGTGAACAGTTAAATAGGGTCACATAATACAGGTGGTCGTTTGTGACCTTCCAAGGGAACAGTTAAATAGGGTCACATAATACAGGTGGTCGTTTGTGACCTTCCAAGTGAACATTTAAATAGGATCACATAATACAGGTGGTCGTTTGTGACCTTCCAAGGGAACAGTTAAATAGGGTTACATAAGACAGGTGGTCGTTTGTGACCTTCCAAGGGAACAGTTAAATAGGGTCACATAATACAGGTGGTCGTTTGTGACCTTCCAAGGGAACAGTTAAATAGGGTTACATAATACAGGTGGTCGTTTGTGACCTTCCAAGTGAACATTTAAATAGGATCACATAATACAGGTGGTCGTTTGTGACCTTCCAAGGGAACAGTTAAATAGGGTTACATAAGACAGGTGGTCGTTTGTGACCTTCCAAGTGAACATTTAAATAGGGTTACATAAGACAAGTGGTCGTTTGTGACCTTCCAAGGGAACAGTTAAATAGGGTCACATAATACAGGTGGTCGTTTGTGACCTTCCAAGGGAACAGTTAAATAGGGTCACATAATACAGGTGGTCATTTGTGACCTTCCAAGGGAACAGTTAAATAGGGTCACATAAGACAGGTGGTCCTTTGTGACCTTCCAAGGGAACAGTTAAATAGGGTTACATAAGACAGGTGGTCGTTTGTGACCTTCCAAGTGAACAGTTAAATAGGATTACATAAGACAAGTGGTCGTTTGTGACCTTCCAAGGGAACAGTTAAATAGGGTTACATAATACAGGTGGTCGTTTGTGACCTTCCAAGGGAACAGTTAAATAGGGTTACATAAGACAGGTGGTCGTTTGTGACCTTCCAAGTGAACAGTTAAATAGGGTTACATAAGACAAGTGGTCGTTTGTGACCTTCCAAGGGAACAGTTAAATAGGGTCACATAATACAGGTGGTCGTTTGTGACCTTCCAAGGGAACAGTTAAATAGGGTCACATAATACAGGTGGTCATTTGTGACCTTCCAAGGGAACAGTTAAATAGGGTCACATAATACAGGTGGTCGTTTGTGACCTTCCAAGGGAACAGTTAAATAGGGTCACATAATACAGGTGGTCGTTTGTGACCTTCCAAGGGAACAGTTAAATAGGGTCACATAAGACAGGTGGTCGTTTGTGACCTTCCAAGGGAACAGTTAAATAGGGTTACATAAGACAGGTGGTCGTTTGTGACCTTCCAAGTGAACAGTTAAATAGGGTCACATAATACAGGTGGTCGTTTGTGATCTTCCAAGGGAACAGTTAAATAGGGTCACATAATACAGGTGGTCATTTGTGACCTTCCAAGGGAACAGTTAAATAGGGTCACATAATACAGGTGGTCGTTTGTGACCTTCCAAGGGAACAGTTAAATAGGGTCACATAATACAGGTGGTCGTTTGTGACCTTCCAAGGGAACAGTTAAATAGGGTTACATAAGACAGGTGGTCGTTTGTGACCTTCCAAGTGAACAGTTAAATAGGGTCACATAATACAGGTGGTCATTTGTGACCTTCCAAGGGAACAGTTAAATAGGGTCACATAAGACAGGTGGTCGCTTGTGACCTTCCAAGAAAACAGTTAAATAGGGTCACATAAGACAGGTGGTCGTTTGTGACCTTCCAAGGGAACAGTTAAATAGGGTCACATAAGACAGGTGGTCGTTTGTGACCTTCCAAGGGAACAGTTAAATAGGGTTACATAAGACAGGTGGTCGTTTGTGACCTTCCAAGGGAACAGTTAAATAGGGTTACATAATACAGGTGGTCGTTTGTGACCTTCCAAGGGAACAGTTAAATAGGATCACATAATACAGGTGGTCGTTTGTGACCTTCCAAGGGAACAGTTAAATAGGGTCACATAAGACAGGTGATCGTTTGTGACCTTCCAAGAGAACAGTTAAATAGGGTCACATAAGACAGGTGGTCGCTAAATACAGGTTTAATTGATATGAAATGCACTGTGAAAGGAAATAAAAATTAAGGTCACACAATACAAGTTATTGTTTAATAGAGGTGGTCACTAAAGCAGGTTTGACTGTACATATATTTGGTTTGTTGCTTGATAATATATACTGTCACATGTAAAGATTGAAAGGAAAATTTGAAAATCATTGATAAAAACATTTGTTTGTAAATTGAGATCAAAAGTAAATAAATTCTACCTAATGTAAACTCTAGTGGTTGAGGATTCTTTACCAGGTCATCAAGGTCAGGATAACCCAATCCTTGCTCAGCCATCGCCATCATTCCACAACAATGGCCGCTCTCCTTATGATGATGATTTTTATCCTTCCCAAATATTCCACGTAAACTCTTTGACACATGAGGATATTGCATCACATGCTGAATAATATCAAATTAATTTAAATACAGTAATCCCCCTCTCATTGAAAGAATGGCCTTACAACAGGGGGTGGCTCTTAAGAGGGGGACTACTGTATTGATTTCATATATATAACATCTTAAACCGGGACTGTGGGTATAAATAGCTGTGGGCGGAGCAAACATTCAGATTGTTCATTATTTCAACCACGGTTATCTTGAGGAGGAAAAATCAATGATACATAGTTTCACAGTTACTTTTGAAACAAAATATTTGACAGGCATGGTTACTAGTGTTCCTACCTAAGAAACTTTCAGTCTTATTAAAAATAATATTCTTCATCAGTCTAAAATCTACAAAAATCACTTCGAAAATTCAAATTTCTGAGGTATGTGACTTTAAGGTCATGTGTCATGCAGTTTCATAAATATGCTGTTCATATCAACGGGGATTTTTGATGATAAGCTCCGCCCACAAATGTTGTCGGTAGGCACTACCACAAATGCTGGTTTAAGTACAAGTTCATATTAAAGGTAGATTACTTGGCTGTTCTTATTACCATTTGATAGAATACCGGTATCCCATAACATATGTTTGGTACATAGTATAACCACATTACATACATTTGTTCTATAAAATACACCATAATATAAATTTGGGATAAATAGAAAATCTAACAACAATACATTTGTGTCTGTCACATGCCAAAACCTTGATTTTCAATGTCATATGTCATAGTTTTATTATGTTCATCATTTGACGTGAGAGGTGAGTGTTCGTTTTGTTGATATTAGTGGAATTGTTGATCATCAGTAGTTTAAACTTTCTTTGTTTTGTTGATATTAGTGGAATTGTTGATCATCAGTAGTTTAAACTTTCTTTGTTTTGTTGATATTAGTGGAATTGTTGATCATCAGTAGTTTAAACTTTCTTTGTTTTGTTGATATTAGTGGAATTGTTGATCATCAGTAGTTTAAACTTTCTTTGTTTTGTTGATATTAGTGGAATTGTTGATCATCAGTAATTTAAACTTTCTTTGTTTTGTTGATATTAGTGGAATTGTTGATCATCAGTAGTTTAAACTTTCTTTGTTTTGTTGATATTAGTGGAATTGTCGATCATCAGTAGTTTAAACTTTCTTTGTTTTGTTGATATTAGTGGAATTGTTGATCATCAGTAGTTTAAACTTTCTTTGTTTTGTTGATAATAGTGGAATTGTTGATCATCAGTAGTTTAAACTTTCTTTGTTTTGTTGATATTAGTGGAATTGTTGATCATCAGTAGTTTAAACTTTCCTATCATAATTTTGGTTACAAATACCTCATATTTAGAACACCACATAACATGTGTTTGGTCTATAAATTAACACACAAAATATACATTTTTGGCATTAATGGTAATGTTCAAAAAACCATCAAATCAAAACTTAACCTTGATTTTCTGAGCTCACTGGATTTCCAACAATCATTTTTACATGCATCATTCCATTCTAATTGTTTTTTTCATTTCCAGTAATTACAATATAGGTACTTACTTTCTTGTCACAAATAAACAAAGCCACTTCTTTTGATCTCATAGTTTTTATGCAAGTTTCCCAAACATCTAGTTTAAACTTTTTGCCAATAATTAGTTCCATGGGTTTCTCATGCTTCCTACTATCATCAATAGTAATCTTCTCATCGTCACACTTTGTTGTTTTGTAATGGAAATATATCTACAATATAAAAAAAAATCCTAAAATATAAAGAATGGTAGAAAATAAAGGTTAGAGACTATCGAAGGGGCAATCAAAAAAGGACAATCCAGAGAAACTGACAAACATAGGGTACATCTATTCACCAGATGTTTTTACATTTGTTGTAAATATTAACACATGAGTGGCGAGTTAGTCCTAGTTGATTAACTCCAGATGAGCAATTTTCATGTCCCCACCACTAAGTGGCTGGGACATATAGTGTTACCCATGTCTGTAATTCCGAAATAAAACAGTTGTTAACACTTCTTTTCGCTATGCTTTGAGGTATTGATTTGATATTTGGTATGTGGGTATTAGTATATAGTGATAAGTTACAGATCGAGATTACGCTTCGTTCCGGTCCAATGATTTTTGGCCGAGTTATGGCCCTTGGATTTTGAAATTTGGCCAAATATTTAGTTGTCACCATTGTACTTCTCTATGCTTGGAGATATTGACTTGATTTTTGGTATATGAGTGTCTAATAATGAGTTACAGATCAAGTTTACATTTCGTACCGGTTCAATGATTTTTGGCCGAGTTATGGCCCTTGAATTTTGAAATTTTGCCAAATATTTAGTTGTCACCCCTTTTTTTTACCATGTTTGGAGATATTGACTTGATTTTTGGTATATGAGTGTATAATGATGAGTTACAGATCAGGTTTACATTTCGTTCCAGTCCAATGATTTTTGGCCGAGTTATGGCCCTTGGACTTTGAAATTTGGCCAAATATTTAGTTGTCACCACTTTTATTCGCTATGCTTGGAGATATTGACTTGATTTTTGGTATGAGAGTGTATAATCATAAGTTACAGATCAACTTTGGATCTACATCTACATCATACGATGCTCCGTCAATTGTGACGACTATGCATCGGCGTGAACAGACCATATATTTACAATTAATCAATAAACAAAAACAAAAAACAAAAAAGTAACGTATTTGCGGCAAAGAACTCAAAACCCAAGCCATTTTATTGTACAAGCAGAGGATTAATTAGGAAAAAGTCTTGGATGTGTCGCCTGCTCCTTATAAAAAGAAAGTTTGAAAAAAAGTCCTTGTTAGCTTCGTGAACTTAAAACATTCAACGATGGCTACGTATCCTTGTGTTGTATGCAATATTCACGTTAGACCGAGACAGCATGCCTTAGAGTGCGATGGCTGTTTCCGATGGCAACATCGTCTTTGCAACTCGGGTAATTTTAACTTTATTTTAAAATTGTGAAATCTCTCATTTTCTCATTTTAAAGCATATTGAAAACAAGTTTAATTAAATTAGATTGGCAAAATAGTGAAATAATGTTCCATGTTGCTATACTTTAAAACTTATTTCAACAATATTGAAGTTATATCTTATTCCAATATAGGATCTATCTCTACAAGACCTTTATGAGGAAAATATTCTCCGCACGTGAATTTGGAAACCTCTTTGTGCCATCAATATCTCATACTGCAGCATCCTCTGACTCTGACTAAACTTACCTAAGATCATGTGCTAGTGCTAGTGTTACAGTGTTAGTGTTTTTTGGGAACTTTTTGTAGTGTTAAGTTTGTAGTTTTATTATCATATAAAATATGTCATCAATAAACAAAAAATGTGAAAACTCATTGTCATTCATAAAAAAAACACACTATTGAACTCACAACGGTAATTTCATTGAAATATAGATAGTTGTCAGTTTTTTATTTCTTTCCGAATATTACAAAACCTAGTAAAATATATAATATATTTAAAAAAAAAAAAAAAGACATAAACACAATAATAATGAAAAACTGAGGCCGGATCGTCTGGGGCAGGAACGACTCGAAATCGTAGTTTTATATAGCATGGTGACTTTGGCAATGTTTCTGTGTGTTTCTAGGGAATTCCATTCCAGTTGGTCCAGCATAGATGTTACGCCGCTAGTGTTATGGAATCTCCCAGTTGCCATAGTTGTGTATCTGGCTGCTCTGCGTTGAACCTTTTCTATTTCAGTGTCAGTGTGTGGTGACCAAATGGTTGAGCCAAGGATAACTAAGGATTTATATGCCATGCTCTTTGTATGCTCATTCTTTATTTGGAGGTTTCTTCTCAAAAATCCTAATAATTTCTGTGCTTTTAATGTTATGTTGTTTATGTGTGCATTCCAGGTCATGTTGGATGAGATGGTGATTCCAAGGTATTTTGCTGTCGAGACAATCTTAGTTTTTCGGATTACATAGAACGGTGACACCATTTGGTTATACAAATGCTAAAACGTATGCTTAATATTAAACCTTTGTTCCGTCGTCATACTCTGGTAAATCTCCTTTTCCACAGTACAACAGTTTCTTTGCGATTCCTTGTTCGTATAACTTTGCAAGAACGTCTGTCATGTTTACGCTGCCGACGGAAGTAACAAGAGTTATCTTCCCAGTAAAATGGAAAACTGAGGTACACTGAGGGGTGGATGAGAAAATTACTTCTATATTTAATATGGAGGTTTTCTATATACCCAACATGCATGCGATGCTGTTTTCAGTGATACCGATTGTTAAATGAAATGTTGAAATTATAGTATATTGTAAATTGCAGTAATAATTTTATTTTTTATTTTATCTACTTTTTTATTGTTTGCGGCAAAAAATAGAATCTTCCAGCCGCCCAAAATAGATATTTATATCTTTCACTAGTATGTGAAATTCTGTTTATTCGCTAAAGATAAACTCCATTCGAGAAAAACCGAATTTCCAATACAATTTACAAAAGAAAAGAATTCCTACCGTTCATAATTTAACGCTTAACGGAAGATGCACACATCTCCAAACTCGATTACCGATTGCAATATTGCAAAGTTTCTGAAAATGCTGGAAGATTCAATGGTACTAGAGAAAAAAACATCTTGAGATTTCCTGCAGAAAATGCGCATTCATTCAAGTCGTCGGTACATCGGAAAAAAATCAAGGAAGAACTGTTCTAATTCAGTAAGGTCTTTGACTAATTGTTCCAGAGTTACCGGTATGCCTTTCAATTACTAGTTTGGATAAAATAATGTTGCCTGTGGAGTAGTGGTATGGGGTTTAATGCCATTTTGAACAATAATTCAGCTATATTGTGGTGGTCAGTTTTAATGGAAACTGGAGTACCCTGAGAAAACCACAGACCTATCACAATTCACTGACAAGCTTTATCACATATGTTGCATCGAGTACACCTCGCCAAGAGCGGGATTTGAAATCACAACTGTAGAGGATAACATATAGACTAATTTGATAAGTTTTAAGATCTGTACTTTTGTGATTTTACTTATTTCTGAGTGTTTTCTCTAGTAATATACTTGTGATTGCTTCAATATACATTGCACAATTAAACAAATATATACTTTTTTTTTATATCTTTAACTGGAAAACAAATAGGTAAAGTTTGGATTCACACTTTTCTTCCACATATAACATTTCTCAAACGGCAGGACACCAAAGAAACTCTGTTATATATAGCTTGTCACGACATCTCTTATGCCAGCTACATACCAATCTAATTAAAATTTGATTGGCTACATACTTAGTGCAGCTTACAACGGTAAATCTTGTATCGCATCCTCTTTGTATTATTTGTCAACAGAATTAATTATAAACTTATCCAATTCACCACTTATTCAATTATTCAAAGCCACATCATCACTTGATCTGTATTGCTCTTTAGCGAAGCTTGTACTTTTTCGATGTTCCTCAGTCCTCCGAGATTATGTTCGGAAGTCATGATGGTTTCTGCTAAACTGGGAAAAACATAAATAACAAAAGATTGCGTTATTCTTTCCAACATCGTTGTCTAAGAGGTCAGAACTGATTTTTCTCTTAATAACATATGACCAAGCTATTTGTTGACTTCCAAAACATGACTCAAAGCTGTAATTCAGTATAAAACAGATAGATTTTCATTTTTCAATCTTTCAGTAAAACGATACGCTTTAGAAAAGCATCGACGGTGTAATGGTTAGTGTGCTCGCCTCGAATGCGGTAGATCGTGGGTTCATTTTCCGATCGGGTCAAATCAAAGACTATAAAATTGGTATTTGGTACTTCTCCGCTAAGCACACGGCATTAAGGGGAAAGAGCAAATATTGGTTGGCTCAGAATCGGGATTATGTTGCCGAGTTGGACAACACGTCTTTCCGCAGACTTTTGTTTCAGTGAACTAGAATTTAATAAAGATCCAATTAAGTGTGTTGGTCTAGTTCAAAGCGGATCTCGTCATCATTTCATTGAAAATTAACTTGTTCTTACCATGATATACATGACCGTAACGAGACTCTTTTTTAAATGAGGCAAAAACGGTTAATCGTCGAGCGGAGGGAGGCGAAACAATTCGGGGAGGGGTCTGGGGCCGCATAAGAACGCCTCTCCAAGACTTTCATCGACCAGCTGTTATTTTGTAGATAGAACATCTAAATTGTCGACAAAACATCGAAAGGACACTGCATTGGATTTGATTTTTTTGATTGATTGATTTATTGTGCTTAACGCCACTTTCAGCAATATTTCAGCTATATCATGGCAACCCGTTTTAGTAGTGGGAGAAGCCGGAGAACCCAGAGAGAACCACCGACCATCGGCAAGCAACTGGTAAACTTTATCACTTGCGGCTGCGAGTCGAGTGCACCATTTTTTGTAATCTACAAAGCCGGGCGCGAACCCACGTCGTATTGGTGATAGGCTTGCATGAGTTATTAGGTAATCCAACTACTTAACTCATTGATCCACCCGCACCCGGGCCCTATTAGATTTGAAAAAAATCAAGCAAATACCATTTTGAAATCTTCTATATAGCGAATATGTATATTTTAAAATCTTCCATAATCCATTCATTTAGTTATATGAAATAATTCGGAAAAACTTCAGGGGAGGATCCAGGGGTGGGGCAAGGGGGTCCGTCCCCCTTTAGGAACCAAAAACCTTTTTTTGTTTGTCAACTTCCAAATATACGGTAAATGTTTTAAAAATCGAGTTCGGGCCCCTCTTATTGAAAATTCTGGATCCGCCACTGACCTTAGCAGCTTTAACGACAGCGACAGCGACGTCGAAATTTTGAACTTAAAAATAAATTCCCGTAGAAAATATTGGCCAAGCTGAATTTCAGTCAGAACATTTCTATGGACCAAGCAAAATAAGACACCGAGATTCCTCTAAAGTTTTGTAACTTTAAAGTTATGCTTACCATCTCTTGACTTAAAAAAATTGTGACGAGCGGAGGGAGCGCGAACATTTTGGAGTATTTCGTGTGGAAAATCACGATTTTACGCCAAAAAATCTTATTTTTTCCAATGGAACCGCCCCTGGTTACAGCCATGATATAGCTGAAAAATCATTCAATGTTCTTAGAAGCATGGTCTCTAGTAACTAGAGTTTAATATAAAACAAAAGAATAAACATGAATATAAGGTCGCATTGTTTGCTTTAAATTTTGTCTATGGCAACTTGAAAATTTCGTATATATGACCAATTATTTGAGAAAGAAACAAACCAGGTCAATCTAAGTCAACCGGTTGTGTAGTAGGGACATACAGAATGACAGAATGGTTTGTTGAATTAACTTAATTTGGCATAATAATTAATTCCCAGTAAATAGATCAAAAGAAAATTGTGCATATATTTGCTTACATAAATTTATTAAAAGAAAAACCCACAGAGTGCCTCAATCAATAGTTACTCTTTAAAAAAAATGTTCATTCTACTTTCTCAATGCGAACAATGTTTCTCGATTAACTTTTTGTTTTTGAAGTAAAAATTATTTTCGAAGAACTGTACTTGATGATTTTAAATACAAATGTCGATTTGATAATCTTTGCAATATGCACTTCGTAAAATCCATTTGATGTAGATTCAAAGTCACCTTTTAGTTTAGAGATTATTATTCCAAATATAGCACACAGTTGCTACTGTACACACGTGTTGAAGGGTAGAACATTTTGAGTATTTTGATGGCAGGAATATCGGGTGCTAACGAAGGCGAAAATAATACGGAGCAAGTTAAAGAAAGGAAGAGAGATGTGGAACAAAATGAACAACGAGTTATAAACGGACACGGTAAGGATGATGTTGCAAACACTGAAAAATGTCATGTTAGGCAGACGACGCATGTGTCAAAATTTGAACCGAAAAATATTGCATGTGTTAATATATCCCTTTTTTTGCAATATATATCATTTTGAGACGTAGTTTAATATATTTCAGCAAACGATACTGTCTACTGGTGCTGTGATTTAAAATATTAATACACTCTTGGAATAATACAAAGTCCCCCCTTTTACCGGTGCGGTTACGAAACTTTTTTTTTGCGTGTTTGATGCCACTACAGATTGTTAAAGAAAATTCCGTATATGTAGTCATTGTTTATAAGTAAAATTACTTGCCAATAGGTATATTTACTTATTTAATACACACGAAACTCTTGTTCACAAAAGCAACGTTCAAGGTCGAAAGGGTCGAGAATTTATTTACTCCCCAATTGTGACCTCATTTCTGTAAACAACTGATAACGTCCACAAAATAATTTCGGGGTTAGCATAACTGTCGCTGAACATTAATTCTTTTAATATGCATCAATTAAACCATTATCACTATATTGTCATATTGGAAAAACTGTTATTATTGATTTCATTCTAAAAAATAACATTACAGCTGATGAAATTACCATGTGCTTTTTCGAGGTTGAGGACATTCGTGGGGATAAACAATAACAATCTCCATCTAATTGAATATTTGTTATGGTATACCTCTTTCATTTATTTGATGCTTAACTATTTGCATGTATTTTTTTACAACCATTTTATGAATGATCAGGGTATCCTGTGTGTTTCTAAATACTTCCTACTTGCATTCTGATATGTGAAAAAAAGGGGGGGGGGAAAGAAAATTGGAAGCGGAATTCTGATGAAACAGTTGTCTTTTTGTAAAAAAAAAAATCATGAACGGGCAGTGACCCTTGTAAAGTAAATTAGAAAAAAACATTACACTATAATTGGGTTTTATTGCATGATAACAAGATGTAAAAAAAAATACAGGCCCTTATGAATTAGGAGATAACTATTGTATTTTAAGTTTTGCGGACATAAATCGTCGGTTTTATGGTTGCAAATTGAGTTTACCAAGCGATACAGTTATACCCATTCTAATGCAATGCTGAACATTAAAATGTATCCTTGCATATACCGGGTTAGCTAAAAATCACACAAATTGAAATTACGTAAAATGGTGTTGACGACTTTGCCACATAAACAACATGACGTCATATGAAGACTTCCAGTTTTAAACATAAAGATCAGACGTTTTTCGGCTTCACGTATGCTTCAATTTTGATAACATTTCACTAAAATAAGTTTGCAAGGTAGGCATTTAATTATTTTTGTGTATTGTTGTAAATGTGACATGTAGGATTTCACGTTTCAAAAGGGTAGATCCTTCCAGCTGAACTCCTTAGTTACAACTTTTAGATTGAGAATTTTACATAGAATAGTGACCAATCAAATCCCACAATACAAACAAATTGCATTAGAAATAATCTTTGACTGTTTCTGACTTTTGCCCCTTGAAATATTTCATTATACCATATATTTGTTTCCTAAGAGAGCTCCCATTCAGTTAACAAACTGAAATGTTGTCTTTCAAGACAGGTGCTCTCTCAAAAGAAGTTGAATGATGGAGGTGACGTGTATTTGTAAACATGCATATGTTCTTCAGAAGAGGTCTGTCTTTATCAGAGGGCTATTTGCACAGTATATGTATCCAGAAGATATTGTCAGTTTTCATTAACATACATTAAGACAGAGCTGTCGGACAAAATATTGACTAGGTCCGATTTAAACTACTTCGGGTCAGACCCGATGTCCAGAGCAATTTTTCAGTAACTTGGGACCGACAAAACGCTTGAAGATGACCGGCATCATTACTTTCGCTTCTCAAACTTGTCGTTGTTTGCAATCTCCGATTTTTGTCTATATAATCAAATTTTGACTTCACATTGAAGAGTTTGACTACTAAATGTGTAACCGATTCCGGACGGACGCGCATCGATTTTCCGGAAATTACGATTTAAAAAAAAAAAGATTGGCAATAAATATTTTTGACTCGGCGTCTTTTTTAAGGGTCGGTCGGTGAAAGGGGAAACAAACTTAATTTTAATTTAGGCCTAGGTTGTCAATCATCCAATTGATTCGGTCCAGACCTAATGCTACTTATAAGAGGTAACACCTTGAAACATGTGCTTAGCTAGCATTATGCAAACTTGGTATCTTTGTTTATTTCATACACAAGTCTATTGTATTGTATGTATATTTCCACATGTCACACAAAAATGTGTTGTGCTAACTTTGAGTATTCCAAGGTATCACTTGAAGCTGTAAACAAACCATTTTATGGATTTAGCCAGTATATGTGTAATTCAGTTGAAGTTGTAAAAAAAATGTAGGTCCAGCAAATGTTTGATAGGTCTGACACATTGTCCACATCTGCCAGACCTATTGTCTGACAGACAGGAAAGAGATTTCGACAGCTCTGATTGAGGTGAAAAGTGGTTTGATCATTTTGTTGATATTGGTGGAATTGTTGATAGTCACTGTTTAAACTTTCTTTTCATAATTTGTGTGGACACCCAATTCAAGTGTGGGGCAGTCGTGGTCATGACGGTATGGAATTTGGATTTATGACAACCTATGCAATCAGTTCCTATCACCACAACAGTTGTGAGTTCGAATCCTGCTCATGACGTTTTATGTGATAAAGTTTGTGAGTGACTTGCGACTCTGGTTTCCTCCACCAGTAAAACTGAATGCCATGATATAACTGAAATATTGTTGAAAGTGGTGTTGAACACCATAAACCTAAACCAAAAGGGAAAAGGGTGGTGGAGTCGCAGGTCATTTTATTATAACTGTCGAGGCTTTCCTCCCTCATTAAGTATTAGGTTTGGTAATAATGATAGCAGTGAAAAGTTGCTAAAAGTCACGAATACCAACAGTATAACATAACCTAAAAGTATTGGTTTCAAGGTGATGTCTTTGCCTTTTGGTTGATGTATAATATTATACATGTCATTGTCCTTTTTACGTCACACGTGAGAGGTTTTGGCAGCTTTATTTCATATTTAATACCCATAGGAACATGTACAACAATATTATTATTTTGATGATGAAACACTTCAGTGTTACAGTAAACATTGTAAAAGTGAAATACTAAACATTGATTTTGGAATATCCTTAGTCTATTTTGACACACAACATTATCACATTTTTTTGGGCAACTTTTACATTATTATTTTATGTTGAGCACTCTGCTTTCACTTTTAATTTATTGTTGAAATTTGAAAAAAATAAAGTTGTAACTATGTCGATGGTGTAGTAATGGTTAGCGGGCTCGTCTTCGAGTGTGGCAGATTAGGGTTTGAACTACTGTCGGGTCAAACCAAAGACTGAAATTTGTATTTGCTGCTTCTCTGCTAAGAACACAAATACTGGTTGGCTGAGAATCTGGATAATGTGTCAGAGTGGAGTGACATGTCTACCCACAGAATGTTGTTTCAAAGAGATAGTAACACTATAAAAATCCAACTCGGTATATTGATCAAGTACAAAGTGGACATCATCATCATTATCTCATCAAAATGTAACTTGTTCTCCCCATGATAGAACTTAAAAGTTGCTCATATGGTGTTAAACAATCACTCACAACATCAATAAAAATCCTACACTGGGTCATGTCAGTAACCCTCCATTGACATTTGAAAACTCTGTTTCTTCATTATTCATCTATGTAAGTAAATTTTGTAGACTCGTTTCTGATTGGTTTTTGTGAACTGTGAGCTGGCATGACCAGATATAGGATGATGTTGGATAGACAGATAAAAAATAAATAATTTAATAAATTTGATATGTTATTTTCAGTAATTGGGTTTCTGTGAAAAAGGAATATTTTGAATGAGATGATGCAAATTTAGATTAGGCTTTACTAATAATAAGTACATTTGTACTATTAAATGATATGGATGAATAAACAATTTCTTCTTGGTTCATGGAATAATTATTAAAAGGAAGTTTAAACATGTTTTTAAAAAAAAAAAATGACGGCATGGCGTCGGAAATCCAGGTCATGGCTTGGGACAGACACAAAAATATGGCAGAGTTAAACCAGTTAATTGGATCCTAAACCCTCACTTCCTAATACTTGGATCTAAAGCTTCAATTCCCTAATACTGAAAAAGACCACACACTATCACAAAAATGAATGACAACATAAACATGAACAATACAATAACAGGGTCAAGGGTCAATGAACGCTCAGAGCTCATTGTGTGTTAATAAAAATAAATATACTTTGAATATCATTATTTAACATAAATTCTCTTCAATTACATTCTTTCGTTCAAATTTTGATAATAATTTACTGCTGTTACTTAGCGTATGTTTATTTTGAGGGGGGGGGGGGGGGGGCTTTACCATTCTGTTATAGCATGTGCCAAACAATGGTAATTGTGCTTTAGAATACCTGTATATTATGTCTGATCAAGTTTCTGTTAGTTCTTTTAAAGTGTTTTACATCATGAAGTCACGTGTAGTCAGTAACAGACATAATAGATCTTGATACAAAAGATTAAATGAACTGGACGTAGAATCAAAGCAATGTAATGTGCTGACAAAATTACTGTTATTGATAACTGTTTAAGTGGGCTTTGTTGGTATTTGTCACCGATGATTTTAAGATGATTTTGTCAGATATTGAGCTGATTTTCATGAAATTTGACAATTTTTCTTTTGTTTGCTGAAATCATTGGTTAAATATTTTACTTTTTTTATCTGATTGTAAAACAGTCACTTTTTGAGCTGTGTGAATGATGTTCTTTATCGTGAATCAATTTAAGATGTATGTAATTAACATTAAAGGAAGTGGAATGATCACGTCTACGAAAATGAGTTTACTGTATTGACCTTCCCAGTGCAAAAAATTATGCTGACTAGACAAAATTTGTCCTCTTTGTGATATCATTTTTAAATTGCAAATAACAAAATTTGTTTTTGCTTTTTATCTACACATCGATCAAAAACTATCATATACTTTAAACATTTTATTGAAGCTTCAATAATAAAAGAAAATAATAATATGATTACCGGTAATATATTTTTATTTCATCAATATTTTCTAAGTGGTTGGATGATAATGTAAAATATATGATATCTGTCTTTTCTACCCACCATTTAATAAAGTTTTATCTAAAATGTGTAATCAGGTAACCTGTAATTATATAATTTCTGTTTAAAACAGAAGCTTAATCAGTACTCACGATGAGTGCTAGTCCTCCGGCCCAAGACTAGTAAAACTTTGTTCAGACCAGTAAATTTTCAAGTTTTTATTTAGAACTATATAATGATAAAGGTTATTCCAGAAATGCATCATGCACACCAAATTTGATATATACGTTTTTATTGGTTACTCCCCCTTTGGAAAGCACTTCATTTGTCCCTTAATGAGTTCAGACCTACAAAATTTGCAAGTATAAATTTCGTTAGAAAATGGAAACAACAGATATAAAATATTAATTTCTTTGATATTTATACAAAAATATTTCTCCTTTCTATTTGATCTGTAATTTGTAATTTCTGTTGCTTATTTAACTTTAAACCAAAAAGGGAAATGCTGACCTCTTCATGGTACAAAATGTTTGTGGCTGCCAATTGCAATGTGTTGCAGAACGATTCCGATATTGACTTTGAACTGACCTTACCATCTGTTTATAATGTCGTTTTTCAAATATTATTCTGGTGCCAACCCCAGTAAAAACTGAAACTTAATTTCGGTTTTGCAGATTTTGTTTCGGTCAGACAGATTGTGAGTAATTTTCTATATGTCTGATAGAGAGTTCAATAACTTGAATAATACAGCCCACTCTATTGGTTTGTTCTCTGGAGATCAGACATGAATCATGTATAGATGGTCGATTTGTAGAAAAATGCATGAAAAACTTCTGTTAAGTGACCAGTTCGGGTTAAAAAAAGTTGTGAATTTATTGACAATTAATTTACTGAGTAGATCTTGTGTTAAATTGAAATGTTTGAATGTTTTTAGGTAATGTAATAGACAGTAATGGTAGAACTAGTAGTCCAGAGTTGAATGGTATCAGTGATGAGTCATCCTCATCTGCTTCATCTGGCGATGAAAGTCCAGTTAAAGAAAACAAGGAAGAGAACAAAGAAAAAGAAGATGAAGCAAAAAATGATGAACAAGAAATGGTGTTGATTCAAGATACAGGGTTCAATGTTAAGATTGTAGTCCCAGGGTTAACAGAGAAAATAGAATTACCAGTAAGTTTTGTTGATTAGTGATATGGCATTTCATTTGATAGTAGTCGTGGGGACAACTCACCAGTAAGTTTAGTTATTGGTTATAAAGTGTTAAATGTGATAGTAGTCCCAGGGACAACTCGCCAGTAAATTTTGGTGATTTGGGTCAAAATAATCAAATTTACAGCAAGTTTTGTTCAACTTTTAATTTGAAGATAGTGACCACAGGGAACAAGTTACCAATGAATTATTTTATTCAGATACAGTGTTTCTTTTCAATAGTGATCCCAATTATTTACTCTATAGAATTACCAGTACCAGTTGTATTGATTCTGGTATGAGTTTTAAGACAATGGTCCCAAGAGTTCTTTAATGAGCATACAGTGTTAATTATATAATATGATAATAGTAATCCCAGGGAAAATTAAAAAAAAATTACTGTATTACATTTATCTCTTGTTAGGTTTGCAATTATAAAATTTTTCTATTTATTTAAGCAAATTCTTTCATAATTTTCACTTGTCGAATCCAGTTTTTTTTTTGTCGCGGGCTTCGGTCCAGTGGGTTAATGCAAAGACTGCTAATTGGTGTTTTATAAAGGTAAATAACTATATTTAATAATATTCCTGATTGTGAGTGAACAAAACATATAGAGGTAGTGTTTAATGGTTAGTTGTAAGTTACGAGTACCATTCTTCTGCTAAAAAGGAGCCATCTTGTACATATACTCACATAAGATATGGAGTTGTATAATACTCATCAATAAAGATCTTGTGTTGAGTAATTCATGAGACGAAGTACAGCCATAGATTTAATATTTCTGAACTTTGATGTATCTGCCGATTTTCAGATGCCTTTTTTTATGTGGATCACTGTCCATTGTCTTATTAGTATTATAAATTTAACTAAGCCACATTCCATTTCATAACGTCAGTTCTTGAAATTAAAATTAAAATTTACTGGTCGGAATCAAATTCTTGAATTAATTTTTATATAATTCTAAATTAAAAACTGCGAAAATTTATTAGTCCGAACAAAGTTTTACTGGTCTTGGGCCGGAGGACTAGTGCCCATTGTGAGAACTGTAACGTACGAATATACACCTATTTTATTTTCCTTGAAATACTGTATTTGTATTATTTCCAGAGATGCTTAATTTCACAATTTTGGTACCAACCTTCAAATTCACTTTTATTTAAATTTACCATTATATGAACATTTCTGTTGCTGAAAACGGTTATTTTCTACAAAAATTATGCTGTATATGGGAAAGACTATAACAGTAGTGTTAGTAATGAATACGATCTCGTAATATATACGAAAAAACATTGTCGTTTCAATATGATAACTAGTTATAAGCCGATTTTAGTTAATAAACAAATTCCAGTCTTGAGTTTTTTCGTCAATACATTAAATTGCTGATTGACACAAGCAAGGGATCAACTCCCAGAATGTGAGAGATGAAACTCTTTACTCGTGGTTGAGCAAAGGCTGGGATTTCAGGAGTGTGCATCTTAAAATAACTCTTTACTTTAAAATTTTAGAACCTACTTACATTTTTCGAGTATTTTGTTGTAAATATGTTTAGGAAAGCCTAATTAATCAGATTGATTTTCTGTTTATTTTTATAATAAAGTATAATTTAATTAAAAATCAAAATGTCAATTGTTAGTCAGGTTGTATAATTATACATAACAATACAAATAGATTTTTCAAATTATTAATTATCAGTATTGGTCATTGAATGGTTTTACTTGTATATTTTTAGTCGGTTAAGTTATTATTGATCTGTCACATGATTCATAAATCCTGGTCTCTTATTAAGGTTAAGTCTGATTGAGGAAACTATATTTGTATTCGTGTGTATTTATTTTCACGAAAACATGCCCGTCACGAAATTTATGAAGATAAATACACTGCGAAGAAGAAAAAAATATATAGTAGATCCATACACCAACATCTAGTGTCAAAATTTCTAGACACCTACCCACCCCCAACACCACCACCACCAAAAAAATAAAAAATAAATAAATACAATTTTTGTTGATATTCTGTATCCCACAGCCACTGGAGTTAAATTCCCTTTTTTTACAACTTGTTCTGTTCAATGCCATTGAAAATACATACATTAGTCCCCTTTTTCATCAAAGGCTGTCCCTTTTATTAAGCCCAATTCCAGATGCTCTGAGATAATTATGTCTCCTCTTCGAATGAAGGGAGACATATTGTTTTAGTCTGATTTTTTCTTCTGCTTCTTCTCAGCAAAGCTTGTCCGGACCATAACTTTTTTGTCTTTCGAGATAGGCCAATGATATTTGGTATGTGGGTGCATGACCATAAGGTGGTGTGTCGCGTACTGCAATGACCTTCATTGAGCCTTGACCTTTGACCTCAAGGTCAAATAATTGTTGTTTAAATAGTATTTTCTTGTTCGGGCCATAACATTTTTGTCTTTCAAGATAGGTCAGTGATAATTGGTATGTGGGTGCATGACCATAAGACGGTGTGTCACGTACCGTAATGACCTTCATGGGACCTTGACCTTTGACCTCAAGGTCAAAGAATTGTTTTTTAAATAGTATCATTCAACTCATAATGTGTAACTTATTGTTGTACAGATGGCTGCATTAAGGGGAGACATAAGTTTTAGGTATCTAAAACAATTCTTCCTAGTTAAATAACTGTACTAGTAAATTGTCCCTCTCAAGGCCACCCCTCTTATAAGGTCACATTTTCATTACAGAAGCAGTCTTTGCCTTATTCTTTTTCATCTACTTGCCCGAAAGTCAAATTTAGAAAAAAAATTCTATTTATTCAAGCAAATTCTTTCATAATTTTCACTTGTCCGAATCCAGTTTTACTTGTCCCGGGCTTCGGGCAAGTGGGTTAGCGCAAAGACTGCAGAAGAGGTGGCCTTTATAAGATTGGGAACTACTGTACTCACTTGACAATAAAATGTCCAGACTGATGATATAATATAAAGTTATTTATATATACAACAATGTACATACAAGTGAATTAAGAATCATTAATCTTTAAATTACATTGTATATAAGTAAGTACCAATAAGTATGTGTAATCTTCATCTTCATTTTAATCCAAACCTGATTTAAACACATGGTTTATAAACTTTTAATGTCTTCCTTTTTATTATCAAATCAATATTAGTTACTTCTATGATAGTTTAAAACATCAAAAGTAACATAAACAAGTCGGGGATGACGTTTTTAAGCTGATTTCTTTGATTCGTGAGATATCCTGTGGATAAATCTTCAATAATAAGATGATCGAAAGTTAAGGTACTTATTGAAAATAGTATTTCACTTGAGGAATCTCATTGTTCTGATTGTATGTAATATTGTTATCATTTTCAAGACTGGAATGTTTTTTAGATTTTTTTTATCACCAGTACTTGTGACCTATTGTTATTACTTTCCGTCTGTCATCATCTTCTTATTCTCTGAAGCTACTAGGCAAAATAGAAGCAAACTTTAAGAGGACATCATCAGCATTTGTTATTTTGGTGCAGATTCTATACATGTCAACCAGATTCAGTAATGTGTCTAGCTGATCTTCAAAATTCTTGTCTTCAGAAATTACCTATGCCTTGAAATGAAGTATGGTATGAAAGATCCTGAGAATGTCATTTGTAGGTCCTTCATAAAGGACATAGTTGAGGATAGAACCCTGTAAAAAATTTCCTATAAATGAAAGCTTTTCTCAAAAAATACTCAGCAGCAGGGATGCTAGGTCCTATATCTTGACCCTTAAGTTCCTGCAGTAGTCCTACTTGTACCTTCTTATCACATAGTTAGTAGTTAGCTGTTTAAATTTAAACTACAATGTAAATGGAAAGGCCTAAATTAAAAAATTGTTTGTTTGCCATTCTTCAACTCAGATTTTTGTGTGTGGGTAGGTAGGTAGATATATTATTTTATTTTTCTGAACCAGACATACGTTATCGACATGAACTATGGAAAGACTACGAGAATTCCAAATATAGCGGAAACTGGAACTTTACTAAAACACAGAACGGACTGGAACGAAAATTTCTGAAATATTAAAAAATTAAAACGGCAATAAAAATTGTGTCACACAGATTTTTTTGGGTTGGTCGGCTGACGGCAAACAAACAATATTTTAATTTAGGCCAAACCGCTCTATCATAAGAGAAATTAATTTTGATCAAGAACCTTTTTACTTGGTGATTAGATTGCAGAGCAATAAATGTATAAAATAATATTAGTTGTACTGGTTATACTATAGTCGGAGGGCCTGGGTGGCTCAATGAGTTAGATAGTTGGATTACCTAGCAACTCATACAAACCTATCATCAATATGGCGTGGGGATGCACCTGGCTCTGTGAATTACAAAAAAGGCTGCACTCGACTCGCAGCCGCAAGTGATAAAGTTTACCAGTTGCTTGCCTGTGGTCGTTGTTTCTCTCCGGGTACTCTGGCTTCTTCCACCTCTGAAATATTGCTGAAAGTGGCGTTAAACACTAAAAATCAATGAAAAATAAATCGATCATACTATAGTCAAAAGCTGACTGGGTCTAAAAACTGTCCGAGGCATCTGTCATCTACCAGATAGGCCATTGTTCACTCATATGTTGCTTAACTGAGCGGTTCACCAGACATTTCCCAACTGCCTGCGTGACGAGTCCTCCTCTGACTATAGTTACAGGAGCTTCTGACAAACTATTGTGTTATTTTGTGTGAAAATATACTTCAGGCTCTTAGACATGTTAGAACCAAAAATAATAGAGAGATAAATTAGCTGCAAATTTAACACTAAGCATTCTGTATGGTTTATATCTTTATGATAATAAAAAATTTAATAATTTTTGCTTAGGTCAGCTCCATGGAATTGGTACAAGAAATACATCAGGTATTGATGGACAGAGAAGACACCTGTCACAGGACATGTTTCTCTATACAGTTAGATGGCACAACATTAGACAATTTTGCTGAACTGAAGAGTATAGAGAGTTTAAAAGAAGGGTCCATTATCAAAGTTGTGGAAGGTATTTCTCTCTCTCTCTAAAATTATAGAAAAAAAAAGTTAACTGAAAGCTAATGTATAATTCATTGAAAGAATATACAGTATAAATAAAATAAAATGAAACGCAAAAAATACCACACTGTTGAAACAGTTACAAAATCATAGAAAGAGACAAAATTGTTACCCCCTAACACACAAATATTTTATGACTGCTCACTTTTCTGGCTGGCTTGATATAGGTACTTCAGTAAAAAATGATGAGGTTGAACTAGTTTTATTGGCTCATACCTCCCCTCTTAGTGAAATGGTGGGGTCCTTCAAGTATTTTCCACATGTGGATAAAATGTCAACCCTCGCATGTAAGCAGGCGAAAAGTGTTGTAGAGATATTTTTCTCAGAAACTACTGGAACTAAGGATATCAGAAATGCTACTTGCATATCCCTGAATACTGTTATGTCAGGGATACTTGTAGCAATTTAATTTGATGAATCCAGAAGACATTTCTGAAAATTTTGGAGAGTCCCACAGTTGTAAGAATCTAAAATTTGAAAACAAATGGTGAATCCTAGCTGAAAATGGTGAGTACAGGACTCATCTAGGCAAGTTACATGGATCTCAAGTGTGTGATATATGTTCAATTTGGAATTCTGTCGTGGCTAATGGAACCAGCCATGCTTTCCGTCATCTTTATTAAAAAAAAATTAAACAAAAAAAAACAATACAAAAAACTACAATTAAAAATATATGTAAAGAATGTAAATGTAAATTAGTTTTCTGTTATAAAAATAAAAACTTCGTTTAACTTAGAAGACTATAGTTCTGTGATGAACATCTTAGTTTAAACATATTTTATTAATTAATAAATATAGTACAATATGATACAATACAAATAATTAAAGGGATTCGAAAACAAGTTTAGAAAAACTTATATTAATTCGTTTCCCTGGACATCTTAAAACTTGTTTTGCAATCTGCAATGCAGGCATAAATATGTTGACAATATATTGACTATAATGAATGACTAATTTCAGAACCTTACACAGTGAGAGAGGCTAGAATACATGTTAGACATATCAGAGATTTACTTAAGTCTATAGATCCAGCTGATGCTTACAATGGAGTAGATTGTAATTCTATGTCATTTCTTAATGTAGTCACATCTGGAGATATACTGGGTAAGTCTATTATCATCATGTCATGTGTTGTTTGGTTGCACTAAGCCTGTAATGCTATTATACGAATTTCAGTTTAAATGTGTGGATTTGGCTCTTTTTTTCTTTTTTTTTTAGCTCAACTGCTAACTTTCTTAAAACAGAGTAGATTTTTTTTTAAAGCTTTCCATTGTTATTGTTCAGTGCCATTTTGGTATTTAAATTAACAGGGGTTTCAAAGTGTGCCGGTACTCGGTACTTTTACCCGTCTGAGATCGTGTATAGTACAGGCAGAAATTACTGAACCCCCAAAATTAGCGGTGGTCAAAACCACAAGTACGATAGGCTTGTGGAATATTTTTCATAAAAAATTAATGATCATGTCAATTGCTGAATTCTCGCATTCAAATCGAACAACTGCGTCACGACCAAGTTGATGGGATATTCCCTGTTTTAAAAATAACTTTATCTTAGAATCATAAATTGCAGTTTGCGCATGGGGTAAATAGATATGTTTTCGCCCCAATATCTTTTCATCCTTGTGTAAAACTCGGACCGGAACAAAGCTGATATCATTTCAAAATAAAAAATGACCGATTACAAATTATGTTCAAACACAATTTAGTGTAATCTTCAGTAATATAAGTATGATCATTATGTATTATGAATATATGACTACACAATATTTTGTGCGATTTTTTTTTATCCATTTAAAACCCAGGGTCCAATCATTCTGGGGCGTACTGTCGTGTTGCTTTACTCCGTCCATATTGTTTAACTTCCGGTATGAAAAAAATAAAAACCTATAGCTAATTTATTTACATATTTTGACAGAGCCCTACACACAGAAAGTGTGCTGAAAAACATTTTTAAAAGGGGGTACGAGGAGATAAGGGATAGAAAATTACTAGAAATCTTGGAAAAGGACCGGACATGGCTCAAATACGAATTACATTGTAATGTCAAAACACCGGGCCCACTTTTTTTCCAAAATAATTTAACTTTTGTGATTCAAATGTTAATAAATGTCTTCCCGCGAATCGTTTTTGTTCGAACATTTTTTTTTTTGCATACAAGTCGTGAAAGTAACAATATATATTGTTTTTGTTTAATTATATTTGTATTGATCTATTAAAATTATAAATTTTATTAAAGATTGATGATTGCAAATTAAATTTAGATGTTTCATTAATTATGACACTTATATGTCTTGATCCGTGCCAATGGTCTTTGATGAGTTTAATTACTGGTAATAAAGTAAAAAAAACACACAAGCCAAGGTATTGTGAAAAAGAAAAGGACAAAGCCAACAAAAGAATTTTGAGAAGTTTAAGCTTTGATAACAATGGCTTGGTCAAGCTTAGCTGCGGAACCGTAGCTCTTTATGGTCCTTTTGGGTTTTTTAAGATATGGCGGACTATCTATGAATAATCTTGGCTGAAGTCTGTAAACTGAAATATTCAATAAAGAAATTGGGGGAAAAAATCCAGGCATTATGCATGGTCTTCACTCTTGGTGAAATCTGAACTCTAAAGTTAATGGGATTTTTCTTTCAAAAACACTTAATGTTTTGCAGTCTCTGAAGTGCATTTTTTGGTCCACAAAATGCTAGATTTCAGGAGCTTCCGCCCCCTGAACCCCTTACGGCCCTCGGCCTAATTTTTTAGGTACCTCCTAAAATTTAAGAAGTACCTCCTATTATAAAAAACTTTGAAACCCCTGAATTAAGGTTTACTCAAATGAAGGTCCCTAAATCTATAATATTCTTGGTTGTCCAAATTTAAGCATAGGCTACCTGAATCATCATTGTGTAGTTATACAGAAGTATTGCCACAACAGTTCAAAGGGTTGAAGATTATGTTATAATGACTCAATTTATATTTTGACAGATAAGAAGAGATCCAAACCTGATTCAATAGATTGTACTCCACCAGAGTTTATCATGCCAAACAGCAAAGAAAGACCATTATTACCTCTACATCCTAATATCAAAGAACTCAAGGTTAGATCAATTATTAAGCTAGAAATAGGGTTTTGGGCTTATGGTGTTTAACGCCACTTTCAACAGTATTTCAGTTATATCGTGGCGGTCAGTTTTATTGGTGGGGGAAACCGGAGAAAACTACCGACCTGTCGCAAGTCACTGACAAACTTTATGCTTAAACGAGTATACCTCGCCGTGAACTTTAGCGGGATCATACGATCACGACCACGACTGTCTCTGCTAAAATAGGACTTTCTTTATGATGTAAATTTGAACTGGGAAAATGTCATTCTAAGAAAGAAAAAGAAATGTGAGAATGAAATTTACAGCCATGTGTCAGTAAAAATTAAATTTAGTACACAAGTTCACAAAACATTTTTTTAGGTAACAGTTCCATTATAGAACATAGTATATTCAACAAAAAATAAAAAAATACAGGAAGTTTGCCTATTGAAAGAGGGTGAACCCTAGATTTAGAGAAGTGATCTAATTGGTTTTAAGACTACTTGATTCTCTTGTCTTCATGATGGACCAAGACTGGCCTAATTATATAATTATTTAACACAAAAATGAAGTTGATGGTAATGACTAAAACAAGTAAATATTGAACATTGTATTTTATTTATCTGCAGGCTCCACAATGTATCAAAGTATTAACATATAGTGGATGGAATCCACCTCCAGGAAACAGAAAAATGCATGGTAAGTTATAGAATTTTAGAATCAAGCACAATAAAAATTAAAACTTGTATTACTTGTTTTGTCAGGAGTCAATACTAATATGATTCTGAGGCAAAAGGAAACACAATTCATTATAGAGTACTAGCTAGCTCCACTTGACCAAATGGATCATGTAAACTAACTATTGCTTGGTGTCTCACCTGGTAAATTTTCATACTTAAGGTACAAGTAAGTCAGACTTCTCTGTGAGCTAGGTATGAACTACCACAGACTATCAATTAAGCTTGAAATTCTGGTGTTCGCTTCCAATCAAATTAAATTTATGGCACTTTCTTCGCTGTTGACAAATTACTCAGCATATATCAGTGACATGCATAGTGAATATTGGATTAATTAACACACATATTCATGACTGTAAAAGATACACAATTATGTTAAATACTGTTGAGATTTGGGATATAATTATTAACTTAACGTTTTACAGGTGATCTATTGTATCTTTATGTTTTAACATTGGAGGAGAAAAAATACCATATAACAGCATCAACAAGAGGATTTTATGTCAATCAGTAAGTATTAATTAACAATGGAGGACTGTAACCATGGTAACAGCTTCATTTCAGTATGTACTTATTAAAAAGGGACGGCATCCATGGTGACAGCTCTCATTTTAGATGTATTTATAAGAAAGAAACCAACAGTTTCAAATAAGAATATATGGCTTAAATATAATTTTTTCTATCTGATATTTAAAAGGAAAAAAAGCACTTCTCTAACCTCTTTACTGGTACTGGAAACCAGTATTTATTGAAGGATAGCCTTACTTACCTTAATATCATAAGTATAATGATAACAGAATACTGTTCAGTTTGTTGTGGGTTTTCACCAGTATAAATGCATTACTATAATTCAGTGGGTTCTTCATGTTTTAGGAATGATGTGTCTGTTCCTGTAAAAGACAAGTTGCCATAGCTCCTAATGAGTCATTTATTGTGGTGATTGATGGCACATTTGGTGACTAATTTTCTGACCCTATCTATTATTACCCAGTAATTTATTAGGAGTGGTGATTGATGGCACATTTGGTCACTCATTTTCTGACCCTATCTATTATTACCCAGTAATTTATTAGGAGGGGTGATTGATGGCACATTTGGTCACTCATTTTCTGACTATCTATTATTACCCAGTAATTTATTAGGAGGGGTGATTGATGGCACATTTGGTCTCTAATTTTCTGACCCTATCTATTATTACCCAGTAATTTATTAGGAGTGGTGATTGATGGCACATTTGGTCACTCATTTTCTGACTATCTATTATTACCCTGTAATTTATTAGGAGGGGTGATTGATGGCACATTTGGTCTCTAATTTTCTGACCCTATCTATTATTACCCAGTAATTTATTAGGAGTGGTGATTGATGACACATTTGGTCACTCATTTTCTGACCCTATCTATTATTACCCAGTAATTTATTAGGAGGGGTGATTGATGGCACATTTGGTCACTCATTTTCTGACCCTATCTATTATTACCCAGTAATTTATTAGGAGGGGTGATTGATGGCACATTTGGTCACTCATTTTCTGACCCTATCTATTATTACCCAGTAATTTATTAGGAGGGGTGATTGATGACACATTTGGTCACTCATTTTCTGACCCTATCTATTATTACCCAGTAATTTATTAGGAGGGGTGATTGATGGCACATTTGGTCACTCATTTTCTGACCCTATCTATTATTACCCCTTTTCATTTTGACAATCAAAGCATTGGATTTTTCCTGTACCACCTTTTACCTGCAGTATTCATGAATATAGCTGAAATACTGCTTACTTGACTCTTAAGCATTAAACAATCAATGTTACATTCACTCAAATATGGAACTTTTAACTGGTAATATTATTATGTGTTGAAGCTATTATTGCTATTTCTATAGTTACATATAAAGCAGATTGATAGGTGTTTAAACATTGAGTAAATACAATTTGTTGATGGACAATGAATAGTTTTTTTTCATTCATGATTTATTGCAGATCAACTGAAGATGAATTTAATCCAAGGGCAGCTCAACAAAAATATTTGTCACATTCTTTAATAGATCTTCTTAGCCTGGTAAGTGATGTATCTTCTCTGTCAAATGTTGGGATTCATGGTTAATATACAAAATGAGCTATGTTTATAGTGTAGGGTTGGATAGCAATGCCATGACAGGTGTTTGGGTCAATAGGTAATAGTTCTTAATAATTTATATATAATAAATTCTGGTACCACTGTATGCATGCAAATACTTATAGAATAGCCAAGGTGCCTGTGAATCTTATTTTGTAGCTTAAAAAAAAAAACTTGTGAAAAAGTGTACAGTTGACCCTCGTTTTCTCAGACTGATATAAGTCATTTTATTGGATAACTCAAAGTAGCAATTGGGTCCGTTTATAGCAGATTTGAAGGTACTATGGGAACACAATCTGTCCTTGAGACTTCAACTGTATGTCTACTATGATGTTACTATGGGAACACAATCTCTCCTTGAGACTTCAACTGTATGTCTACTATGATGTTTAACCTTATTTCAGATAAGTCCAGCATTTAAAAAGAATTTTAGTATTTTACTGAAGAAGAGAGCACAGAAACATCCTTTTGAGAGAATGACTACACCTTATCAAGTATATAGCTGGATGGCTCCTCTCCCTGAACACAGTGTAGATTACATCAGAGCTGAAGATGGTTTGTACTTTATTGTTTAATTCTGCACGTCATCGGGGTTCGACATTAATGGTTGTCCGATTGCCCGGGGCAAGTGAAATGCGTCTTCGGGCAAGTGAAAATGGCACCCAACTTGTCCGATTGGGCAAGTGAAAATGATTCTGTGATATGTTCAATTCCTGAAGAGCAAAATGATTAATATTGAATTATTCAGTGTTGGAAGTCCCAGCGAATTTTACCTAAACATCGCGTCGTATGTATTGTGTATTTTACGCCATTTTGTTTTATTTTGTTGACTACGGAATTCCCCTTTCTCAAATAAAGATCGTGTTATTTATATTAACACTGCATCAACATCGTATTTATTGATATTAACACTGTATCAACATCGTATTTATTTTTGCCGGCCAATGAAAAGCTAGAGTTATTTGCGGTGTTCTAATTTTAGAAAATTATCCCTGATGTGTATTGCCTTTGCGATCATAATATTGAAAGCGTGATAGATTACTGGAATAAAAATTCAAACAAACTATACAGTCGTTGTCAGTCTATGATAAGGAACATTTATGCTTAAATTTTCTAACAAAAATATTTCAGAAATTCTCATCAATCACCCGTATTTATAAAACTGTCATATTCCCGCAAATTGATAGGTACGTCTACTCAATATCTCAGACTCAGTCCCAGAATTTGGTGTCAATATATATGGCACAAGTAACCTTCGGGAAATTCTTCAGTGGGGTTCCTCAGAAAAGGAAATCGGATGGTGAACACATTTCCCTTTGTACACACATTTTTTCACGTGAATGAGAATCTAGAAAGGTTTCCACATGTTGATAATATATTATCGATCAAAGCATGCTTTTGGGGATCTAGAAACTTTTGTAACAGGTGAACTTTAGTCACATGCCGAGTCGACAGTAATTGAACATCCGAAGGCTTGGGGCTCGGCTTGGGTGATATAAAGGTTAATGAAATTTCAAAGAAGATCAATTGAAGTGAACAAAATAAATTGGTAAACAAAAATGGCAGTTTAAAAGAATTATGGCTTGTATGAATCTTTTATCGGAATAAGATCGATGAGAAACTAAAATATTTTTGATCTACACTTACAACGAAAAAACATCGAATGAAACTGACAAGTCATTATTTTGCAAAACATTGAAACGCAGTGTCGAACCCTGGTCATGATCTAATGATACTCCTTAAGAATGTACCCGTGTGTAAAGTCATCATTATGGGTACTATTAAATCACATCTACCTTGAAGACAAGCACTGCTTTATGGTATACAATGTTTTAAGATAATGGTTAGGCCTTAAATAAACAATTGTTGCTTTGATACAGACCCATAGCCATGATTTTTCAAAATGAAGTTCGATAAACTTGTGATGCATCATGGTCTTGTGGCAGTGATCAAAATCTGGAGTTTAATAGTCATTGTTCAACCGAAATCCTGATTTTAATGATCATAATTCAACTAAAATCTCAACTTGAATAGTCCTTGGTTTTCAAGAGTGGTTTGTATGATCAAATATGTACAACTTATTGATGGATGATACACTTTTTATAGATACTTACTTAAAGGGAAACTTCGCAAAAAAAATATTTTTTTATATGTTTTTCCTGATGTATAAATATGGATGTTTATATGTATATTAGCGTTTTATTATGTTTGATAAGGGAATGAAATCGATTTTAAAATTCTGTCAACGATACATGGAAGTCGCCATTTTGATAGCATCTCAATACCAAGTATCACGTGACGTCTAAATACCACCACTCCCCAAAACAAGCTTGACAAACCAGGGTCCTCATTCAGTGTCGATATGGCTTGTCAGGCGTACAGTTGTTTAACTTGATGGTAATTCTTTTTATTTTTCTTGTCATTCTAAATTAATATGAATTTATTACACAATCACTTTGCAGATTTACGTTTTGCTTCTATAGATTATGGCAAAACAAATGAATCGGGGGGGGGGGGGGGGAAAGGTTCGTCTTTAATGAGACACATTTACAAAAGATTTTTTTCCAAAATTGAAGAACTAAGAAATTAAGTTAAAAAAAAGAACGGACATCGGAACAATGCCCTGAATTCGTTAAAAAAAAATCCAAAAAGGCCTATACTACGGGGCAAAATTGTTTTAATGACATTATTCAGTAAGATCACACTTTGTAATCGATCGTGCATGCACTACAATAAGGATACACATAAGCTAAAAGCACAGAAAGTTACAGGGTAGGAAGCCATACAATTGAGAGGATTATGTAAACATATACATTTTATAATTTGTAATAGATTTCATTTGACAATTACAGACGATGTGTATTATAAATAAGTTTATTATACAAAAACAAAGTGTAACATATAATCTGTCTCTGCGTAACATATTTTGTTTATTTTAATCACGTCTTTCGAACTGGTGAACCCTTCTGATTAATCTAAGAATAGTCATAAACAAAATTTTCATCACAATTATTGATATTTCACCACGAATATTTAGTTTGATGTATTGTTGTTGTGTATCAATCATAATTGTTATTTGTATATGCCCTCCTGGGGCCCTGATTTGGTTAATAAACTTATTTTAATTTCTATTTCTATAAGAAAAAATTGCATACGAATGGTTTTTTGTCTATTTTGGAAGAAGAATTTCTACCCTGCCCTGTTCACCCTGCTTTATTTAATAATTTTGGTTGTTGCTACATCATTCTGATGGGGCACAAAAAAATCAAGATAAAAATGAACAATTCAATATAGCTTACTATCAATGGTAATCTTTTTTTTTTAAATAGCCCATGAATCATTGCTGCATTAGGTGCGGATCCAGCAGTTTTGGAAACGGGGTGCCAGGCTCTTGTTTGCCAATTTTTACCCAATTTATACACAAATTTTACTAAATTGTCGAACACCCCCTTGATCCGGCAGTGTGCATTAATATGCACCCATTCCTAATGTATACTTCAACGTGATCAGGGTTGTGTATTTTAATCACCTATTAGAACCTTTAAAATGTGTATTGCATCTGCTATTCTAGTTGCGGGTAGCGTAATTTGTTTTCATTTTATTTTCTGTTCTTATTATGTTTTTGTCTATTTGACTTGTGTACGTTGTTTGTATATATTCCTTGTACATGCCTTCAACCCTTAGGGGTAAAATTTTAGTTAGTTAACGGGTCACAAAATGTGCATTGCGTTTCTGATTATTGCCAAATATTGTGACACATGTATTCAGGTATTCGGTCAGAGGCCCGTCGACCGGATGTAAAATGACACTTGTATATTCTGCCTGGCGATTTCCTGTGTGGACCCAAACTCATTACGCAATATTAGGTACCCTGCTGAGTGAACCGGTGTGAATGTACCTGTTGTTTTCAGAATGAAGATAAAAATAAGTAAATCCCGCATTTCACTTCTTACTTCAGGAATTATTTGCCTTAATTTATTGAAGAATAAAATATTTAAAATTAAAATATGGTCTCTCGCTTCTGAAAATACATGAAAAATATAAGAAATATATTTTTCGCATAATATTTTACGTTTCGCTCATCAAAGATGATAAGCAAAAAAAAGGAAAAGAAATTAACATTTTTAAATCACTTGCTCGTTCTGGACAACGTTTTTAGCACAAAATCTGAAGAACAAGAGGTAAATCTGGTGTGGCCTAATCTCTTTTTAATTTTTGACTGCCCTTCATCTGTTTATACCGCTCATGATCATGATCTCTTCCGAACTTTGTCTAAATGAATATCAGTGGATATCAAATTTGTGTCGTTCTGACGTGGGATGTTCTCGATTTCCCGACGTTGGGCACTCGCTGCCTCTTCCATTTGTCTGAGTTCTTCTTCCGTATATTCTGGTTCAAGTTGGTAACCAAACACCCCATAGTCGTCGAAATCTACATCACTTGAGGTGCTAGTCACTTTCCGTACCTGAGCTCGACATATTTAAGCTATAACCAAAACGTTAATTTTGAGGCTTTATATAGAAATGTTCCCAAACAAACAACACGCATTGAACAAAAGAAAAGTAAAGAAATATTGATTGAGTAAAATCATAATCATTTGATTAAATTAAATTAATTAAAACATCTTTTTTTGAACACCGACTGTTAAAATAATGATTGAGTAAAATCATAATCATTTTCTTTTATTGTTAAAAAGAAAAATTCATTTCTAAGCGTTTAGGCCTAAATCATTTTATTTAATATTAAAATTAAAACATCTTTTATGAACATCGATCGTTAAATTATTATGATGAGACAGCTATATATAGTTAGGCCAATTTGGTGCCTCTCATAATGAACACTTATAATTTCAAGGATGGTGTATACTTTTTTTATCATCTAAAACATAATTTGTTCCTGTTATTTCAACATTATATTTATTCTAATGTTTTAAGAATATTTATATCTTTAATAGATAATAAACGATCTACCAACTTGTCTTGGAAAGCAAATAGTGTGTATTCAAATTCCCATTTTATTAATCCGGTCACCTTGAATTTTACACCTGTATAATTTTACCCTCCGGCTAGAAAACACACAAGCGGACATCTACATGCGGAGATCAAAATAACAGTAAACAGCATGCCGAATAATGATTATAAAAAAGGGATTAAAACAGAATCTAGCAATCAATACACAAGTTACGCATTGTCAAAATTATCCATTATATTTTTCAGCACATTAGCAGTAAAACAAAATGAACATAATTGTAAAAGGGATCCGATATATAGCGAATATAGGTGACTGTTATAAAACACTCTTTCCGTTGTAAATATAATGGAAATGAAACATTTTGTTCATTTAAAATAGTTGTTTGTCAAAAAAGTACATAGCTGTTCACTTCAGTATTTAATTTTCCAACGGTTATTAGATTTAAATTACAGTCCTCTGAGCGCTTTAAATGAAGCGAATTTAACATCAGCGACCCAGACTTTAAATTTCAATCCCACAATGCATTTTTAGCTTAAAACGTCACAAGCTAGTTGAAAAATTAGAAATTAAAATTACAAATTTGCGATTTGCTTCGTTATTTGTGGAAATGTGTCGATAAAACTTTGTGAATATGTATTTTATATCACCAGGAACATATTTAGCTAACATGTAAAAAATCGCGAAGTTTCCCTTTAAGAACCGAAGATATTTATAATTATGTGCTTTGTGTATTTTGGCAATAATAAACTTTAATTTAATCATATTGTTAATTTATAGCATTTTCAACTCGTCTTGGTTATGAAGAACATATCCCTGGACAAACTAGAGATTGGAATGAAGAAATACAGACGACAAGGGAATTACCTCGTAAAACTCTCCCTGATAGGCTGATTAGAGAAAGAGCAATATTTAAGGTAGAGTATGTAATAGAGTCTTTACAACTGCAGTTAAGGACAATAATATAAATAATTGTTATACAGTCCTTTTAAAAGGTATCATGTCATGTATTTCCTCAGTGGTGTCAGTGGTTTAACAATTAGTTAGTATGTAATGAGTGAAGAAGATCTTAGATTCCATCTCCCGTCAGTTAGTTAGTATGTAATGAGTGAAGAAGATCTTAAATTCCATCTCCCATCAGTTAGTTAGTATGTAATGAGTGAAGAAGATCTTAGATTCATCTCCCGTCAGTTAGTCTGTAATGAGTGAAGAAGATCTTAGATTCCATCTCCCGTCAATTAGTTGGTATGTAATGAGTGAAGAAGATCTTAGATTCCGTCTCCTGTCAGTTAGTTAGTATGTAATGAGTGAAGAAGATCTTAGATGCTGTCTCCTGTCAGTTAGTTAGTATGTAATGAGTGAAGAAGATCTTAGATTCATCTCCCGTCAGTTAGTCTGTAATGAGTGAAGAAGATCTTAGATTCCATCTCCCGTCAATTAGTTAGTATGTAATGAGTGAAGAAGATCTTAGATTCCATCTCCCGTCAGTTAGTTAGTATGTAATGAGTGAAGAAGATCTTAGATTCCATCTCCCGTCAGTTAGTTAGTATGTAATGAGTGAAGAAGATCTTAGATTCCATCTCCCGTCAGTTAGTTAGTATGTAATGAGTGAAGATGACCTTAGATTCCATCTCCCGTCAGTTAGTTAGTATGTAATGAGTGAAGAAGACCTTAGATTCCATCTCCCGTCAATTAGTTAGTATGTAATGAGTGAAGAAGATCTTAGATTCCATCTCCCGTCAGTTAGTTAGTATGTAATGAGTGAAGAAGATCTTAGATTCATCTCCTGTCAGTTAGTTAGTATGTAATGAGTGAAGAAGATCTTAGATTACATCTCCCGTCAGTTAGATCTTAGATTCATCTCCCGTCAGTTCAAATCATTGAATATCAAAGTGTTATTTGTTGCTTTTCCGCTAAGCATTTATTTCAGAATAAAGACTGGTCGACTGATGAGTAGGGATTATGTGTCTTGACTAAAATGACATGTTCACTTTAGATTGTTGTTTAATGGTCAATATGTAAATGCTAGAACAAAGAAGGAATGGCGCTCGTCTTATAAAAGAAGTCATTTGTTCTCGTCATGATATAGCTGAAATATTGTTCTGTTGCCGTTTTATTATTCACTCACTATAAAAATTTGTCTAGAGAATTATCTTGTTTTATTCAGGTTCACAGTGATTTTGTTGGTGCTGCCACCAGAGGAGCAATGGCTGTTATTGATGGCAATGTGATGGCAATCAACCCAGGGGAAGATGCTAAGTAAGTAGATATTGAAAGGTTTTGGATTTTTGATAAAAAAAATCGAAAAGGCATCTTTTTTTCTTGTAGGTCATTTAGGTGCAAACAAACAATTTATTAATTATGGTCAAAGATGTTCTAATATTAGTTTGTCAGCCATAATTACTTTGTAATTGTGTTCCTTAATGTCAAGCAGAGTTTGAAGATACCAAAAGGATAATCAGAAACCGTAAATCTAAGAAGGACAGACAACTCACTGTCTGTCAAAATTTTACTTGTTAACACTTTCATATGTGTTTTTACTGTAGCTTTGTTATCAACAAGATTTCAGTCAAGTTCAAAATAAAAACAAAAAAGCTTATTAGAGTTGCAGCTCTTTCCAAAACAAATTTATTAATTTACTATTAGTGATATATTTTAATTTAAAACATATTTCATGTAAATTTAAGCAATAAAAGCAACATGCTGCCACATAGTGCCCAATTAATAGCTAAAGTAACTAATAATTGAATGAATTGGCCATTGAAATTATTATTTTTATGACTAGTAGTAGATAAGATGGTTGTGCCACTAGGCTGAGAGGATTGGTATTTTAATTTATCATACTTATAAAGACCTAATAAATTAATGTGATATGAATTATTTCAGAATGCAGATGTTTATATGGAACAACATATTCTTCAGTCTAGGATTTGATGTTAGAGATCATTATAAAGAATTTGGTGGGGACGCTGCAGCATACACTGCTCCGGTAAGCCATTGTTTTTAGCTCGACTTTTCGAAGAAAAAAAGTCGAGCTATTGTCGTCACTCCGGCGTCTGGGTCGGTTAATTTTTTTGTCAGAGTCCATTTCTCAAAAACTATCAAAAGTATCCATTTGAAACTTGGAATACTTGTTCACTATCAAAAGAGGAACCAATTACAGCAAGGCAGATGACCCTGCGATTTGTATATCCAGAGTTGTCTGCTCTTGTTTCGACATAGTACATAGAAATTAGGGATATTTTTTTAGTATAATTAAAATTTCTCAATAACTATCAAAACTATTAACTTGAAACTCAATACACTTGTAGAAAGTGTTGACCCCGTTCTGTTGACAAGAGAAGACAACTCTATCCAGCATTTTATTTGAATTGTTTCCCTTTTTTTTCTTGCATTTTTTTCTAAAAATACAATTTTCTCAATATAAACTATGATAGGCATTTAAATGAAACCCAACATACCTGTTTACTATCAAAAGGAGGAAAACAATTTTTATTTTTATTTCATATGCACTAAAATAGTGTTACAAGAAAAGATTATACCCCTCTGATTATATTTACCAATCTTGCAAACATATTTGCTTATATGACCATAATAGATATATGTATAACTTTGTAAATTGCTTGCAGTTTAATAACAGATACGAAAAAGTCGAGCGTTCAGCACCCGTGGGCGGTGCTCTTGTTTATATGTTATTGTAATTCACCTTTTCTGAAACTAGTGCATTCTGGGACATCACTTCACCAAAATATAATAATTTGGTCAAAAACTTGAGTGTCTACAAATTATGCGACATCTTTTCAAATTTTGGTATGTGGTTTCCATTATTTTCATTGGTGTCAGTTTTTGTGGATTGTCAGAAACTGAAATGTTTGTTGACATTTGAATTCTTTGTTTTGATACTTGAAAATGACCTCGTGTTATTTATACCTTGCGTTGTGCACTAAATTTCATGGTTTGATTGAACTAATGAAAATCACGAAAATTAATATTCAATGAATAAGAATGAATTCAGATTATATATAGATTTGACTGTATTTTAATATCTTTATTCTTTGTTGCAGTCCTATTGAGCTCAATGAGGAAAACATTTTATTTTGTTATTCATTGCAGGGCAACGATCTTCAAGGAGTGAGAGCTTATTTTAGTGTAGATAATGAAGGACTGTACACCCTAGGAACTGTTGTAGTAGATTACCGTGGTTACAGAGTCACAGCTCAAAGTATTATACCAGGTACGTTAATTATTTCATTTAGAGTTGTTTGTTGAGTCAATTCCATACAACCATGGCAACAGTTGGAGCCAAAATTTAAGAATGAACAGTCAGTAATTTCCTGATGCATGTGTATTCTCCATTGTAAGATATTATTCATAATATAAATAAAAATTTGCTTGAAATGTTGATACGAAATAAAACTTGGTTCATAAAACTTTTAATAGGCTAGTATAGCATCATTTTTATTTATTCATCTAAAAAAATATATGATTTCTGTATTTTGATGCATGGGCATATAGTTGAGTTTTATTTTTTGTGAAATGTAATATTTCTTTTAATTTAAATAGTTTGTTTACAGGTATTTTAGAGAGGGAACAGGAACAATCTGTTGTTTAATAAAAATAATTTGTTTACAGGTATGTTAGAGAGGGAACAGGAACAATCTGTTGTTTGATTTAAATAATTTGTTTACAGGTATGTTAGAGAGGGAACAGGAACAATCTGTTGTTTGATTTAAATAATTTGTTTACAGGTATGTTAGAGAGGGAACAGGAACAATCTGTTGTTTAATAAAAACAATTTGTTTACAGGTATGTTAGAGAGGGAACAGGAACAATCTGTTGTTTAATTTAAATAATTTGTTTACAGGTATGTTAGAGAGGGAACAGGAACAATCTGTTGTTTGATTTAAATAATTTGTTTACAGGTATGTTAGAGAGGGAACAGGAACAATCTGTTGTTTGATTTAAATAATTTGTTTACAGGTATGTTAGAGAGGGAACAGGAACAATCTGTTGTTTAATAAAAATAATTTGTTTACAGGTATGTTAGAGAGGGAACAGGAACAATCTGTTGTTTGATTTAAATAATTTGTTTACAGGTATGTTAGAGAGGGAACAGGAACAATCTGTTGTTTAATAAAAACAATTTGTTTACAGGTATGTTAGAGAGGGAACAGGAACAATCTGTTGTTTAATAAAAACAATTTGTTTACAGGTATGTTAGAGAGGGAACAGGAACAATCTGTTGTTTGATTTAAATAATTTGTTTACAGGTATGTTAGAGAGGGAACAGGAACAATCTGTTGTTTAATAAAAACAATTTGTTTACAGGTATGTTAGAGAGGGAACAGGAACAATCTGTTGTTTAATTTAAATAATTTGTTTACAGGTATGTTAGAGAGGGAACAGGAACAATCTGTTGTTTGATTTAAATAATTTGTTTACAGGTATGTTAGAGAGGGAACAGGAACAATCTGTTGTTTGATTTAAATAATTTGTTTACAGGTATGTTAGAGAGGGAACAGGAACAATCTGTTGTTTAATAAAAACAATTTGTTTACAGGTATGTTAGAGAGGGAACAGGAACAATCTGTTGTTTAATTTAAATAATTTGTTTACAGGTATGTTAGAGAGGGAACAGGAACAATCTGTTGTTTAATAAAAATAATTTGTTTACAGGTATGTTAGAGAGGGAACAGGAACAATCTGTTGTTTAATAAAAACAATTTGTTTACAGGTATGTTAGAGAGGGAACAGGAACAATCTGTTGTTTGATTTAAATAATTTGTTTACAGGTATGTTAGAGAGGGAACAGGAACAATCTGTTGTTTAATAAAAACAATTTGTTTACAGGTATGTTAGAGAGGGAACAGGAACAATCTGTTGTTTAATTTAAATAATTTGTTTACAGGTATGTTAGAGAGGGAACAGGAACAATCTGTTGTTTAATTTAAATAATTTGTTTACAGGTATGTTAGAGAGGGAACAGGAACAATCTGTTGTTTAATTTAAATAATTTGTTTACAGGTATGTTAGAGAGGGAACAGGAACAATCTGTTGTTTAATTTAAACAATTTGTTTACAGGTATTTTAGAGAGGGAACAGGAACAGTCTGTAGTGTATGGTTCAATAGACTTTGGTAAAACAGTAGTAACTAATGACAAATACAAAGAATTGGTAGGTCTAAGTTTGAATTACTTTGTGTAGAGGATGGTATGCAGTACCCCTATTATAACACCACCCCTTCTGCAATGAAAAAAGTGACCTTATAAGAGAGATGGCCTCTCTGGAGGGGGACAAATTTAGTTGAACTATTACAATGTATTTGGAATAATACCTGTTAACAGCATGCCCATTTACACTCTGCAGAGGATTTTTTACCCCCAAAATTGTAGGGACTTTCTATATGCAGGGGTACAAAGTTAAGGAAAAAACAGCAATTGTACCCCCAGTTTCAAAACTCAGTGGGCACCTCGTGTTAAATGGGTGGTCTTTGGTGAATATGGCCTTATAAGAGAGGGATTGTTATATTTAGAAAAAACAGGATTTTTAGATATAGTTGAACCTCATTATTTCAAATTCAATAGAGTCATTGACTTAAAGAGCCTGAAGTAAAACATTTGGTCTGTTCGTTGTAGCTTTTAGTTTTAATAACTCGAATATTCTCCAATTTCGAAGAAAAATCATTGGCAGCATCGATAATAACATAGAACAGGACAAGACAAATATAAATTTGGTTAATAATCCTATTATGGTACCAGAATTATGCCCCTGCTTATTTTAGCTGGAAATGGGGCATCCATGTTCCAGGAACACATATATTCTGTCACTTTCATTTTATTTTTTTGTAAACTTCTTAAGTTGGAAAAATTCAGGTCAATTGATGAATTACTGGAAATATAATGTTAAATTTGATAGAGATGTTCAGAGTTTCAGTAGAAAAATCTTTGAAAACAAATCAAAATTTTAAATCTGATAAAGTTGTATCATATATATTAGAAACACACGAAGAAACCATAAATAAGATTTATAAAGTTTGTAATGATCGTTACAGTTGTACAGTGTTGTTGTTTATTCTATGATTTCGTTTAATATATTTCAGTTGAAGAAGACTGCTAGCCAATTAAAAATAAGACCTCACGAGTAAGTGTATAGTAGTAAATCAAATTAAAAAATAACTTTTCACTGTCCATCAAATTGTTTCAGTGAGTTAGAACTAAAAATCCAACTAAGTATGTTGGTCTAGTATGAATCGAGCATTATCATCATCTCATTAAAAATTTTATTATTCTCAACATATCATAGCTGAAAAATATACAACTGGACATTCAACAGCAAGCACTCACTCACTCTTTATGTTTTTTTTTTTTTTTATGTAAGTTGTTAATTTAAATTAAACCCTGCGTCAAGTTTATATCCATGTGTACATGAAGTTTGAAAATATTTCATATTCAGAAACAATCCGATTGGCTAGAATTTTGAATAACAACTCTTGATATAGTGGATGCACAGCGACATTTTTAAAAATTATTATTTTATTCTTTGTAGTGTTTTAAATGAGAAAGATGAGCCAACAGAACTATATTCTTCCTTGGAGTGTAAGGTTTGTATACATAAAAAAACACTTTTTATGTTGGCATTCATTACATCATACATGGAGTTTGGGTAAATTTGAGAATAGTAATAAAAGACATTACTATGCATGACGTAAGGATCAACATAGTGATCTACACAGTACAAACTGGCATAAAAAAAACATGCTTGTTAACAGTGATGTGTTCATGCCATGATATGAAGAAAAACAAATCGCTGACTTCACAATAAATAATAATTTCTCAAAGAACAATTTTATGATTTTATCCTAGAGTCATCTTTACTCCGAAAAAAAGCACCACTTATATTTACAGTTTCAAAATTTCTTAAGTAGACCACAAGTTAAGATAGTTTTGACCATTTATGTGAAAAATCCATTCCACAAAATAAGTTTTTATTTCAACAAAGCCTGTCACTTTCCCTGAGATGACCCAATTGTTGGGGTCAAGATGACTTGACCTCATTTGAAAATTGATATTCAGTGAGGGGTATAAGGTTAAATGTCAATGTGACTATACTCGCACTTACTTTTACAGTTATCAAGTTTTACACAACCGCATCGGTGGCATAATGGTTAGTGTGCTCGCCTCCAGTGCGGTAGATCGTGGGTTGGAGCCCTGGTTGGGTCAAGCCAAAGACTATAAAATTGGTATTTGTTGCTTCTCTGCTAAGCATGTAGCATTAAGGAGAAAGAGTCAATGCTGGTTGGCTCGGAATCAGAATAATGTGTCCGAGTGGAGCGACATGTCTACCTGCGGACTGTTGTTTCAGTGAACTAGCACTATAAAAATCCAACTCAGCGTGTTGATGTAGAACAAAGAGGATCTCATCATCATCTCATTGAAAATTAACTTGTTCTCGCCACGATATAGCTGAAAAATGGCTGAATTGGCATTAGACAGCATTCACTCACTCACAAAATAATTCCACCAGTAGAAACATATACATCAAGTTTTACCTTAATGAAGCAAATGATTTGATAAAATCAATATTCACACAAATGATTAATTACAAGAACCTTGGTTTTCTATGTGTTTTATTTTATTTTATGTCGCACAGCAAATAGAAATACAATGTTTAATATTTTTCAGGGAATTGTTGGAAATGATCAAAGACATTATATTTTAGATTTATTGAGGACGTTTCCACCAGATCCTAATTTCCTCAAAAGTAAGTTAACAGTTTAATAATTATACATTTGGAACTACCTCAGAACAATAGGTTGGGGGGGGGGGGGGGGGGGGGGGGGGGCAGAGGGTCTCATGGCCATGATCATATGGTAGTTGGATTTACAACTAGCTGTGCAACCAGTGCCTATGACCACTAAAGTTATGAATTCGAATCCTGCTCATTACGGGATGAAGTTTGTCAGTGACTTACACATGACCGCCACGATATAACTGAAATATTGATGAAAATGCATTAATTATCATATCCTTCACCCTAACAATAGCGTGAAGTTACCAGCTATACCTCTAAATGAAGGTGTCGCCCTAACAATAGTATGAAGTGACCAGCTATACCTCTAAATGAAGGTGGTTGTGTCACAGAGTATAATATTAATTCTGTTTGTGTCGGCATTCACCATATTAATGCCACACAAAATATTTCATATCTTGTTCTGTATTTTGTTTGAGGGAACAGCAAAATAGTTCACATTTTTCATGTTTTTGTAGCCTGACAATTGTTGGAATGTACTAAAATAGTTAACATTTTTCATGTTTTTGTACCCTGACAATTGTTGGATTGTACTAAAATAGTTAACATTTTTCATGTTTTTGTAGCCTGACAATTGTTGGAATGTACTAAAATAGTTAACATTTTTCATGTTTTTGTACCCTGACAATTGTTGGATTGTACTAAAATAGTTAACATTTTTCATGTTTTTGTACCCTGACAATTGTTGGATTGTACTAAAATAGTTCACATTTTTCATGTTTTTGTACCCTGACAATTGTTGGAATGTACTAAAATAGTTCACATTTTTCATGTTTTTGTAGCCTGACAATTGTTGGAATGTACTAAAATAGTTCACATTTTTCATGTTTTTGTACCCTGACAATTGTTGGAATGTACTTGAAGCAACACTGACATCCTTTATTAAGTTGAAGATTATGTCTCAACTCAACTCATATAATAGTATATCTTCTACACAGGGTTCGTACAGGTGCTTGAAATCCTTGAAAGTACTTGAAAACGAAAGTATCAAAATCAAGGACTTGAAAGTACTTGAAACTACTTTTTTCATTTGAACAATCTTATTCACGCGAAATAAGTGCATGTTGGGGTTCGTACGGGTCATGGAATCCTGGAAAAGTCATGGATTTTTATTTTGTAAAATAAAGGCCTTTAAAAGTCATGGAAAACTGTATTTTATCGAAAAGTCCTTGAATAGTCATGAAAAATTATTATTTGAACTGTAATCTTTATTAAATGTATTCAAACATCTAAAATTAAGAGATTCTCCCAATTTCTGTCATAACTGTTTCCTTTAGGTGTACTTGAAACGAGGCACCAGTTGCGGTAAATTTAAAATAAGGATTTTAAGTTCGTTTCTTCAAAATTATTTGTAAAAATATGCAACCGGATGTATAGACTGGTTTCCTGCATTAAACGGTGTTGCAGTAGGAAACCAGATATTGGAAAACGTACTTTTGGCTTTTAAAATGTCAGGCAACTGCCATTTTCAGATCAAGTGGTTAGACAACCCTGAATATAAAAAGATGGTTGGATGTGGGAAGTAGTGAGAGCAAAGCAAAAGGCTCATTTGGTCAAAAGGAATTTTATTTTTCGAATATGGCCTATGGGTGAAACTGCCCTTGAAGAAGAGCCCAGAGGAACACTAAACATTATGATTTTTCTAAAAATAAATCGTCTACCAATTTTATAATATAGCTCGCTTATGAGGTGTGTATTTCCATATTTTAAAAATGACAGCTTCCACATACAAATACAGCATGTAGTTTTTGCCACAAAATGGCTGGAAACTCTTCTTTTAAAATTAAATGGCTTGAAAAGCCAGAATATAAGGATCTGTCTCAAATACAGAGCAAATTTAATGCTGCATCATGTAATGTGTGTATAAAGGATATTAACATCAGTAATATAGGAGGAAGAGTGGACTTAAAAGTCACATTTAGTCAACAAAGCACTCTGAACATATAAAAAAAAAAAAGTAGTTTGAGACTGTCAGTGTGGGTTAATAATCAAGTGGAACCAGCCAGTGTCCAGCCTACAAACAAATTATTGGAGGAGTCTGTGGCAACAACAGATTTCATAAAAGTGGAGATTTAATTTTTGACATTAAACATGCCACTTTTCTTTCATAAGTTATACAGACATTGTACAGGTTTTTCAGAGTATGTTCTCAGACGATATGATAGCAAACAAATGTCCCTTGGAGAACCGAATCATGCTCTTTGGCAGTCTTTGGAATCCGTCCATATTTGATGGAATCAATCAAAAGAAAGATAAAAAAGAAGATATATATGTTCTCTTATTTGATGAATCTCTAATTCAACAACTTAAAAAAAAAACAGCTGGACATCCAAGCTATACTAGAATTAAGTTATAAATTTAAATAGAAAACTGAAAGGGTTGTAATTGTCTCATTGTCCAACGGGCCACTTCCATTTTGATGATAGTTCAGGTCACGTTGGCATAAATGACTACCAAGTGTGCTGTTTATGATGGATAATTTCTTGTATACTCATATACAAAGGTTAGAACATGATAAGGAAACGACCATTTAACTTGAAGGGGGGGGGGGGTTATGTTTTTTTTTTCTAAAAAAATATTCTGATTCCCAATGTTGCTGAAAAAAATATTCTGATTTTGGTGGAGGAAAAAAAAAATAATCTGATTCAGAGTTTTTGTCGTATAACCTAATGTTGAATTCTGGAGAGAGAAAAAATTGCGCTCTGCGCGATAAAAAAAAAAATATTCGAACTCTCGTGTTTTCCAAAAAAAAAATTCTGAACGAAACAAAAAACCATAACTCCCCAACCCCCCCTTCAAGTTAAATGGTCGGTCCCTAAATAATGTGATTACTCAAAATTTCACTTATACTCGTTGACAGTTTGCTTAAAGTTGGTCCTGGAAAAACTAAAACAATCCTGGAAAAGTCATGGAATTTTCTCACAAAAAAGGTGTATGAACCCTGACATGTTAACAGTCATTTTCGATCTCCACGACGCTGAATCGTTGTCAACAACCTCAGTTACCTGTGGAAATATAAATAGACCTTCCCGTATCACTACGCGCTATTTCTATAAAACAATGTTTTCCGGAATTTTACCACTCAAATCAAAAATACGCATTAATGTAATCCCATCGCCTGGCATTTTATTTGGTTTCCGTGACGATTCATGGGTTTTCCTGAACGTATTTCTTAATGGACATAACATCAAACGTGTCCACTTATGTTCTAAATTAAAAATTATGAAAATAAAAAATCATAACATCGCGTGATCAGCCATCGGTCGCCAGTAACCTTGATCATTGCCAGTTCAAGATGCCGGGAAAATGTAAATTCCTGAACAAATGGCTAGAGCAGCCACAATACCATGCCTGGCTTAGAAATAGCCCAGATATTCATAAAGCACACTGCAAATGCTGCAACAAAAGTTTTGACATTTCCTCCATGGGAGAATCGGCCCTCCAAAGTCATATGAAAGGTATTTTGATATCTTTTTTTCTGCCATGTCTGAAAGGGAGAGTTAAAAACAGTTTTGGGCATTAAGAAAAAAAGAGGCAAAATGTGTAGGGATTTGGGAAACAAAAACGATGGGAAAATATTTAAGACTTTGGGAATTGGTGAAGTCGAAAAAATTGTGGGAATAGAGGAAATTATAGAAAATGTTTTACTTGAAGAAAGGTAAGGTTAAACAAGGTTTTATATATGAAAATGCTCAGAAAAAGGTGCTTGAAAACTGTAATTTTTGTCCTGGAAAGTGTATGAATCCTGTCTACACTAAACATACAAAACTTTGAAGACAGAGCATGACTTGGGTGTCGGAATAATATCTGCTGATAGGATGACATGTTTGTTGTAAGCTGTTACTTCTGTGACTGCTGAGATAGGATGACATATTTGTTGTAAGCTGTGACTGCTGATAGGATGACATGTCTGTTTTAAGCTGTTACTTCTGTGACTGCTGATAGGATGACATGTTTGTTGTAAGCTGTTACTTCTGTGACTGCTGATAGGATGACATGTTTGTTGTAAGCTGTTACTTCTGTGACTGCTGATAGGATGACATGTTTGTTGGGAGCTGTTACTTCTGTGACTGCTGATCAAGGTGATGATATATTTAAATTATAAAAGATGCACTGTTTAACATGCCTGCCTCTATGTATTATTATATTATCTTTTTTACAGTTGAAGGTGAGGAGTTAAGTAAAACTATGACAGAGTTAGGGTTTCCACGGTTACACAGACACAAATTGGCATGTCTAAGACAAGAATTGATCGAAACATTTGTAGAGTAAGTTTTACAACCATTCTTATAAATGTTTTTGACACTAGTTCAGTATTATTTCTTCTAAGGGGCCATCGTGGCAGTGATTGTATGGTAATTGGATTTACAACTACCTATGCAATAAATGCCTATCACCACTGATGTAGTGAATTCGAATCCCAATCAGTGCTAGGTGTACAACATTATGTGATCAAGTTTATTAGTGACTTGCGATAGGTCGGTGGTTTTCCCAGAGTTCTGCGATTTCCTCCCAATAAAACTGACCACGACGATATAACTGAAATATTGTTGAAAGTGGCATTAAACACCATAAAACCTGAACCAAACCTTATTTCTTGTATGCTTATATAAGTAATAAATATATTATATTTTGTTTTTATAGAACACGGTACGTAGAATTTGTTCAACATGCAGAATAATTGTATTTTGTTTTTACAGAACACGGTACATAGCATTTGTTCGACATACAGCATAATTATATTTTGTTTTTACAGAACACGGTACGTAGCATTTGTTCGACATGCGGCATAATTATATTTTGTTTTACAGAACACGGTACGTAGCATTTGTTCAACATGCAGCATAATTATATTATGTTGTTACAGAACACGGTATGTAGCATTTGTTCAACATGCAGAATAATTATATTTTGTTTTTACAGAACACGGTACGTAGCATTTGTTCGACATGCGGCATAATTATATTTTGTTTTGCAGAACACGGTACGTAGTATTTGTTTGACATGCAGAATAATTATATTTTGTTTTTACAGAACACGGTACGTAGCATTTGTTCGACATGCAGAATAATTATATTTTGTTTTACAGAACACGGTACGTAGCATTTGTTCAACGTGCAGAATAATTATATTTTGTTTTTACAGAACACGGTACGTAGCATTTGTTCGACATGCGACATAATTATATTTTGTTTTTACAGAACACGGTACGTAGTATTTGTTCGACATGCAGCATAATTATATTTTGTTTTTACAGAACACGGTACGTAGCATTTGTTCGACATGCAGCATAATTATATTTTGTTTTTACAGAACACGGTACGTAGCATTTGTTCGACATGCGGCATAATTATATTTTGTTTTTACCGAACACGGTACGTAGCATTTGTTCGACATGCAGCATAATTATATTTTGTTTTTACAGAACACGGTACGTAGCATTTGTTCGACATGCAGCATAATTATATTTTGTATTTACAGAACACGGTACGTAGCATTTGTTCGACATGCGGCATAATTATATTTTGTTTTTACAGAACACGGTACGTAGCATTTGTTCGACATGCGGCATAATTATATTTTGTTTTGCAGAACACGGTACGTAGTATTTGTTCGACATGCAGAATAATTATATTTTGTTTTTACAGAACACGGTACGTAGTATTTGTTCGACATGCGGCATAATTATATTTTGTATTTACAGAACACGGTACGTAGCATTTGTTCGACATGCGGCATAATTATATTTTGTTTTTACAGAACACGGTACGTAGCATTTGTTCGACATGCGGCATAATTATATTTTGTTTTGCAAAACACGGTACGTAGTATTAGTTCGACATGCAGAATAATTATATTTTGTTTTTACAGAACACGGTACGTAGTATTTGTTCGACATGCGGCATAATTATATTTTGTTTTGCAGAACACGGTACGTAGTATTTGTTCGACATGCAGAATAATTATATTTTGTTTTTACAGAACACGGTACGTAGCATTTGTTCGACATGCGGCATAATTATATTTTGTTTTGCAGAACACGGTACGTAGTATTTGTTCGACATGCAGAATAATTATATTTTGTTTTTACAGAACACGGTACGTAGTATTTGTTCGACATGCAGAATAATTATATTTTGTTTTGCAGAACACGGTACGTAGCATTTGTTCGACATGCAGCATAATTATATTTTGTTTTACAGAACACGGTATGTAGCATTTGTTCAACGTGCAGAATAATTATATTTTGTTTTTACAGAACACGGTACGTAGCATTTGTTCGACATGCAGCATAATTATATTTTGTTTTACAGAACACGGTATGTAGCATTTGTTCGACATGCGGCATAATTATATTTTGTTTTGCAGAACACGGTACGTAGTATTTGTTCGACATGCAGAATAATTATATTTTGTTTTTACAGAACACGGTACGTAGTATTTGTTCGACATGCAGAATAATTATATTTTGTTTTGCAGAACACGGTACGTAGCATTTGTTCGACATGCAGAATAATTATATTTTGTTTTTACAGAACACGGTACGTAGCATTTGTTCGACATGCGGCATAATTATATTTTGTTTTGCAGAACACGGTACGTAGTATTTGTTCGACATGCAGAATAATTATATTTTGTTTTTACAGAACACGGTACATAGTATTTGTTCGACATGCAGAATAATTATATTTTGTTTTGCAGAACACGGTACGTAGCATTTGTTCGACATGCGGCATAATTATATTTTGTTTTTACAGAACACGGTACGTAGCATTTGTTCGACATGCAGCATAATTATATTTTGTTTTGCAGAACACGGTACGTAGCATTTGTTCGACATGCAGAATAATTATATTTTGTTTTTACAGAACACGGTACGTAGCATTTGTTCGACATGCAGAATAATTATATTTTGTTTTTACAGAACACGGTACGTAGCATTTGTTCGACATGCAGCTTATCAGTTTCAACAGCTACAGTTACAAAGACAGAACAAAAAATCTGAAGACTTAGTAGTAAGTTCATTGTAATTTTAGACATGACCATTTATCATTTTGACCAATATTATACACTTATTGACTGGTATGAGTGTAATAGCAAGTTTATTGTTCCAGAGACACCAATTATTGCCAAAGCCAAGGGCAATAGCTGGTGTCAATGTAGTTCTAATAATAAAACCCTAAATGCTCGCTTACTCGCAAGGGTTATAACGGGATGCCATTACACGTAATGGAGCAGCCGCCGAGATTTTTTGCGCTCGCTTACAGAGCTTCTGACGCCTGCATTTATCAATAATAAGACATAACCTTTCCTTTTGTCCATTATTATAACAAGTTTTTATCACCTACCAGTATTTTAGAATGTAATTCCCACAAAATAAAAATCTTCTCTTTGAAAATTTTGAATTTCGTCATTTCCAGCCTCACTATTTGGATGTCGATACCATATTTGGCGATTTAGGCGTGAATGTTTACCAATCGTAACTACTCGGCCATTCTCGCTACCCTGCAAATAACAGGGTAGCGAGAATGGCCGAGTAGTTACGATTGGAATGTTTACATCAGCTTGTAATAAGAAATACCATATTTAGAAAAGCTCCGCCTTCCGTAGTTTCCGGTTATGGAAAACGATCGATAAATTTGAACAAGGTTGTTGTTAACTTTGAAAAGCATATATTTCTCAGCCAAACCGATTTAACAAGGACTGGGATCATCAGTAATTGTTATAATGAAATGTTTGAAGCGTAAATAGTGAGTTTTTGTGTTTCAACTGCAACTTTTTTTTTGCTCCATTGTGACGAATGGGACCGCGTTGTAGCTCTGCCGAGACACAAGTTTGTCACAGGAGCTACATTATTGCAGCTAGTGTCAATGGGAACAATAAACTAGATATTACCCTCATTTAGCACAGAGGAGGTGCATAATCTTTTGGATTATTCACCAGTGAATAATTCATTACAGTTTACCAGTAAATAGAATATTTATGAACATAAAATATTTTTCTTAATATTGAAATGAATAACATTTGTGTCAAAACATGAACAAATATTTACTTATTTTCCCAATTTTTGTTTGTAAAATATGATGTTATGTCATAATGTTATGATTTAATCTCTCAACAAATCATTTTTACATCCACTAAATGATAATTACATGTTTATTTAAAGAGAACAGTTTGCATTACCATGGTGATAAAATAACATATTAATTTTTTTTAAAGATATAATCAGTTTTAGTTGCCATAAATTTCTTAAATTTTTTTTTTAAGGAATCAAAGAAAGAAGAATCAAAAGATTCTGTAATAGAATCGAAGGCTATAATGAATGGACACAGTGATGGTAGTATTATAGAGGAAAAAGACGATGATATTGAAACTGACGAGGCCAAGAAAATCGTAGAGGCACTTACTGGAAGTGATGGTCAGACATGTACGTTTTAAAACATTAATGATTCTCTCACTAGAAATTATATAGATTTTATTAACATACTAAAGAAAGTTTCAGTTTATTACTTTAAGCATATTTTATTGTTCAATAAGAAGCAATTGGATAGGACACAAGTTTCACAACTTAGAAACGTCTTCTCCAATACGTACATGAATTAATACAAAATGAACTTATATAATATTATATACATATTTCATATTAAGTGAAAACATGAAAAAAACTAAAAATGTTGAGTGTTATGCAGGTGGGTTATCCAAACTAAAGTATACTTAATCGAACACACCCTTTTATCTTAATGACACGAACACACCAAACATTCAATTGGGATTTAACTTTCTAGTGGATTTATATTTAAAGTGGGTGCTTAATTAAGGTAGTTAACATGTGAAGATATAGGGAGGAATCATTATTCTATTAACGCTTTTTAAAAAAAATATTTTTGTTAAAAACTGTTATTTATGATATGATGACTCGATAATCCAGTTGCATGAGGCTATCTCGAAACTAGTTCATACAATCTTGATCAATAAAGGAAGACATAAATCTATTATTAACCTGTTACACATTACAAATATGACTAATTTACAAATATTTATGATCATGACATAGAAAAGCGACAGGTGTTTTTAATGTATTTTTGTACAGCCAAAAATATGGAACAATTTATATCACAGCTAAGTGTTTCATTTCCGAATAATAATAAATAAATATTTACCGGAATTCCAATCAAATTCAACTTATTTATTTCAAATAACATAATAATACGCGATAAGGTAAATCTGTTACAGTGTAACACGTAATGCTCTGAGGAAAACGTAGGAAGATTTCTAATAGTTAGATCCAAAGAATTCCATGCTTGAATAAGTACCTGGAAAGTAAGAATTTTGGTAAACAGACAAACGGTTAAAAGGTACATGTATATTGTGACTGTTACGTAAATTATAATTAACGTTTGCTGCCACTAAAGGGGGAACTAATTCATATAAATAATCTGGTGCTTCTTTATTGACAATTTTGTAAAAAAAAAAGTAGCATTTTTTTTACTTTCCTTCTTGTATACAATGTTTCCCACCCTGTTTCCTTGTAGATTGAATCAAAACTAGCATATATAGATAATCCAGTCACTATACGAGCTGCTTCTATTTGTATTTTTTCTAGATGATTACAATTTGTTTGTCCACAATTATCCCAAATTTCTGAGGCATATTCCAAAATAGGTCGAATGAAAACTAAATATATTTTTTCAAGATAATCCCTTTTTAACCTGTATTTAAGTTTTCGTAATATGTTAAGTTGCTTGGAAGTTCTGTCAATAAGTACATCAATATGTTTTGTCCACTTACAATCATTGCTAAAAATAACACCTAAATGTTTATGCATATGTACAGGAGATAGTGAAATATTGTTAAAGTCGAATAGTAAATTATTTTCTAAATGCCTAGTACTAAAAATCATAATATCTGTTTTATTGGGATTGAATTTCACAAGCCATCTATATGACCATGCATTTAAATATTCTAAATCTGTACTTATTAATGTATGTAAATTTTCTTCATTATGTGCCATAAGAACTGATCTAGTACAAATATTGTCATAAATTAAAATCGATTATTTAATTTCAGTCGAAGAAAACAGTAAAGAAATTGTTAAGAAAGCAGCACAAGCCGTTGGATCACTGAGTGATACAGAATTCAGTATAACATTTAACCCAGATGTATTACAATCTCATGTTAAACATGCTGATCCAGAGGTATATGATAATCGTATTCTTTAACTAGCCTAATCCTTTCAAAAAAAAATTATGGAAATCTTTATTTTGTTCCAATTTGTATTTATTTATAAGTTTTAGCTATATGAGCTATTAAGACAGGATTATGTTACCAGTAAACTCTGCAATTATCAAATCAACAATTGATACTACTAAATCTACAAATACAAATACAATACCGGTATCTCCTAATTGACAGTTAGAATTTGATCTAAATTTTGTCATTGACTTTTCAAGTTAATGTTGCAAAGTGTATGTTTTAGAAAAAATTGTATCAATATAAAATCAAAACCTGGCAAGCATTTACTATATGCTGGGATCTTCTATTTCACACTACCAACAAAATTACCGAGCTTAATTAAATATGGCGTCTAGGGCAACAACATCTGGTCATATCATCATAAAACTCTTTGGATATGAGAGGCAAATTACAGAAACATCTAATCATGATGAAAGATATAGAGCTTCAAGTTGGCATTTGATATTTAAAAAAAAAAAAAAAAAAAAAAATGCTTTTTACCATGGTTGACAATTGATTTTTCAATATTTATATTCTACATTAATTATTGAGATTAAATTTGTATATCCATTAGATTTATTAATAGTACATTATTTTGTGTTATATTTTTTTCTATAGTCTGAAACTTACAAGAAAGAGAAAAAGTTAGTGAAAGATGCTGCAGAGTTTGTAATATTACATCAGATTCCATCTTTGGTAAGATATATATTATTGACTACACTCCCCCTTTTATAAGGTCACTCCATCTGATGACCACTATATAAAAACTTGGAATTTCATTTATGACTTCAAATGACGTGATGTCTGTAGGTTTTTAACATTGGTCGTTTTCTAATAATTACATTACTTCCGTTTTTCATTGAAATGTTGCAATATGATTGATTATGAAGTGGTCACATGATTATAAAAGAGATGTTTCACATCCCAATGAAACTCAAATCCGAACTTGCACGTGCCTCCACGACGACGTCAGATGTAAACAATCAATGGCGTAGTAATTTCCAACAGCAAATAATCTTAACACAAATAAAATTCACAATGAAAAATTCAACTATATTAAATTTTGGTGTGATTTAAATATAATTATAAGAATTGAATGCATTCTTTTGAAGTTTCATTGGGATATGAAAGCGTTGATCGAACTACATTTTCAACATGTTTTTCTTTATTTTTGATGAATTTAATATACATACCTTGTATTGAAATGTGTTTTTTGCACAGAATAGGTTAGAAATGCGACAATCTGAACATGTATGCCTGTTCCTAAGTCTATTACAAATAAATTTTATATTCCTAGCCAAGGTACATATATTCTATCTGTATTTATTAACAGGTAAATGATTGTATGGACCATACATCATCACCTATAGATGGACTAACTTTAACAGAGGCCTTACATAACAAGTAAGATACTATTTATAGATACATTGAAACCTTTGAACAAGTCCATTAGAACTTGATTATTAGAGCGTAACGTTTACCTTTGCACTCACATTGTGAGTTCGAATCCCGTTCATTAGAGGTGTACTTGATACAACATTATGTGATAAAGTTTGTCAGTGACTTGTAACAGGTCAGTGGTTTTCTCCAGGTACTCTGGTCTCCTCCACCAATAAAACTGACTGGCACGATATAGCTGAAATATTGTTGAAAATGGCATTAAACACCATAATCCATCCATCTATCAAGTTACCTTTGAATACAATTCATGGGTGTTTAATGCCACTATCAACAATATTTCAGTTATATTGTTGGTGGAGGAAACCGGAGTACACCGAGAAAACCACAGACCTGCCACAAGTCGCCAACAATCTATTGAGTATACCTCCTCATGAGCAGAAATCAACCCTACAACTTTAAGTGTGAAGTCACTGATTGTATAGCTATATGTAAACCTAACTACTTTATGATTGAGGTCACTCCAGACAGCATCTTCCTAGCCAAGGGTTACGATCCGCTCTACTCATCTTCACCCATGGCATCATTAGTCGGATTTTCGTAATTCCCGTGCACTGCCACCTGCTGTATTTTGACAGTTACGCCCCTTGTAATGATGTCATTTTCAGCTAATCGTTTGAATGGCCTGAAAATTGACTCGAGATTATAATATGGCTGATTTCAATAATGTCCATAACAGTGTAAGAAACTGGAAGGACTGGATTTTAATGCCACTTATATTGGAAAAGATTCTAGTGAAAATGATTTGATTGAAAAGGCAGAGTTTGACTTTATATATGGAAGTCCAGAACAATTTGTCGGAGATTTAAAGTGGCACAGCATTCTAAAATCAATCCAGGAAAAAAATGAAAGCTATTGTCGTTGACGAAGCTCATACTGTTATTCAATGGTAAGCTAGTGCTTTTATTTCAAACTTACAACATTATTTTATATATACATGCATTTTTATTTTGTTGACATTTTTCCTACAGAACATGTGCTTTTTGTAAAGCGCGTTCTGATTGGTTGCAGCTACCACTAGCTGCATTACATATAAACCGTCACCGTGTGACCTCCAAAATCTGTCTAGCGATGCCAAGGGTGAAGATGAGTAGAGCGGATCGTAACCCTTGGCTAGCGAAGATGCAGACAGTGTAACATTAAGCTTTTGACATCATCAATCAAACTCACAATCAGATATTTGTGTTTTAAGGATATCTATTGTATTACATTGTTGAAATAAATTGATAATTGTCAGACAAAAGAGTGTGTATAAGGGTCCTAACACAGAGACCTAACCTAATCAAGCCTGAGACGTTGTCTGAATTGATCGATGCTAATATGTCTAGAGATTTCTACAAAAAATTATGATGACTACATGCTTTTTTTTTTCAACTGCATTTTTAAAAAGGAAACTTAATGTCACAAGAAACCAACAACTCTTGTTCTCAAGTTGCAGGGTATTGAACACACAATCTCCCACATTTGAGGCAAGCATGCTAACAATTACACCATTCTTCTCTTTGAACAGATGAAAAATTGCTTTAACAGTTAGAAATTTAACAGTATACCTTGATCAGAATATAAAAAAAAAACTGTAAAATAACACTAAGAAATAACTTGTAATATTTCAGAGGTATAAATATGAGGTATCTTGGCAAGGTAGCTGAAGTCATGGTTAAATACTCATCAGTCTCATATGTACATGTAAGTATACACAACATGAAATCAGAAATAACAGATTTAAGTGTAAAAATTAAAATAAAATGGAATCTGGTTTGTATTTTTAGTTCACCTCGCCAAAGGACAGCACTATATAGCTTAATTGATTGTTCTGAGAGCTGGCAGTGTAATATTGACAGATTTCTTCTATCTCTTAACAGTTTCTGAGATAAACTCTACTGAAGGATTAAAAGTCCCAATTTAAAAAAAATTGTTTAGAATGTTTAAAATTTTATACACTTGAATTTTGACTAATCTACATTTTATTTTTGTTGTATGATTTATGTCACATGACTTCATTTTATTATTTTTTGCATGGTTGTAAGACACATGACTTTTTCTTTACTTTCAGGATATTGTTATAGCAGAATTAATAACTAGGGCAGCTAAACATTTGTTTAAGAGTTTTATGCAGGGAGTAGACATGATGAGTTTGTCGTCTGCTGTCAGCCATTTTCTCAACTGTTACCTTGGCTCATTCCCATCTCCACATGCACAGATCACTGCTGAAGAGGTGAGTCTAAAATATCAGCCACTTATAAACTTCAAATATCTCTTGATTTTTCCAGTGTTAGTTATTTATTTTTATATGCAAGTATTTATGCAACTTTCACTACTGATAAAACTCAAATTTATATTTTGATTTTCACTAGAATTGTTTTTTCCAGTATGATTAATATATTATTAAAAGAAAGTTTAAATCAGTGATGGTCAACAGTTCTATATCAACAAAAGGAATAACCATTTCCCACCTTCATTCATTGTACTAAAAAAAAACATGTGCCATTTTAAATCCAGGTCCTGACTTGGGACAGGCACAAAAATGTGGCAGGGTTGAACTGGTAGATAGGATCCCAACCCTCCCTTTCTTGATAATTTGATCTCCAACTGTAATACAGACATAAACTGCCAATAAAAAAAACCTGCAAAAATAAATGATATACCTGAAAAATTGCTGAGATGGCGTTAAACAACAATCACTCACTAACTCAAAAATTAATGACGTCATAAACATGGACAGCATATGTAAGCTACTCACATTCAAGATTGTTGCTATTGCTAAAATAGTATTCAATTGAAGGATCGTTTTATAAGTGATTTACAACTGAAAAATCTCATTGTAGAAACATTTAAATTGTAGCTACAAAGTAAAAGAGCTAGAAGAAAGAATAACAAGAGAAACAAAGCTGTGTTAATTAGTATAGGTAAGTCACAATTCAATAGAATAACAAGAGAAACAAAGCTGTGTTAATTAGTATAGGTAAGTCACAATTCAATAGAATAACAAGAGAAACAAAGCTGTGTTAATTAGTATAGGTAAGTCACAATTCAATAGAATAACAAGAGAAACAAAGCTGTGTTAATTAGTATAGGTAAGTCACAATTCAATAGAATAACAAGAGAAACAAAGCTGTGTTAATTAGTATAGGTAAGTCACAATTCAATAGAATAACAAGAGAAACAAAGCTGTGTTAATTAGTATAGGTAAGTCACAATTCAATAGAATAACAAGAGAAACAAAGCTGTGTTAATTAGTATAGGTAAGTCACAATTCAATAGAATAACAAGAGAAACAAAGCTGTGTTAATTAGTATAGGTAAGTCACAATTCAATAGAATAACAAGAGAAACAAAGCTGTGTTAATTAGTATAGGTAAGTCACAATTCAATAGAATAACAAGAGAAACAAAGCTGTGTTAATTAGTATAGGTAAGTCACAATTCAATAGAATAACAAGAGAAACAAAGCTGTGTTAATTAGTATAGGTAAGTCACAATTCAATAGAATAACAAGAGAAACAAAGCTGTGTTAATTAGTATAGGTAAGTCACAATTCAATAGAATAACAAGAGAAACAAAGCTGTGTTAATTAGTATAGGTAAGTCACAATTCAATAGAATAACAAGAGAAACAAAGCTGTGTTAATTAGTATAGGTAAGTCACAATTCAATAGAATAACAAGAGAAACAAAGCTGTGTTAATTAGTATAGGTAAGTCACAATTCAATAGAATAACAAGAGAAACAAAGCTGTGTTAGTTAGTATAGGTAAGTCACAATTCAATAGAATAACAAGAGAAACAAAGCTGTGTTAGTTAGTATAGGTAAGTCACAATTCAATAGAATAACAAGAGAAACAAAGCTGTGTTAGTTAGTATAGGTAAGTCACAATTCAATAGAATAACAAGAGAAACAAAGCTGTGTTAGTTAGTATAGGTAAGTCACAATTCAATAGAATAACAAGAGAAACAAAGCTGTGTTAATTAGTATAGGTAAGTCACAATTCAATAGAATAACAAGAGAAACAAAGCTGTGTTAATTAGTATAGGTAAGTCACAATTCAATAGAATAACAAGAGAAACAAAACTGTTAATTAGTATAGGTAAGTCACAATTCAATAGAATAACAAGAGAAACAAAGCTGTGTTAATTAGTATAGGTAAGTCACAATTCAATAGAATAACAAGAGAAACAAAGCTGTGTTAATTAGTATAGGTAAGTCACAATTCAATAGAATAACAAGAGAAACAAAGCTGTGTTAATTAGTATAGGTAAGTCACAATTCAATAGAATAACAAGAGAAACAAAGCTGTGTTAATTAGTATAGGTAAGTCACAATTCAATAGAATAACAAGAGAAACAAAGCTGTGTTAATTAGTATAGGTAAGTCACAATTCAATAGAATAACAAGAGAAACAAAGCTGTGTTAATTAGTATAGGTAAGTCACAATTCAATAGAATAACAAGAGAAACAAAGCTGTGTTAATTAGTATAGGTAAGTCACAATTCAATAGAATAACAAGAGAAACAAAGCTGTGTTAATTAGTATAGGTAAGTCACAATTCAATAGAATAACAAGAGAAACAAAGCTGTGTTAATTAGTATAGGTAAGTCACAATTCAATAGAATAACAAGAGAAACAAAGCTGTGTTAATTAGTATAGGTAAGTCACAATTCAATAGAATAACAAGAGAAACAAAGCTGTGTTAATTAGTATAGGTAAGTCACAATTCAATAGAATAACAAGAGAAACAAAGCTGTGTTAATTAGTATAGGTAAGTCACAATTCAATAGAATAACAAGAGAAACAAAGCTGTGTTAATTAGTATAGGTAAGTCACAATTCAATAGAATAACAAGAGAAACAAAGCTGTGTTAATTAGTATAGGTAAGTCACAATTCAATAGAATAACAAGAGAAACAAAGCTGTGTTAATTAGTATAGGTAAGTCACAATTCAATAGAATAACAAGAGAAACAAAGCTGTGTTAATTAGTATAGGTAAGTCACAATTCAATAGAATAACAAGAGAAACAAAGCTGTGTTAATTAGTATAGGTAAGTCACAATTCAATAGAATAACAAGAGAAACAAAGCTGTGTTAATTAGTATAGGTAAGTCACAATTCAATAGAATAACAAGAGAAACAAAGCTGTGTTAGTTAGTATAGGTAAGTCACAATTCAATAGAATAACAAGAGAAACAAAGCTGTGTTAATTAGTATAGGTAAGTCACAATTCAATAGAATAACAAGAGAAACAAAGCTGTGTTAATTAGTATAGGTAAGTCACAATTCAATAGAATAACAAGAGAAACAAAGCTGTGTTAGTTAGTATAGGTAAGTCACAATTCAATAGAATAACAAGAGAAACAAAGCTGTGTTAATTAGTATAGGTAAGTCACAATTCAATAGAATAACAAGAGAAACAAAGCTGTGTTAATTAGTATAGGTAAGTCACAATTCAATAGCTATACCAATTTAACAAAGAATGCATAATACACCAAATGACATCAAAACAATGAAGAAGCCCAGATGTGGTGTTTATCAACAGAAACAAAAGAGTAATGCTCTGCAGGCTAGGGGCAGTTTCACTCAGTATACGGTATGAGTTGTGCTCTTTATTGAAGAACAAACTGTGACTGTGAAATGTAGAATAGTAATAAAAGCACTGTTCCTTAACTTTAATTTGTGTCAAGTTGTAAAGGTGGACAGTTTCTCATGTTCATCTACATCAATGGTATAGGTAAATCGGATTTACAATAAGAAATGTTTGATTTCACTTTCTTTTTTTTGTGCCTAGGAATAATTTGTTAGTATTATACAATATAAACCATGCATTGAATGGCCATGTAAGAATTGTATATTAGATCAATGCATGGTATACATAATTAATTATGGTATTTGTTTTTACAGATAATACAGAATGGGTGAATGAAACGCCAAAAACATTGTGGAAGAAAATTGTTGATGAAGTACAGGATTATTTCCACTATACACTTGACTGGTAAGTTTATTATATTCACAATATACACATTCCTTTTGCTCTGGGGGCTGTCGTGGTCGTGATCGTATGATAGTTGGATTTACAACTTCCTGTGCAATCAGTGTCTATCATCACTTAAGTTGTGAGTTCGAACCTCGTTCATGACGAAGTGTACTCGGTACAACATTATGTGATAAGTTTGTCAGTGACTTGCGACATGTCAGTGGTTTTCTCTGGGTACTCCGGTTTCCTCCACTGATATAACTGAAATATTGTTGAAAGTGGTGTTAAGCACCATAAGCCTAAACCAAACTATTTCATCAGTGTTTTAAATTTCAGTAAAAATTGAATTCTACTACAGTTGTGAAAAGATTAAAGATTATCGATGATATCATCATTTATTATAATAAATATCATTCATGATCTTGTGTGAATCAAATAATTGCTAAAGCAATCAAACTGGTCATAAATCATTGTTTATTATCAAATTATCATTTGTGTATAGTTTTGGTTCAGTCAGATTGTGCTTTACAAGAAGAAAGCAGGATCCACTAAGATCTAAAAATGTCCTGTATCAGGTCACGCTGAACAACCAAACAGTCTTTGAACTTTGTAGGTATAGAACATCAAAGCGGTTTCACAGAGGAGTGTTTAGCTTCCTAATGTCAGTGAAATGCACTCTGAAGGGAAATAAAATTAAGGTCACATAATACAAGTTATTGCTTAATAGAGGTGGTCACTAAAGCCGGTTTTTGGGGCCGTCGTTGCCTTGATCGTATGGTAGTTGGATTAACAACTACCTATGCAATCAGAGCCTATCACCACTGATGTTGTGAGTTCGAATCTCGATCAGGGCGAGATGTACAACATTATATGATCAAGTTTTTCAGTGACTTACGACAGATCGGTGGTGTCCTCCAGTTTCTCCACCAATAAAACCATGATATAACTGAAATATTGTTGAAAATGGCATTAAACACCATCAAACAAACAAACAAACTAAAGCAGGTTTGACTGTATTTATTTAATGTCTGATAACAATTATCTATTTGCAGTTATGCCACAATATAGATGAAATAATGCTAGCATTGGCATTAAGTACCAATCAATCAATTAATCTTATCTATTTACAGTGATTCTATAGATAGTGCCTTAGAGAGGTTTAACCTACAGAGAGTATCGTTGTTAAGACAGTTCTGTCTAAAGGTTGGAATACAGATTTTACTGAAGGAATACAACTTAGATACTAAGCACAAACAAGTCTTCTATGAAGATGATATTATTAATGTCTTTCCTATTGTTAAAAACGTTCATCCCAAGGTGTGTATAATTAATGGATAGAATGTGTATAAATATCTTGCATCAGTCGTTACTTTGATGTGTATGTCAGTCTTCGCAGTAATCCACATGCCCGAAGCCAGGGACAAGTGAAAATCATGAAAGAATGTGTTTGAATAAATAGAACATTTTCCTAAATTTTGTTTTCTGGCAAGTAGGTGAAAAAAATGAAGGCAAAGGCTGGTTTGTGTTAATCCATCTTTAAATTATATTAGAGAAGAAAAAAACAAATATAATATACAAAACAAAACAAGCCTGAAAGTAAACAAAATTAGAAAATGAAAATTAATTTATTAATAAATTATTTAAAATTTTGTCAAGTTCTGTTAATTACCAAGTCTTGTGGGCTGTTTATGATCTTATTGTATGTCTGGGACAAGTTTAATATTAGTGATGTTGAGTCGTCATAGAAATGACTTGACCTTTAAAGGTCATTTTTAGTCCTTGACCTATCTCCTTTAACCACTATAATGATATATTGCAGGCATCAGATGCTTACCATTTCTTTACCAGTGGACAATCAAAAATTCAGCAGGGATTGTTACGAGAGGGGTATGAACTGATTAGTGAGGCTTTTAATTTACTCAACAATGTGTATGGACCCATGCATGCTGAGATAGCAGCTTGTCTGAGATTGTTGGCCAGGCTCAATTATATAATGGGAGAATATGGAGAGGTAACATGTCTAATATTTTTATACGACAGATTTTAGGTATTCTATATCTACTCTTTTCCAAGCAAGGGGCCTAAAGATGTCAAATATGTGTTTATTTCAAACATAAATGGCAAACTTTTAATTGTAAGTAAATTTTTATTTTTTGTAAATTGAAGAAAAAATTGCTATGACAAAATCTATCAAATATAGCAGTATTTACAAGTATGAAATGACAATTATCATGGAGAATTAACAATATTTTGTATATTTTCCAGGCTATGTCCTTCCAACAGAGAGCTGTACTAATGAGTGAACGAGTCCTGGGTGTTGATCATCCCAATACAATCTCAGAATATGTAAGTTCCTCTCTCATTTCCTAGCTTTTTTTTTATATTTTATGTAAATTTAAAAGTCCAATTCTTAATTTTTGTTGTAAAACTAGAAAAAGTTTTTGGTGATAAATGTTTAAGATTAAGTTTACAAATAATGAATTATGTAAGTAAAAAGGTGGTATTGATATGGGCTAAAGGAAGAATGTTTTGATTGCCATATGGAGAAGTGGATGTGACATCAAGAAGTTTTACCTTGAAACAATCTACCAGCGATCACTCCTAACAAACAATCGACCAGCGATCACTCCTAACAAGCAATCGACCAGTGATCACTCCTAACAAGCAATCTACCAGTGATCACTCCTAACAAACAATCTACCAGCGATCACTCCTAACAAACAATCTACCAGTGATCACTCCTAACAAGCAATCGACCAGTGATCACTCCTAACAAACAATCTACCAGTGATCACTTCTAACAAACAATCTACCAGTGATCACTCCTAACAAACAATCTACCAGTGATCACTCCTATCAAACAATTTACCAGCGATCACTCCTAACAAACAATCTACCAGCGATCACTCCTAACAAACAATCTACCAGCGATCACTCCTAACAAACAATCTACCAGCGATCACTCCTAACAAACAATCTACCAGTGATCACTCCTAACAAACAATCGACCAGCGATCACTCCTAACAAGCAATCTACCAGTGATCACTTCTAACAAGCAATCTACCAGTGATCACTCCTAGCAAACAATCGACCAGTGATCACTCATAACAAACAATCTACCAGTGATCACTCCTAACAAACAATCTACCAGCGATCACTCCTAACAAACAATCGACCAGTGATCACTCCTAGCAAACAATCGACCAGTGATCACTCCTAACAAACAATCGACCAGTGATCACTCCTAACAAACAATCTACCAGTGATCACTCCTAACAAGCAATCTACCAGTGATCACTCCTAACAAACAATCTACCAGCGATCACTCCTAACAAACAATCTACCAGTGATCACTCCTAACAAGCAATCGACCAGTGATCACTCCTAACAAACAATCTACCAGTGATCACTCCTAACAAACAATCTACCAGTGATCACTCCTATCAAACAATTTACCAGCGATCACTCCTAACAAACAATCTACCAGCGATCACTCCTAACAAACAATCTACCAGCGATCACTCCTAACAAACAATCTACCAGCGATCACTCCTAACAAACAATCTACCAGTGATCACTCCTAACAAACAATCGACCAGTGATCACTCCTAGCAAACAATCGACCAGTGATCACTCCTAACAAACAATCGACCAGTGATCACTCCTAACAAACAATCTACCAGTGAGCACTCCTAACAAGCAATCTACCAGTGATCACTCCTAACAAACAATCGACCAGTGATCACTCCTAACAAACAATCGACCAGTGATCACTCTTAACAAACAATCTACCAGTGATCACTCCTAACAAACAATCGACCAGTGATCACTCCTAACAAACAATCGACCAGTGATCACTCTTAACAAACAATCTACCGGTAATCACTCCTAACAAACAATCTACCCGTGATCACTCCTAACAAACAATCTACCAGTGTTCACTCCTAACAAACAATCTACCAGTGATCACTCCTAACAAACTTGCTAGTTGTAAAACTAGAAGAGTTTTTAGTGATGAATGTTTTATAAAAAAAAAAAGAATGGTTATAGAAATTTGAATATCTAAATATTTAGTTTGTTATGATTATTATTGTCTCATTTAAAATAAAAATAGTTTGATCTTTGACTTTGTCAGAAATAATATTACTTTCAAATATATTTTCTGTGTGTCACATTGTAGTATGAAATGTGAATAATAAACAAATGTTATAATTTCAGGCTCACCTTGCCTTGTACTGCTTTGCCAACCATCAAGTATCTATATCATTACGTTTAATGTATAGGACACGTTATCTTGCCTTACTCTGTCACGGTGAAAATCATCCAGAAGTAGCACTTATTGACGTAAGTTCTCCATTAACAATTAGTTGTTGACAAAGTTGTCCGTTCACAATTAGGAAAGTAAAAGTGATTGATTGATTTAATGTTGTTAAACTTTGTGTGAACAGTATATTCATGAGGAGATTTAAGTTTACTAATACTAAAAGGGGACTTCGTGTTTGTGATCGTATGGTAGTTGGATTTCCGACTACCTGTGCAATCAGTGCCTATCATTACTAATGTTGTGAGTTCGAACCCCGCTCAGGCGAGGTGTACTCGATACAACATTAAGTGATAAAGTTTGTCAGTGACTTGCGACAGATCGGTGGTTTTCTCCGGGTACTCTGATTTCCTCCACCAATAAAACTGACCGACACGATATAAGTGAAATCTTGTTGAAAGTGGCGTTAAACACCACAAGCAAATAATAAATCATAGAAGTAAAAAGGTGGTATTGATATGGGCCAAACAAAGAATGTTTCAATTGCCATATGGAGAAGTGGACATGTTAGAAATAGTTTGGAAATTTTGCCTTGCAACAATCTACCAACAACCACTCCTAAGAAACTGTTACTCTATAGGATTACGTACAAGGGAACTCCGAAAAATTCATCACATCTGCAGATGTCTCCTACGTAGACATAATGCATGGTAATGACTGTTAATCAGTACTTGATGGCATCACTCTCTAACTGCCTATACATAGATATGGCTACCAAAGTATCCATAAGGACTACGATTCAGCAGCTTATTTTTATACCAGTAGAAGGCCAGATCCATTGTTGGCATGTGTTGGTTGGTAGAATTGTCTTCCATCATTATTCACTCGTAGATGTATATAGAAATATTATATTGTTTGAAGTTGTATATTTTTATTTGAATCATGTTTTAAGATATTTTTATTGTTCCATGTGTCTTACATGAATACATGAAGTATATTGTCTATTTCAGAGTAATATTGGTTTAATTTTACATGCAGTAGAAGAATATGACTTGTCATTACGGTTTTTAGAACATGCGTTACAAGTCAATACAAAGTAAGTTATTACAAATTTCTTTTGAATCTAATTTAGCGCAAAATACAATAGAAAATGTATGGTTTTTTTTTTAAATCGGAAGGGACAGGGATGTAAAAAGCAGTTGAAGCAGAGACTGGTTCACTAGGACTTAAGATAATGTGTTGGAGTGGAGTGACATGTCGATCTGAGCACTGTTCCAGAGAACTAGCACTATATAAATCAAACAAATCATGTATGTCGATCCGAGCACTGTTCCAGAGAACTAGCACTATATAAATCCAACAAATCATGTATGTCGATCTGAGCACTTCCAGAGAACTAGCACTATATAAATCAAACAAATCATGTTGGTCTAGTACTAAACAGACATCATTTCACCATAATGTAACTTTTTCTTGCCATGATAAAGATTACTTACTTGACGATAAACAACAATCACTCACTCACTCACCTAGTATCATTTCACTAAGAGGGAAGGTTTGTGCCCATATTAGCCTAACCTCACCACTTTTTATTGAAGTACCTGTACCAAGCCAAGAAAATGAGCGGTCATATATTTATTTGTTAGGGGTATCGTTACCAAGCCAGGAGAGTGAGTAGTCATGTATTTATGTGTTAGGGGTATCCATTTTTAGCTCTTCTTGCCAAAGGCAATATGAGTTTTTGCCATCACTTGGCGTCCGTCGTCCGGTAGCTTTTCACATTTTAATCTTCTCCTCTGAAACCCAAATGAACTGAAACTTGGTAGGAAGCATCTATTGAAGGTCCTTTACAGGCGATTCTTGTTTCCGCTTGGCTGATTTTTTAGGTTCTTCTCCTCTGAAACCGTTTGGCCAAATGAACCGAAACTTGGTAGGAAGCATCTATGGGCGGTCCTCTATAAAGAGTGCTCATTTCGTCACGATCCATTTACAAACATGGCTGCCACAGGCAATTCTTGTTTCTGATTGGTTGATTTCTAAAAATCTTCTCCTCTGAAACCGCTTGGTCAAATGATCCGAAACTTGGTAGGAAGCATCTATGGAAGGTCTGCTATAAAGATTGCTCATTTGGTCCCGATCCATTAACAAACATGGCCACCACAGGCGATTCTTGTTTCCGATTGGCTGATTTTTTAGATTCTTTTCCTCTGAAACCGTTTGGCCAAATGAACCGAAACTTGGTAGGAAGCATCTATGGAAAGTCCTCTGTATGATTGCTCATTTCGTCCCGATCCATTAACAAACATGGCCACCACAGGTAATTCTTGTTTCTGATTGGTTGATTTCTAAAAAAAATCTTCTCCTCTGAAACAGCTTGGTCAAATGGACCGAAACATGGTAGGAAGCATCTATGGAAGGTTCTCTATAAAGATTGCTCATTTTGTCCCGATCCATTAACAAACATGGCCACCACAGGTAATTCTTGTTTCTGATTGGTCGATTTCTAAAAATCTTCTACTCTGAAACAGCTTGGCCAAATGGACCGAAACATGGTAGGAAGCATCTATGGGAATTGCTCATTCCGTTTTGATCCGCTAACAGACATGGCTGTCATAGGCAATTCTTGTTTCTTATTGGTCGATTTCTAAAACAGCTTTTCCTCTGAAACCGTTTGGCCAAATGATATGAAACTTGGTAAGAAGCATCTATGGAAGGTCCTCTATAGATTTTGATCCATTAACAACATGGCTGCCACAGGCAATTCTTGTTTTAGATTGGTCAATTTCTAAAAATATTCTCCTCTGAAATCGCTTTGCCAAATGAACCGAAACTTGGTAGGAAGCATCTATGGAAGGCTCTGTATTAAGTTTCCTCAAAGCAGAATGAAAGGTGAGTGACACAGGCTCAGTTCAGTGCTGAGCCTCTAGTGATATTTGATGTTAGAATTTTTCCGACAGTGTTGTATTTTTGTTTTTCATTTTACTACTAGTTATAAATTAAATATTTCACATCAGATGAAGAAATGTTGTATCTTTCATTTTATTTCTTTATTTAAATTGATAAATTTGTTTTTAGATTCCATGGTGCTAAAAGTTTAAAGGTTGCTATGAACTATCATTTGGTGGCTAGAACACATTCCTGTCGAGGAGATTTCAGGGCTGCTTTGCAGAGTGAAAAGGAGGCTTTCAGTATATATAAACATATGGTAATTCTGTTCTCTTAGGTTGTACAACAAATTGTTAGAAATACAGTTAAACCTTGTGATCACCTCTATTAAGTTAAACCTGCCCTTGTAATCACCTCTATTAAGTTAAACCTGCCCTTGTAATCACCTCTATTAAGTTAAACCTGCCCTTGTAATCACCTCTATTAAGTTAAACCTGCCCTTGTAATCACCTCTATTAAGTTAAACCTACCCTTGTAATCACCTCTATTAAGTTAAACCTACCCTTGTAATCACCTCTATTAAGTTAAACCTACCCTTGTAATCACCTCTATTAAGTTAAACCTACCCTTGTAATCACCTCTATTAAGTTAAACCTGCCCTTGTAATCACCTCTATTAAGTTAAACCTGCCCTTGTAATCACCTCTATTAAGTTAAACCTGCCCTTGTAATCACCTCTATTAAGTTAAATCTACCCTTGTAATCACCTCTATTAAGTTAAACCTGTATTAAAAGGTCATCTTTTTCTTGTCCTGTCATAGAAAAATTCATATGAATTGAACGTCTTTTAAGAGGTCATAACAGATCACTTTTTCTTTGTTTCAAATGTGTCCTCTTAATGCAGGTTTGATTCTACAACAAAATGACCTTACATTCTGTTCATTCCTCAGATGTTATACTTTGATATTTTACATGTGGGACACCATCTATTGTGCAGTATTTCAGCTAGACTTTGAAATCTTCAGGACAATTGCCAGTTTTATCCAAATTCTTCAGGACATTCTTTAATAATTAAACTAATTTTTATAAGGCTCTTCAGGACAATTTGAGAAATACGTGGGCAAATGTCACGAGACCGGTGCCTAGCTGAATCACTGTTGTGTTGTACATTGATACAGCTGATAAATCTTCCTTCTTCAATTCTTTTTTTGAGGGCCAACAATATTTCAGGTCAGATGATATGCTCAATTTTTCCCTTGCTATTAAAATGGTAGTTGGGAGAACATGTAAGAATAATTTTCAACAAGCTTGTAATGAGTAAAAAAATTTTTTATTACAAACCATCTTATCAAATACTGAAGCCATGAACTATGTAATTTTTACAAAATTATAGTAGGTCGTGGGTTCGAGCCCCACTCGGTTCAAATCAAAGACTATGCATTTGGTATTGGCTGCTTCTCTGCTAAGCATTAAGAAGTAGGAACAAAGACTGGTTGGCTCGTAATCGGAGGAACAAAGACTGGTTGGCTCGTAATCGGAGGAACAAAGACTGGTTGGCTCGTAATCGGAGGAACAAAGACTGGTTGGGTCGTAATCGGAGGAACAAAGACTGGTTGGCTCGTAATCGGAGGAACAAAGACTGGTTGGTTCGTAATCGGAGGAACAAAGACTGGTTGGCTCGTAATCGGAGGAACAAAGACTGGTTGGCTCGTAATCGGAGGAACAAAGACTAATTGGCTCGTAATCGGAGGAACAAAGACTGGTTGGCTCGTAATCGGAGGAACAAAGACTGGTTGGCTCGTAATCGGAGGAACAAAGACTGGTTGGCTCGTAATCGGAGGAACAAAGACTGGTTGGCTCGTAATCGGAGGAACAAAGACTGGTTGGCTCGTAATCGGAGGAACAAAGACTGGTTGACTCGTAATCGGAGGAACAAAGACTGGTTGGCTCGTAATCGGAGGAACAAAGACTGGTTGGCTCGTAATCGGAGGAGCAAAGACTGGTTGGCTCGTAATCGGAGGAACAAAGACTGGTTGACTCGTAATCGGAGGAACAAAGACTGGTTGGCTTGTAATCGGAGGAACAAAGACTGGTTGGCTCATAATCGGAATAATGTGACATGTTTACCTGCAGACTTGTTTCAATGAACTGGCCCCGAAAAAAATCCAACTAAGAATGTTGGCCTTGTACAGAGCAGATATAATTTCACATTGAAATGTAACTTGTTCTCGCCATGATTAAGCTTAAATATTGCTCACGTGACATTAAACAACAATAACTTGCTCACTACAAAATTATGACAATAAAATAATGTTGTTGTTGTTGGGTTTTTTTTGCAGCTAGGTGAAGACCATGATAGAACAAAAGAGAGTTCAGAATGTTTAAAACATTTAACACAGCAGGCTGTAGTATTCCAGAAAAAGATGAATGAAATTTACAAGGGAGAAAAGAGTATAACCTTCCCTCCATTACAAATCCATACACCATCAATTGGCAGTGTCTTAGAAACACTCAATATTGTCAATGGGATTGTTTTTGTACAAATAAGGTAAATAAAACCACTAGAATGTTTTAGATTTAAACTTGTATTGTCGTTGCTGTACGATTAAGTGTTTTGACTTTCTAATTTTAAATATCTGAACCACATGCACGATGAAATCTTGTAAAACAAAAACATGGGACAAATTTATGAATTTTTCATAAAATGTTATTTATCACTTCTGTACTTGCAATGGCCTAAAAGCATGGTCATCTCGAGTGTGGAAGATCCCTGCTTTAATCCTGGATCTGGTCAAACTTTTTTTTTTTTTAATTGTAATAGTTGCTTCTCCACTAAGCATGTAGTTTTAAATAAGAATAAATACATAGTGGCCCAAAGTCAGGATAGTATGTCTTTGTGGAATGACAATTCTACCTGTGGACTGTTGTTTCAGTGAGATAGCACAATAAATTCCAACATGGTGTTTTGGTCTAGTACAAGCAGGAATCAGCATCACCATATTATAGCTGAAAGATTGCACAATTGGCTTTTAGCAACAATTACTCACTTCATCAAATGCTAAAATATGATAAAATATTTCAATATTTAAGCTATAATTTTCTATTTAAGGAGTTGGTATACAATTTTCAGTTTTATTGATAGAGGTAACTGAATTCTCCAAGAAAAATCATCTACCTATTGAAAGTTACTGACAGACTGTATCACATTTAAAGTTGTATCATGTACATCTCTCAGCAATGTGAATCAAACTAACAGCCGTAATTAGTAAGAAAGAATATTAGACACTGATTGCATATCCAACTACGGTACGATTACAGTCTTGACCGCCTCCTACTACATGATTTAAGCTACAACGGTTTTCTACCATTGAATGTTGTACTACTGAGATGAAAATGTTTGAACATCCTTAAAAATTATTAAGCAGTCTCTTTTATTCTTTTTAGCCCTGATGATATAGAAAGATTCAAGAAACAAATGGCCCTTAAATCTACAGAAACAGACAAAGAATCAAAGGAAGACAAACCGTCAATCACTGAAATCAAAGAAGACGTACCCAACGGTACATTAACCAATGGTGACTTAAAAGAAGATAAAAACATTGAAATAGCTCTAGCTTTGGATTGAAAGGTCAAGAAATAGGACCATGCAATAAACAGTTGATACTTCAGAAGGGAAGACCGCATATCACGGAAATACAGAGAAATAATGATATGTCAAAGGAAGGTTGAACAGTAAAATGTCATTCACATCAAAACCGCTATTGTAACAGCACTAGTGCCGATATGACGAAATCTAATTATTTTTATTTTAGATTTCTTGTCACTGCCATATATATGAGATATATTGACCTGTTGGCCTGAATGGAAAGGTCAATAATTAACAATATCATGAAATTACTTAATGTTCATGTCATTTTTAGCTCACCTGGCCAAAGGCCATGTGAGCTTTTGCCATCGGGTTTCGTCCGTCGTCGTCTGTCGTTAGCTTTTCACATTTTAATCTTCTCCTCAGAAACCACAGAGCCAATTTAGACCAAACTTTGCTGGAATGGTCCTTGGATGGCTCCCTTTCAAAATTGTGTCTGATAGCCATGCCCTCCATACAAGATGGCTGCCATTACTAAAAATAGAAATTTCTTCAAATGGCCAAAACTGTTCTATTTTAAGCCGGAATGTGCCCAAATTTGAACTGTATAAGCATAATGATGAGCTTTTTTAACATATATTACGGGATTCTTTATGAACTTTTGCTGATTTTGACCAATTATGCAAATTAGGCATAAATAAGCAAAAAATCATTTAAAAATCTTCTTGTCAGAAACCACTTGGCCAATTTCAACCAAGCTTTGTCTGAATGATCCTTAGGTGGTCCCTTTTCAAACTTATGTCTGTCAGCACCGTCCTGTATCCAAGATGGCTGCCATTACTAAAAATAGAAATTTCTTCAAATGGCCAAAACTGTTCTATTTTAAGCCAGAATGTGCCCAAATTTGAACTGTATAAGCATAATGATGAGCTTTTTAACATATATTATGGGATTTTTGCTGATTTTGACCGATTATGCAAATTGGGCATAAATAAGCAAAAAATCATTTAGAAATCTTCTTGTCCGAAACCACTTGGCCAATTTCAACCAAGATTTGCCTGAATGGTCCTTAGGTGGTCCCCTTTCAAAATTGTGTCCGGCAGCTGCATCATATATCCAAGATGACTGCCATTACTAAAAATACAAATTATGTCAAATGGTCAAAACTGCTGTATTTGAAGCCATGATGGGCTCAAGTTTGTACTGTATGAGCTTAATTATGTGCTTTTTAGCTCGCCTATGGCACACGTGGCCATAGGCCATTTTACCATCAGGTTTCGTCCGTCGTCGTCTGTCGTTAGCTTTTCACATTTTAGTCTTTTCCTCAGAAAACACTGAGCCAATTTAGACCAAACTTGGATGGCCCTCTTTCGGAATTGTGTCCGGCAGCTCTGCCATCCATCCAAGATGGCCACCATTACTAAATACATTTAATCGGACACCAAGATAATAACGTCACAGTTACAGTGAAGTTAACAATTGATAACCTTCGCGTTGTGTTCCCGCGTAATATTTACAACATTATTGTCCCCTTTCAAAAAATGTTTTGACAATTTAAGCCTCTAGGGGGGGGGGGAAAGGCCACCAGAGTAAAATTAATTAAATTTATAAAAATCTTCTTCAGAACAATCAATCGAGCAATATTTGGTGTAGAACACTGATAGATCATGAGGATTCAAAATTGTATCAATGAAGGTCCTAGGATCAATGGGGTCCAAGACCTATGGGTCCAAAATCTTGCATAGGATTCCATGGAAAAACACCTATCAACTGTTTTGTCAGAAACTATTAGGCCAATTTGAATGAAACTTTGCTATAATGGTCCCCATTCAAAATTATATCCAACAGTTTCAGCTTGCCAACAAGGGTAAAATTGATTAAATATTTAAAAATCTTCAGAACCAATAATGTCAGTGCAATGATATTTGGTGTAGAACACTGATAGATCATGAGGATTCAAAATTGTATCAATGAAGTCCTGGGGTCAATGGGGTCCAAGACCCATTAGTCCAAAGTGTACATAGGATTCCATGGAAAAACAGCTGTGTAAACTAACTCCCATCAGCTGTTGCCATCGCTTAGCGTCTGTCATCTGTCCATCATCCACCCATGCATTGGTAAATAATATTATTCTCTAAAACCACACGGCCAATTTGAGCCAGGTGAGCGATTACAGGCTCCGGGGAGCCTCTAGATTTTTTAATCATTTACATATTGAATTTATAGCTGTGATTTTTGTTATTAATTTGTTATTTTTGTTTTGTATGTTAGTGAGAGATTCTTTGAGAGAATTTTTAAGACTCATTGAAATCTGGCTGTTGCTCAGGTAAGAAGCACTGATCATAAGAAGCACAGATCTAGTTTTTATTGTTTATAAATAAACAAATGATTACCAGTTCTTGAAATTAAGAAAATTGTTGCATTGCCCTAATTTGATACCACAAAAAGTTTTCATTGAAGTAATCATGCAATATTTGATTGCCCTGGTCATATTTTAATCTAAATCTTAATTGACACTTAGACAATTACTTGAACTGTACGTGAAATTAATTGTAATTATGATTTAATTGAGGTGCAAATGAAGAATTGACTGAGTGTATGTTTATCAAAATTGTATAGGGTAAATTAATTAATTAATATATACAATATCTATTGTGATAAGATAAGAAAAACTTCATACAAAACCTAGATATTTATTAAAAAGAGTTTTTAATATTTGTATTACTGTACATATTTAAAAAGTATATTTAGACTTTGTAATGAATGGTACATTGCCTTGATACAAAGGATTAGACCCATAATAAGTTGTGTGGTAGGAACTTTTTGATGTATGGTGTATTGTCATGATAAAAAAATTTGGAATAGGAGAGCAGTTTTGTATAATTAGCTCACTGCTACCACTGGTCTGTCGTTAGCTTTTTGCATTTTAATCAACTCCTTTAAAACCACTAGGCCGATTTGAACCAAACTTTGGTGGAATGGTCCTTGGGTGGTCCCCTTTCAGAATTGTGTCAGACAATCTTCCCCCCCCCCCCCCCCCCCCCCGCCAACCAAGATGGCTGCCATTACTAAAAATAGAAAATTCTGCAAAAAATCGCTTAAAAATTATTTTCTCTGAAACTGCTGGGCCAATTGAGCCCAAACTATGGTGGAATGGTCTGGAGATGGTCCTCTTTGAGAATTGTGTCCGACGACCCCGGCCGCCAACCAAGATAGCCGCCATTACTAAAAATAGAAAATTCAGCAAAAAATCACTTAAAAATGATCTCCTCTGAAACTGCTGGGTCAAATGGGCCCAAACTATTGTGAAATGGTCATTAGTGGTCCCCTTTCAGAATTGTGTCTGGTGAGCGCATGCAACCTGCATGCGAGATTGTCGCCATCAGCAGACATAGTTTTTACATAGGATCATGGGTTAAATGCTTAAAATTTTTCTACTGTGAAAGCAGTTACCCATGCAATTTAAAGCAAACATACTTTCGGGATTTTTTGTCTGATTTTGATGCAGATTTTTCTTTAGATTCCTTATTAAATTATCTTTCAGTAGTATGTCAACAGATTTGACTACAGAATCTTCCATATATACTTAGCAATAATTATGGCTTTTCTTTTTTGAGGCCAACTTTGAGCCATGTGAGCGATTACAGGAGCCTCTAGTTGATTTTGTGTCTTATTAAGTGTGTTTACACTGTTAAAAGTTTCCCTCAAGTTCACTTCAGTCTCTACCTGTTCACCTATTTCAAGCACAAATTTGACAATCTAAGCATGTCGTCAAACACGTTTGATGGGCATATTAATTGGATGGAAGTTGGATAGGTGTAAACCCCCCTTTTGTGTAATCTGAACACTCCCACTACACTTATATTTATATACTCATGATAATCCTGATATATACACAAAACACTTGATAGACAGAGTCTAGTTTGCTGTTATTTCTTAAATAGACAAATAAATTGAATGTCTGTATGTAAGCGTTCATGTTTATTTTGCATGCTTTGTTTGTAGAACAAGAATGCCTTTATGGTGTTGTAACAACACAATCATGTAATTTGACTACCGTATTTAGGGTTGTATAATGTGCAAAATTTTGCCCAGATTCTTTAATTTGTAGGAGGGGTGCGCATTATAAACAGGAACAATGTGTTTCACTCTTTCCCAGACCGGGAAAGCACATGTCCGCCAATAAAACCCAACACATTTAATATTTTGCAACTTTATTAGAGATGAAAAGAGATAAATGGTTCTTAAATTCTCCCAGCAAATGAAACATGCTCAAAGGACTGAAAAATATATACGATTGATATTTAATTCTTACATTTCCGGCGGCAATTTTTTTAAAAGTCCATGCGCATTATAGACACGAACTAGTTTTTTTCTGGAGATTTTCAAGGCCAAGAGGGGGTGCGCATTATACAACCCTAAATACGGTATTTGTAAATATTGTATTTAATAAGTGCAAAGCTTTTAATACCTGTGTATAGTTGCGGCTTGTTAATTTTACACATTATAAGCTTTAATCAAGAATTCTTTTTATTACATATGCATATACTTCAAGACTGTCAAGAATAGTTGGGAACTTTATTGAGGTTACCATGCCAACTGCTTTTATCCTACTCGAATGAATGGATGTTGTTTATTATTCTTTTTAGTCACCTTGCCAATGGTCTATGAGGGCCACCATTGCTATAAATAGAAATCTCATTTCATGATAATAAAAGTGGAGGACTGACCTTCATGTTAATAATTTTTATGAATTTACATATTTTTTTTCTAAGATGGCCACATTTTAAGAGTTGAAAAGAGTATTAAATCTGTATATCTTGGGATTTTTACACCAGTATTCTTGTAAAACTATTTCTTTTAGATTTTACAACACATAATATAATGGTATTCATCTCCTACATCATTTGAGACACAAAGGTGGCTATAATCCATGCCATCTTCTTGTCTCAGTTTCCTATAGTGATACATTCCAAGCCATTTGTTTAGTGTTGCATGTAGCTTTATTCCATTAGTGTAGAATAGTTCATTTATATCAGAATTCCTTTCTTTGTTTTATACAGATTTTTTTATCTGTCTTTTTTTTTAGTACAGAGGTGTGATCTATGAGAGAGTCCTTGTTGGGGTGAAATATCTGGAGTACAGGATTTCTGTAAGAGTCCTTGTTAGGATGTTATATCTGGAATACAGGATTTGACTTTTTCTTTTTCCTTTTCTTTGTCTTTTCATTATTGTTGTTGGGTTGATATAAATGTATTGTTGTATGAGGTTCCTTGTTGAGGTATTTATCTGGGGTATAAGTAATAATTTTCATATTTTTTTCTCATCTGGCCAACAAGCCATGTGAAACTTTTGCCATCACTTTGGTGGCTGTTATCGGCCATCTGTCTGTCTGACTTAACTTTTCACAAAAACACATTTAAAAATTTCTGTAAATAACTTCCAGAATGCCCAAATTCCATTATTTATTGAATCCACTTCAATTCGCAGCTAATTTATATCCAGGTGAGCGAGTACAGGCTTCTGGGAGCCTCTGGTTTCATTAAGTTTGTTGCTATACATACATTCATTTTTTAGAAAGACCACAACTGTCTTGTATTGGTTGATCCATTTAAATACAAGCTGAAATAGATTGTTTGGTTTATACCCTTGTAGTGTCTTTTAAACGTTGCCCAAGTGGCTTGCTTAAATATTTCATTATATTATTACTATATTTGAAGTGGGAAGGGGGGAGTGGGACTTGTTTCTTTCTTCAGAAACTAAAATAATTTATTTTCAAAGTACCCTGTAAAAGAATTTGTTGTGTTTAAATTGAGTACAGTAATATTTTTAGTGGTCATGTATGTTTGATGTATGATTTCATAACCTTTTTCTTTTCTTTTTCCTTCATTTTTCTGTTAATTTTGTAGATAAAGCATATTAATTCCAGATGACAAACAGTTTGTAATATAATAGACTTATACAAATCATCATCAGATTTTTTTTGTCATATATTCTTTTGTGCCAATTAAATATTCTAGACAGAACAACAAATATTTAATTAATTAGCTATGTAAATATATTTGTTATTTTGTTGTGTGATTGATAGAGAAATAAATTAGTTGTATGGTTTGTTGTTTTGATATAGAGACATGAATATCAACTTGACTTGTAAATATTGAAGTGAGATGGAAGGGGTCGTCACTCTACCTGTGTTATTTAGTATATGGTTTAATTATTGAAAAGTGGGGAGGAGTGTAGGGTGGAAGGGGTCGTCACTTTACATGTTTTTTTATGGATGTCATGTATACCTTTTATGTAGTTGTAGCAATAGAAAAAAAAATAAAAAAATGTACAAACAAATTTAAAAGAGTGTTCTGAAAAATAAGAAAAAGAAAGAAAAAAAGTAAAATTCAAAAGAAAATGAATAAAATATATAATAATAAAATAGTAGTATACTATAAAGAGGATATAGTTGTCATATTTTTATCCATTTACAGTTATGATAAATTGAGGGAGAAAATTGTTAGGATTTTTACATTTTATCATGCTTGTATCAATTGATAACCTTTAAACCCATTGAAACAAAATACAAATGTCCAACTTCACATTTTGCATAGGTTAGTGAAAATGTTGTAATTATATCTTCTTTTTTTAACCTGCCTGAATATATTCTCCCTAAATAAAAACTTCTTTTGAACAAATGTTTGTTGTATACCCACATTATTTACAGTCCTGTTGATATTCATGTCAATAAATTTGTTGTGAACACTAATTAATACATCCAGTTATATGATTTTTTAGATAAATAAAGTAATAAAAACCTGAGATATATTTGTTTTTTTTTATATATACAGTTGATTGTTGTTTAACATCAACTGAGCAATATTTCAGCAATATATTCACTTCCAAAAGCAACTGTGATGACACGTATGTATAATGACACTTGTGGTGACATACATATAATGACATTTTAATGAATCAATTTGTCAAGTTGATTTCTGTACTGTTGACGACACGCATACATAATGTACAATTAATTAATCTTTGTGAGGTCAACAGCAAGAAATGTAGACCTGACCGAGGCCGAGTCAAGCCAAAGACTATCAAATTTGTATTTGTTGCTTCTCCTCTAAGCATGCAGCATTAAGGAGTGAGAGAAAAGGATGGTTACATGATCCAAAAGAGCCAATAGGAAACATGTATTAAGCAATATATTTTAATGAGTTATAATAATACATTTTAATGAGGTATAATAATATATTTTAATGAAGTATAATACTATATTTTAATGAGGTATAATAATACATTTTAATGTTGACAGTACAGTAAATACTGTTAGATACAGAGACACAATTTTACCACAACAGATGTCAATTTCATACATCAGAAAAGGTCTGGGTTTATGTTTCAGCAAGACAATTCTAGACCACACATAGAAGCAGCTAGAACAATGATGTCATGCCTTGGTCACCAAAATTATCAGACTTCCAATCCCATCCCATACATCTGATCTGAAATAAATTGAACTGCTAACACAAACCAAAAAAAACCCAACCACTCTGGCAGATCTTTAACAAGCCTTACAGGAGTGAAACAACGTTCTATGGACACTAAAAGCAGAAGCAGAAGAACATTCTATGGACACTAAAGGCAGAAGCAGAAGAACATTCTATGGACACTATCCTTGTTCATCATCATGTGGTGTAATGGTTAGAGTGCTTGCCTCGAGTGCGGTAGATTGTTGGTTCAAGCCCCGTTCTGGTCAAACAAAAGAATTGGTATTTGTTGCTTCTCTAAGCATGCAGCACTAAGGAGTGAGAGCAAAAAACTGTCGTGATCCAAAAGAGCCAATAGCAAACATGTATTAAGCAATACATATTAATGAGGTATAATAATACATTTTAATGTTGACGATACATTAAATGCTGTCACTGCCACGATATATCTAAAATATTGTTGGAAGTGGCATTAAACACCATAAACCAAACCAAACCTTAAATGCTGTCGGACACTAGCACAATTTTACCACAGCAGACGTCAATTTCATACATTAGAAAAGATCTGGGTTTATGTTTCAACAAGACAAATCTGGACCACACATAGAAGCAGCTAGAACATTGATGTCATGCCTTGGTCACCAAAATTATCAGACTTCCAATCCCATCCCATACATCTAGAACAAATTGAAGTTCTACGTCTAATGCAAATGAAAAACACCTCAACCACTAGAGTAGATCTTTAACAAGCTTGGAGGGCCCGGATGGCTCAATGAGTTGGGTAGTTGGATTACCTAACAACTCGTACAAGCCTATCGCCAATACGGCGTGGGTTCGCACCTGGTTTTGTAAATTACAAAAAAGGGTGCACTCTACTCGCAGCCGTAAGTGATAAAGCTTACTAGATGCTTGCCCATGGTCGGTGGTTCTCTCTGGGTAAAACTGGTTGCCATGATATACTGTAGCTGAAATATTGCTGAAAGTGGTGTTAAAACACCAAAAATCAAATTAAATCAAAATCCTAACGAGCCTTACAGAAGGAGTGGAACAACATTCCATGGATTATCCTTGTTTATCATCGTTTACAATCGACCACATCAGTGGTTTAATGGTTGGCATGCTCTCCTCGAGTGCGGTAGATTGTGGGTTCAAGCCCCGGTCGTGTCAAACCAAAGACTAAAATTGATATTTGTTGCTCATCCCCTCAGTACACAGCATTAAGGAGTGAGAGCAAAGACTGGTTGGCTCGGAATCAGAATAATGTGTCCGAGTGGAGCGATATGTCTACCCATGGACTGAAATATTGTTGAAAGTGGTGTTAAACACCAATAACCTACACCCAATCATTATATGATGATACAAACAACAAATATAAATTGATGTATAATTTATTACTGATTCTGATAAAACAGAACATATTGAGCAAATAAATAACAAGCAAAAATTTAGACAAATTCATCAGAACAGAAAATGTCAAAAATTACTAGATGACGTCTGCTCAATAAAAACAATTATTTGTGAATAAATTTTAAAACAATTTTGTTAACAATTTTTGATCAGAAATCTGCTAATGGCCAAATGTAATCTTTTGCCAAGATGTGGCATCCACTGTTGCATGTTGTCAGTAACATTTCCCTTTTTTTCCCTTCTCCTCTGAAACCATTGAGCCAAATTTAACCAAAATCGCATAGTTGGTTCTTGGGCGATCCACTTTAAAAAAATATATGTGACATGTCCACCCAAGATGGCTACCTTTACTGCCAACAGAAATGTCTGTAAATGGTTAGAAATTCTGCATTTTATTCTAGAATAAACTGAAATTTGATCATGGTAATGAGATGTTTATAAATTTTAACCGCCATATTAAATATCCACAGATATCATCCAATCAAATTACTCGTTACTTAAGACGTAGAATTATTTTTACTTGACAGAAATCATCTATTAATAGTACATTTTCATGTTCCAAATAAATGTTTAATACTATAAATTACAATTTGTCAACAAGCAAAAAATAAATAGAACACAACTGTACAAAGTTTGCGATTTTCATGAAGCACCAATCAATAAAACTTTTATAAAAAGTTCACATTTAACACAAAGCTTAAAATAGAAACATGCAAACTGTATATACTTTGTTACTTTATATTTAAAATATGCTATAAATATCAACTGGATCTGCAGACCATATCATTGGTGTAATGTTTACCTGCTCGCCTCGAGTGGGGTTCGAGCCAAAGACTGTCAAATTTGTATCTGCGTCTTTGCTAAGCATGTGGTATTATGGAGTAAGAGCAAAGACTAGTTGGCTCAGAATCAGGATAATGTGTCTGAGTGGAGAGACATGTCTACCAGCTGACTGTTGTTTCAATGAGATAGCACTAACAAAATCCATCCATCCAAGCATGTTGGTTTAGCACAAAGTGGACATCAATATCATCTCATAATATTTAACTTGTTCTTGCCAGGTGAAAAATTGCTTTAAACAACAATCACTCAATCACTTGATTGGACCTGTCAAGATGAAGTTTAATACTTTTTTAGGCAGACCTAAAACTGTCTGATTATTGGAGAACATAAAATTCCCCAAAAACTATATAATCACCATAATAACTAGCATAGAACCACTTATGATAATTAGTTAAGCAGTTTCTCGGAAGGAATTTGGAATTTTTTCCCATGTGTTTTACCTTAGAGAAGGTCGTTAGACATTTTTTCAACAGGTCCTATGTAAACTATGTAAAAAAAATTACATTGACAGCTAAAAAGAAAAAAAAGTACAATGTAAAACAGTTTGCACATTTTTATCTTAACCAATATAACAAACTTTAGTCTTTAGGCTTACATCAATAATTGTCTCCCCTTATTGGAAAATCACTGGTTTCCTGTATAGAAATTCACTGGTTTCCTGTATGGAAAATCACTGGTTTCCTGTATGGAATGTCAATAGTTTCCTTATTGGAAAATCACTGATTTCCTTGTGAAATATCACTGGTCTCCTCTCTATGGAATGTCCATAGTTTCCTCTATGGAATATTACTGGTCTCCTGTCCATGGAATGTCATTGTTTTCCTTTTATTAGAATGTCAAGTTTCTTTCGCTCAGGAATGCCACCAGACCCATAAAATATTATTGTCTCGGATTTCAAATTTGGCAGCATAATAAAACATGCTTCAAGTTTATTAAAGGAAAAATAAACAAGAGGCTCACATCTGTTTTAGTGAGCTTGAATACATCACCTGGATAATGATCGGTTTTTAACTATTATGGTATTTGCTAAATTTTTACCCCCCCCCCCCAGGACTTATCCCCTAAATACTCCCTGGGACATTTTCTGATATGAAATTAAATCCTTAAATCACAATCATGTTGTAATACAAATATTTTAGAATATTTATTGCAGGTTCTTGGCAATAAGATTTTTTTTAATATGTACTGAAATTTTCCATTTTAGACTCATTACTGACCACTTCTTATTAAGGATCAACTTCAGTACTTATCTCCTCGAGGATCACCCCCTGCTCTCAACAAAACCAGGTGTAAATTTATCAATTATAAAATTTCTCCAAAATGGGTTGGAAGGATGAGGGACATGGGTTCATCACTTTATAGTCTCCTCTCAAATTTCTCAAAAATGGGTTGGGAGGAAGAGGGACATGTGTCAGACACAAGGCAATTGCCTCTACCAACAGCAGTGGAACATGAAAATTGCTCAAAATTATATGATTACCGTAACAAACTGAATGCTATGATTGTTTTGAGTGAGAAAGAAATGATGTTGACTTTGATTTTCTTATAGAAATTTGTTTCTTTAACTGTTCTAAAACTTGTTCTGTAACAGTTTCTTTTGTTATCCTTTCCTTGAATTGTATATCCAGTAAATCCTGCATGTCGACCTAAAAATAGAAATAAACTAAATTGTTGTTTAGAACAAATACATTTTTTATATTAGAACTGAATATTCAAAATTTTGACGAAATAAAACTTAAATCTTTTAATATTCAAATATTACTTAAAAACTCAATACACAGCTGTGACATAAACGCAGACTACATCTGTTCCCCTCACGGTTGTAAAATCTGAAAAAGTTCATCTTGCTTTAACAAATATAATTTTATAACTCAGTGAAAATCATCAAAATCAAACATTTCTTTACTTTCATCAATCCTACGTCTATGTAAAAATCTCGTGAAATTTGGTCCAAGAGAACTTGAGTTATTGAAGTCAGTGTGGATAGGTGGACAGACAAAGGTCTACTATAATACCTGTCATCTTTGACAGGTGTATAAAGAACTGTCCTGAGTTGATGCAGAAAGTTTCGAGATCTTGTTGGAAAATGTGTTGAAGTCTAGCATCACTGGTATAGATTGAACTCCAGATTCCCCAACTCAATGTGTTAAGGATTCCAGACATCTACCCAAACAAAGCCAAAGGGGTTTAATATGTCAGTTCATAATAAGTATCCAGACTTTCCTCACCCAATAAGTCTGGTAGTCATGACAAACCAGAAACAAGTGTGAAAATGATGATAAACTACCATATAACCAGTAATCAGGTCTACAAAAATAATAAACCTTTTATATTTTACAAAGAGGCAGTTATGGTGTTTAACACCACTTTCAACAATATATCAGTTATATCGTGGGGATCAGTTTTATTGGTGGAGGAAATCAGAGTACCCAATGACAACCACTGAACTGCCGCAAGTCACTGGAAAACTTTGTGCCATAATGTTGTAACACATGCACCTCGCTATGAGTGGATTATATACTACGATAGGTTCTGAGAAAAAAAATTCCAAGATGTCTGATGTGATGGTACAGATATTTCAGAAGATTTTGACTTGGAAGTTCATATCCAATCTGTTGTTCTGACTTTGGAACAATTTCATTGTTATATCTATGTATGAATGTTTTTGTTTTGTTGTTATTGTTATATCTATGTATGAATGTTTTTGTTTTGTTGTTATTATTATATCTATGTATGAATGTTTTTGTTTTGTTGTTATTGTTATATCTATGTATGAATGTTTTTGTTTTGTTGTTATTATTATATTTATGTATGAATGTTTTTGTTTTGTTGTTATTGTTATATCTATGTATGAATGTTTTTGTTTTGTTGTTATTGTTATATCTATGTATGAATGTTTTTGTTTTGTTGTTATTATTATATCTATGTATGAATGTTTTTGTTTTGTTGTTATTGTTATATCTATGTATGAATGTTTTTGTTTTGTTGTTATTGTTATATCTATGTATGAATGTTTTTGTTTTGTTGTTATTGTTATATCTATGTATGAATGTTTTTGTTTTGTTGTTATTGTTATATCTATGTATGAATGTTTTTGTTTTGTTGCTATTGTTATATCTATGTATGAATGTTTTTGTTTTGTTGTTATTGTTATATCTATGTATGAATGTTTTTGTTTTGTTGTTATTATTATATCTATGTATGAATGTTTTTGTTTTCTTGTTATTATTATATCTATGTATGAATGTTTTTGTTTTCTTGTTATTATTATATCTATGTATGAATGTTTTTGTTTTGTTGTTATTGTTATATCTATGTATGAATGTTTTTGTTTTGTTGTTATTGTTATATCTATGTATGAATGTTTTTGTTTTGTTGTTATTATTATATCTATGTATGAATGTTTTTGTTTTGTTGTTATTATTATATCTATGTATGAATGTTTTTGTTTTGTTGTTATTGTTATATCTATGTATGAATGTTTTTGTTTTGTTGTTATTATTATATCTATGTATGAATGTTTTTGTTTTGTTGTTATTGTTATATCTATGTATGAATGTTTTTGTTTTGTTGTTATTATTATATTTATGTATGAATGTTTTTGTTTTGTTGTTATTGTTATATCTATGTATGAATGTTCTTGTTTTGTTGTTATTGTTATATCTATGTATGAATGTTTTTGTTTTGTTGTTATTATTATATCTATGTATGAATGTTTTTGTTTTGTTGTTATTGTTATATCTATGTATGAATGTTTTTGTTTTGTTGTTATTGTTATGTCTATGTATGAATGTTTTTGTTTTGTTGTTATTATTATATCTATGTATGAATGTTTTTGTTTTGTTGTTATTGTTATATCTATGTATGAATGTTTTTGTTTTGTTGTTATTATTATATCTATGAATGAATGTTTTTGTTTTGTTGTTATTGTTATATCTATGTATGAATGTTTTTGTTTTGTTATTGTTATATCTATGTATGAATGTTTTTGTTTTGTTGTTGTTATATCAATGTATGAATGTTTTTGTTTTGTTGTTATTGTTATATCTGTGTATGAATGTTTTTGCTTTGTTATTGTTATATCTATGTATGAATGTTTTTGTTTTGTTGTTATTATTATATCTATGTATGAATGTTTTTGTTTTGTTGTTATTGTTATATCTATGTATGAATGTTTTTGTTTTGTTGTTATTGTTATATCTACGTATGAATGTTTTTGTTTTGTTGTTATTATTATATCTATGTATGAATGTTTTTGTTTTGTTATTATTATATCTATGTATGAATGTTTTTGTTTTGTTGTTATTGTTATATCTGTGTATGAATGTTTTTGTTTTGTTGTTATTGTTATATCTATGTATGAATGTTTTTGTTTTGTTGTTGTTGTTATATCTATGTATGAATGTTTTTGTTTTGTTGTTATATCAATGTATGAATGTTTTTGTTTTGTTGTTATATCTATGTATGAATGTTTTTGTTTTGTTGTTATTGTTATATCTATGTATGAATGTTTTTGTTTTGTTGTTATTGTTATATCTATGTATGAATGTTTTTGTTTTGTTGTTATTGTTATATCTATGTATGAATGTTTTTGTTTTGTTGTTATTGTTATATCTATGTATGAATGTTTTTGTTTTGTTGTTATTGTTATATCTATGTATGAATGTTTTTGTTTTGTTGTTATTGTTATATCTATGTATGAATGTTTTTGTTTTGTTGTTATTGTTATATCTATGTATGAATGTTTTTGTTTTGTTGTTATTGTTATATCTATGTATGAATGTTTTTGTTTTGTTGTTATTGTTATATCTATGTATGAATGTTTTTGTTTTGTTGTTCTATATTTATATTAAATAATTATAACAAGTGTTATTTTTTATTTCTGTTTTACCCAGCTGATTCAGTGATTGATGTCACTGTACCTCTAACATTTGAAGCCAATATTTGTACAATCTATTGACAATATTTATGTTTCTTTAACCCTCACTCCCAAAGGTATATGTTTACAAAGTCCCTACGTGTTACTAATACATAATAATAGATTTTTCATATTAAATGAAGCCACAATGCGTCACTGTGTACGACAGGTAAGTTGTATATGTGATAAAAATAGATTTATTATTGTTTTGTTTTTTGTTTATTTCTTATTTAAAGGTGCTTACTCTAACAAATACTGTTTTAATCTTTCACTTTTATAAATACATAATCAGGTTTTTGAAAATTATTGAATTATGAAGTACTGGTTCCTGGGTAAAAAAAAATTTAACATTCATTTGAGGTGTCGCAACAGATCAAGGAAAATGTGTGATGAGGCTAAATATAGCTACCAGTAAATTTTATTCTTCTGTTCATAACGTTTAATTGTAATAGCGATAACAATTACGATAACAATAAATTGATAATTGTTGAAATTTTTCTAAATGTTTCCCACAAAGGATGGAAATATTTACCGATAAATGAACACGTTTTTCATTGCATTACACATCTTTCTTGCCAGATTTTAATCTTTATTCACGCTTTTGTCCTCCACACGAACAGATTAAAAGTCGATGCGGATTATATACACGATCTAGGTTTTTTCTCCCCACGTTTGGGGAGCAAAAAGGGATGCGGATAATGCATCAATGCGGGTAATATAAGGTCGTTTACGGTATTTAAAATCTAATCCATTGCTTATGATTATCTCCCCTACCTGCCATTGATCCAGTTCCTGTGATAAGGCTACTTTTTGTTGTATAGCTTCCATCAATTGCCCATTCATGGTAAGCAAATCCATTTTTGACTTTGTCAATTCTACTTCCATCTGACTTTGTCTAAAAAAATGCAACAATGTATTAAAACTGATGTATTAGAAATATAAAATTAAACCACTATACAACAAAAGTGTTTCACTGACAATAATTATATACATATATATAGCAAATAGTTCATGGCACTGAAGGTCATATGGCAGTATATGGACCGGTCCGTCACCAAAAAAATATTATATGGACCGAAGCTTCTGAGGTCCATATAATATTTTTTTGGTGACGGACCGGTCCATATACTGCCATATGACCCGAAGTGACATGAACTATTTGCTATATTATACTTTTTATCTAAAATAATAATGCAGCTACCATTCCGGAACCGAATCGAAAACGAGGCAGTCCAGTCCCGGTCCAAATAATGTTATATTGACCGGCTGCGCTAACAAAGACAAATAGGGAAAATAAAAACATAAAGTATAATATAATTTAATAGTCCATTCTAACACATGATTCATGGTAATTTGCATCTTATTTATTCTGTCCGACCATCCATCTATCCATCCATCCATCCATCCATCCATCCATCCATCCATCCATCCATCCATCCATCCAGACAAAGGGATTACGATTGGACTCCCACTCCTCACTGTATGGACCTAACACCCCACACCTCATTGTATGGACCCAACAAAGTCTAGAAATTTAAACAAATATATTACTTTTTGATAGCCTCATCTCTGTCTAATCTAGCCTGTTGTACAAGTTCATCTGGACTCAAACTTCTTGTAGAGTTCTGAAGTCTATCTCTCTCTGCTTGTAATCTGGATAATTCTTCATGTTGTAAAGTCAGCTAAAATTAGAACAAGTAATTCTAGTAAATGTATTCAACAGTTCTAACTTTGTATTGGTGCTGCCGTGGTCATGATCGTATGGTAGTTGAATTTACAACTACCTATGCAATCAGTGCCGATCACCACTGAAGTTGTGAGTTCAAACCCTGTTCATGGGGAGGTGTACTAGATACAACAATGTGTGATAAAGTTTGTCAGTGACTTGCGACAGGTCGGTGGTTTTCTCCAGCCACTCCGGTTTCCTCCACTAATAAAACTGACCTCCACGATATAACAGATATATTGTTGAAAGAGGAGTTAAACACCATAACCCTACCCTAACACTTAACTTTCTATGGCTTAGGTGTGTTTAATCCTTTTTTACAGTACAGTAGTCACCCTCTTATAAGGCCACTCCCACCACAGGCCATCCCTCTTATAAGGCCACTCCCACCACAGGTCATCCCTCTTATAAGGCCACTCCCACCATAGGCCATCCCTCTTACAAGGCCACTCCCACCACAGGCCATCCCTCTTATAAGGCCACTCCCACCACAGGCCATCCCTCTTATAAGGCCACTCCCACCACAGGCCATCCCTCTTATAAGGCCACTCCCACCACAGGCCATCCCTCTTATAAGGCCACTCCCACCACAGGCCATCCCTCTTATAAGGCCACTCCCACCACAGGTCATCCCTCTTATATGGCCACTCCCAGCACAGGCCATCCCTCTTATAAGACCACTCCCACCACAGGCCATCCCTCTTATAAGGCCACTCCCACCACAGGCCATCCCTCTTATAAGGCCACTCTCACCAAAGGCCACCTTTCTTTATCAGGCCAGATTTCAGAGGCACTACGAAAGTAAAATACTACTAAGTAGTCCCCCTAAAGAGAGACCACCCCTATTATAAGGCCACCTTTTGAAGGCCTTATAAAATGAGGACTACTGCATATTAGTAAAATCGTTGCTTTATCGTCAGTTTTATCGGTGGAGTAAACAAGAGTACCCAATGACAACAACCAAAGTCACTAATAAACGCAAATTTTGTATCAAGTACACCTCAACTGGGACAGGAATCAAATACACAAAATAAGTGGTGATAGGCACACATTGTAAATCAACATATGATGACATTGTAAAAATAAGTGGTGATAGGCACACATTGTAAATCAACATATTGTAAACTCCTGTAATCTTTCTAATTCTATTTATAGGGGTATATATTTTATGATTACGACGAGCTTTTTCTATTCTGGCATTTATATCATATTACATAGTATGAATATCGGTAAACAAAATCATATTTTTATAATTACTATAACTTCACAAATATATCTATTGATCTATTTATATGATCATATCATTTCACTAAAAGGGGAGGTTTGGGCTCATAAAACTAGTTTAACCCTGCCACTTTGAAGTGTCTGTACCAAGCTAGGACAATGAGTGGTCATGTATTTGTGTGTTATGGGTACTGATTTTTTCCTCTGTTTCTATAATTTTTGGGGTTATATTTTAGAATTGTTCTGACAGTGTGGTATTTTAGAATTGTTCTGACAGTGTGGTATTTTAAAATTGTTCTGACAGTGTGGTATTTTAGAATTGTTCTGACAGTGTGGTATTTTAGAATTGTTCTGACAGTGTGGTATTTTGGAATTGTTCTGACAGTGTGGTATTTTGGAATTGTTCTGACAGTGTGGTATTTTAGAATTGTTCCGACAGTGTGGTATTTTAGAATTGTTCTGACAGTGTGGTATTTTAGAATTGTTCTGAGTGTGGTATTTTAGAATTGTTCTGACATTGTGGTATTTTAGAATTGTTCTGACAGTGTGGTATTTTAGAATTGTTCTGACAGTGTGGTATTTTAGAATTGTTCTGACAGTGTGGTATTTTAGAATTGTTCTGACAGTGTGGTATTTTAAAATTGTTCTGACAGTGTGGTATTTTAGAATTGTTCTGACAGTGTGGTATTTTAGAATTGTTCTGACAGTGTGGTATTTTGGAATTGTTCTGACAGTGTGGTATTTTGGAATTGTTCTGACAGTGTGGTATTTTAGAATTGTTCCGACAGTGTGGTATTTTAGAATTGTTCTGACAGTGTGGTATTTTAGAATTGTTCTGAGTGTGGTATTTTAGAATTGTTCTGACATTGTGGTATTTTAGAATTGTTCTGACAGTGTGGTATTTTAGAATTGTTCTGACAGTGTGGTATTTTAGAATTGTTCTGACAGTGTGGTATTTTAGAATTGTTCTGACAGTGTGGTATTTTAGAATTGTTCTGACAGTGTGGTATTTTAGAATTGTTCTGACAGTGTGGTATTTTAGAATTGTTCTGACAATGTGATATTTTAGAATTGTTCTGACAGTGTGGTATTTTAGAATTGTTCTGACAGTGTGGTATTTTAGAATTGTTCTGACAGTGTGGTATTTTAGAATTGTTCCAACAGTGTGGTATTTTAGAACTGTTCCAACAGTGTGGGATTTTAGAACTGTTCCGACAGTGTGGTATTTTAGAACTGTTCCGACAGTGTGGTATTTTAGAACTGTTCCGACAGTGTGGTATTTTAGAACTGTTCCAACAGTGTGGTATTTTAGAACTGTTCCGACCGTGTGGTATTTTAGAACTGTTCCGACAGTGTGGTATTTTAGAATTGTTCTGACAATGTTGTATTTTAGAATTGTTCTGACAGTGTGGTATTTTAGAATTGTTCTGACAGTGTGGTATTTTTGTATTTTCATTTTATTTTCTATTAATAAGAATCAAAGACCAGAAGCAAAAATGTGAGTTTAAATTGATGTGATTGTCATCGTTGTGTGAAAAATAAATAATATAAACTAGGAGAGCACATATTTGACAACCTTAAAAATGTAAAATAATATAGTATTACATTCTTGTTTATTCTTTACCATTTTCATGCAAATCATACAAATCTGAGGTATTTAACTTTGATTTTGGTCCAGTCACATTTTCCCGCATTATTTTGTGAACTCACAACAGCTTAACCCAACGCTCTCCATTGTATATGCTCATGTTTTATAATGACAGATGATTTTGATAACAACATTTTTTTTTTTTAATAATTTCAAGTGTCTTCTATTTAAGATGCTTTGTTTCTCTTTTTATTTTTGTTTCTGTTTTAATTTCTTTTAAACAAATAACAAACAAAGACTTACCTCTAGAATTGAGATCTGTTTAGGAAATGTTGGAAGAAAACAGTACATAAAATAGAAATGATACAATAATATTAGAAATAAGTCTGAATAAATTTGTTATGTATTATTGCTGCAATGAAAATAGCAAACTAGAGACTCTTGTTAACTTGTTCTACTTATCTGTTTATTAAGTTCAATCATGTTTGTATTTTCTGACAGAATGGTTTTTTTAATACATTTTCACACTGGTGGCCATGTTAGATTTTTGACCGATACAAAAATAATTAACTTGTCCATGACCATCCAAAAAATATTCCAGCCAGTTAAGTTTGTTTTCAATTGTTTCAATGTTTTCATAGACAAACATTATAAAAACATTTTAACATAGTATTTTATGTTAAACTTTAATTGTCATTCCATATAAAGTTCATGAACATTAAATGAGATAGAGGTTTGCTGCTAACAAGGAAGTTACTGAACAAGGGATTCCTCTTGGTTAAGTTGAAGTAATCACTTCGAACGTTTAACGGTCGCCATCATGACTTGGTTGACCGTTATGCAATATCTGTGTCAGAAAAGACCACAGATATGTTCCACTTGTCGTAAAAATTTCAAGGTCCTTTCCTCATTCATGACTTATCACCAGGTTTGTAACTAGATTAACACGACGTGTACCACTAGTGGAGCAGGAATTGCCTACCCTTCCGGAGCACCTGAGTTCACCCCCGGTTTTTAGTGGGATTCGTGTTACTCGATCTTTAGTTTTATGTGTATGTTTTGTAGATCGTTGTTTGTTCTTTGGTACTTTTTCTTTTGGCCATTGTATTGTGTTCTTCTTCGATATACGGATTCTGATTGCCCCTTTGATATCTTTAAACTCTTCTTTGTGCATAGTTTGGACTCAATCAAGTTGGCAGTTTCTGAGAAAGGTCCTACTTAAAATATTTGTTTTGAAATTACAGATAAATTCTTCAATCTTCCAGTACTCTCTTATTTGACAAAAAAATAGCATTTCTACCTACATGGGGTACCAGTATCCCAACTATTGAGATTATTTTTCAGTCACAATCTATAAATAGCATTTCTACCTACATGGGGTACCAGTATCCCAACTATTGAGATTATTTTTCAGTCACAATCTATAAATAACATTTCTACCTACATGGGGTACCAGTATCTCAACTATTGAGATTATTTTTCAGTCACAATCTATAAATAGCATTTCTACCTACATGGGGTACCAGTATCCCAACTATTGAGATTATTTTTCAGTCACAATCTATAAATAGCATTTCTACCTACATGGGGTACCAGTATCCCAACTATTGAGATTATTTTTCAGTCACAATCTATAAATAGCATTTCTACCTACATGGGGTACCAGTATCCCAACTATTGAGATTATTTTTCAGTCACAATCTATAAATAGCATTTCTACCTACATGGGGTACCAGTATCCCAACTATTGACATTATTTTTCAGTCACAACTTAACAGACCAAAACTCATTTTGTTGTATCAATCTTCTCCAAAAATGTCCATTGTTTTCAAGGAGTCATTTGAAGAATTTAAATCTAAGGCCTTATACAAACTCTCAGCATATCACATTATGAAAAGTTTGAAGATACTTTTTAGGGGTGATCAGAAACCATAAATTGAAGAAAGACAGACAATACAATTAGAACTAGAGGCTCAGTGGGCTGAGCCAGTGTCGCTCACCTTTCATTCTGTTTTAAAGAAACTTTATATAGAATCTTCCATAAGATCTTCCTACCAAATTTCAATTAATTTGGTCAAATGCTTTTAGAGAAGATTTTTTTTTAGAAATTGACCAACGAGAAATAAGAATGGCCTATGGCAGCCATGTTTGTTAAGGGATCGGAATGAAATGAGCAATCTTTATAGAGGACCTTTCATAGATGCTTCTTATCAAGTTTTGGATCTTTGGCCAAGCGGATTCAGAAGAGAAAATTTTTGTAGAAATTGACCAGCCAGAGGAGATTTTTTAGAAATCGACCAACTAGAAACAAGAATTGCCTATGGTGGCCCTGCTTGTAAACGGATCGGGACAAAATGAGCAATCTTTATTGAGGACCTGCCATAGATGCTCTTCATACCAAGTTTCACTTCATTCGGCTAATCAGCTTCAGAGGAGAAGATTAAAATGTAAAATGTTAACGGATGAGACACCAGACAATGCATGACAAGTGATGACAAATGCTCACATTGCCTTTGGCAAGTTGAGCTAAAAATGAAAAAAAAAAAGACATACAATGATCTACAAAACACTACACAGAATACTAAACATTGAGCAACACAAACTCCACTAAAAAACATGGGTGAACTCAGGTGCTCTGGAAGGGAAAGCTGTTCCTGCTTCCTTCCTCTACATTACTCCCCTCTACAAACAAAAAGTTATCTCCCTTAGATATTAGTAATGTTAGTAAATGTGGTGTTACCTTTACCTTGTTGGTCAGGTGACTCAACTCCTGCGTTTTTTCTCTCAATTTGGAATCACGTTCAGACAATTCTGTTTTGACCTTGTCAAGGTCATTTTGAGCTTCAGCCAAATCTTGTCGGAGATCACCCATTTGTTTATGTAACATCATCATATCATCCTCGTCTGAAAAGGTTGTCTGTACCTCACAGGAAGAAATCTGAAATGAAAAATTTTAATTCATACAAAATGTATCAAATTAATGTACAACAATGTATATTATTCTTTGGTTTCGTCCATTTCCATTACTGCATTTTGACATTTTTCCTTTTCCTTTGAACTCACCAAGTGATATTATCAGAATCAGCGAACTGACTCTGATACTGAAAATTATTGGTCAGCCTGATGTTAGGGAAAGTCTTGACGTACATTATCATTAGTTGAACAGCTCATCCTATCGGAATCGCTGTGATACTAGCGAAATTGTTTGGCAAATCCTTCATAACTGCCATTATTCCATATGTAAAAGATGATACACTTTAGATTTATATTACTTTTATTACATTTATAGTTTTATACAGTATTATAAAACCATATAATTCGCTTTTTGTGATAAATCGTCATATTGCAAGGCAGGTTTTCATATTGAACGATCTATTTGGCGAATTGGCGAAATCGTTTTCTACATCCTTTGCAATGACGTCACACAAATACAAACAGAAAGTGGCACAAAAATTTTACAAACGCAAGCAGAATGCAAATATAAATTTGTACACACTGAATTAGTACAAGTATCTATGATATTAAATGGATCAGCTCATAGGTTTTTGGAATTGAAAATAAACACAACATACAATCCCTAAAAATCGACCCAGGTACACTTGGTTTGTTAAATGTAATAAAACAATTACAGCACTTCATTTTGTGCATATGACGTGCAATAATTGTATAATATTACATACACAGATAGTTGGGACTATTCTTACCAATTTGTAAATTTCCCAAGAAAAATTGACACAGTAATGGCATTTAAATTTTTAACAGATTTGTTGGATATGAAGATGACCGCAAGAACTACTTTGATAGTCCCTCACACAAAAATATACATATTGTTCTTGAACGTCAAATAATTTTACAATACTGTTCATATATAAAGTACAAAAATATTTTTTTTCAAAAATGGTTTGTGAGGTGTCAAATTTACATGAGAGGACACTTACATGTGATTTATGAGAAATCATCTCTTGCATGACTTGTCTGAGATCTATCAACAAGGGAGATATACTGCCTAATTTATAATGTTCATCAATCTGGTCTACCATATGTCTACCAAAGTCTTTACACAGTTGTTTTAACTGAGAATATACATGTATTAATTCTTCTTTTAACTGAAAACAAAAATATTATTTTAAAATGAGAGAAACCTAATATCAATTTGACTATACAGTAAAATATGAAGTAACCTTCACCTTAAATTAGAGGTCACCTAGAATTAACAGTCTGAAGTAACCATCACCTTAAATTAGAGGTCACCTAGAAATAACAGTCTGAAGTAACCATCACCTTAAATTAGTGGTCACCTAGAATTAATAATCTGAAGTAATCATCACCTTAAATTAGTGGTCACCTAGAATTAATAATCTGAAGTAATCATCACCTTAAATTAGTGGTCACCAAGAATTAATAATCTGAAGTAATCATCACCTTAAATTAGTGGTCACCTAGAATTAATAATCTGAAGTCATCATCACCTTAAATTAGTGGTTACCTAGAATTAATAGTCTGAAGTAACCATCACCTTAAATTAGAGGTCACCTAGAATTAATAGTCTGAAGTAACCATCACCTTAAATTAGTGGTCACCTAGAATTAATAATCTGAAGTAACCATCACCTTAAATTAGTGGTCACCTAGAATTAACAGTCTGAAGTAACCTTCACCTTAAATTAGTGGTCACCTAGAATTAATAGTCTGAAGTAACCATCACCTTAAATTAGTGGTCACCTAGAATTAATAGTCTGAAGTAACCATCACCTTAAATTAGTGGTTACCTAGAATTAATAGTCTGAAGTAACCATCACCTTAAATTAGAGGTCACCTAGAATTAATAGTCTGAAGCAACCATCACCTTAAATTAGTGGTGACCTAGAATTAATAGTCTGAAGTAACCTTCACCTTAAATTAGTGGTCACCTAGAATTAACAGTCTGAAGTAACCTTCACCTTAAATTAGTGGTCACCTAGAATTAATAGTCTGAAGTAACCATCACCTTAAATTAGTGGTCACCTAGAATTAATAGTCTGAAGTAACCATCACCTTAAATTAGAGGTCACCTAGAATTAATAGTCTGAAGTAACCATCACCTTAAATTAGTGGTCACCTAGAATTAATAGTCTGAAGTAACCATCACCTTAAATTAGTGGTCACCTAGAATTAATAGTCTGAAGTAACCTTCACCTTAAATTAGTGGTCACCTAGAATTAACAGTCTGAAGTAACCATCACCTTAAATTAGTGGTCACCTAGAATTAATAGTCTGAAGTAACCTTCACCTTAAATTAGTGGTCACCTAGAATTAATAGTCTGAAGTAACCATCACCTTAAATTAGTGGTTACCTAGAATTAATAGTCTGAAGTAACCTTCACCTTAAATTAGTGGTCACCTAGAATTAATAGTCTGAAGTAACCATCACCTTAAATTAGAGGTCACCTAGAATTAACAGTCTGAAGTAACCATCACCTTAAATTAGAGGTCACCTAGAAATAACAGTCTGAAGTAACCATCACCTTAAATTAGTGGTTACCTAGAATTAATAGTCTGAAGTAACCTTCACCTTAAATTAGTGGTCACCTAGAATTAACAGTCTGAAGTAACCATCACCTTAAATTAGAGGTCACCTAGAATTAACAGTCTGAAGTAACCATCACCTTAAATTAGAGGTCACCTAGAAATAACAGTCTGAAGTAACCATCACCTTAAATTAGTGGTTACCTAGAATTAATAGTCTGACGTAATCATCACCTTAAATTAGTGGTCACCTAGAATTAAGTCTGAAGTAATCATCACCTTAAATTAGTGGTCACCTAGAATTAACAGTCTGAAGTAATCATCACCTTAAATTAGAGGTCACCTAGAATTAACAGTCTGAAGTAACCATCACCTTAAATTAGTGGTCACCTAGAATTAATAGTCTGAAGTAACCATCACCTTAAATTAGTGGTCACCTAGAATTAATAGGCACATTGAATTCACAGTCACATTGTAATAACAGACACTCTGAATTAATGGTCATCTTGAATTAACAATCCACTTGTATTAATGACCACCTTGAATTAACAGTCGCCTTAACACTCGCCTTGAATTAACAATCACTTTGAATTATCGATCACCTAAAATTAACGGCCTGTTCAAAACCTTCCAGATCAGCTTTACATGTTAAGAAAAGTTGAAGATACCAAAGGGGTAATATCAGAATCCGTAAATTGAGGAGTACAGACAACACAATGGCTAAAAGAAAAAGGACAAAAGGACAAACAACGATCTACAAAACATACATGTAAAATTAAATATTGAATAACACGAACTCCACTAAAAAACTCAAATAAACAATGTACCACACCAACTCAGTCGGCCGTCACTCAAAGTTTACCCCTTCATATCGGCTTATCGCTATTTAACTCTCACTTTTTTACTTTACAAATCATTGGTATTTAATTTCACCACATTCTTGTGTCTGTCCCAAGCCAGGACCTGGATTTCAAATGTCAAATGTCATGGTCTTTTTTATGTTCAATAATTTGAGGTGGTTGTTCATTTTGTTGATATTGGTGTAATTGTTGACCATCACTGTTTAAACTTTCTTTTCATTTTGTCGAGGTATTCTCACGGATTAAACTGCCAAATTAATGAATATCTTATGACTGTAAATCAATAATGCCATTATTAGAGTTTGACGCATGCTATACATTCCAAAAAACTTTTTTAAAAAGTTTAACAACACTTACTTCATAATCAGAACAGTAATCATGAGATGAATCTTCAAAATGAGATAAAAATTGTGAATCTGTCAAAATTTCAGGTTCTCTGAATTCTGTAAGGAGGTCATGTGATCTGTGGTCATGTGATAGGCCGATATCATCATCAACATCATCATCATCACACTCAAAATCATCTTCTTCCATCATCTCAGCTAAAGACATGGGATAATCAGAAGAAAACTGAAATAAATGATAAAAAACACTACAGTAAAGACATTTGTAAGTAACCAGAGGCCCCTATGGTCACTATTGAATGGATTTACATCAAAGAATGCAATAATGCCTATCGCCACTAAAGTTGGGAGTTTTATTTCCACCGGATGCCGTTGTGGTCGTGATCATATGGTAGTTGGATTTACAACTACCTGTGCAATCAGTGCCTATCGCCACTAATGTTGTGAGTCTGAATCCTGCTCAGGCGAGGTGTACTCGATACAACATTATGTGATAAAGTTTGTCAATGACTTGCGGCAGGTCTTTGTTTTTCTCTTTGTACTCTTTGAAAGTGGTGTTAAACATCATAAACCATCCATCCTTGATTCCCACCCATTGCGAGATCATGTACTTGATACAACTTTATGTGATATAAGTTGTCAATGAACGTGGGAGGCGAATGATTTTCTACTGCTTCTTTCTCTAATAAAAGTGACCACAAATATATACCGGAAATCAGTCATGTACGATTGAAACTTGATAGTTGTGTTAAACACCAATAACACTGTAACAAGTTCATAATAATATATTGTTTGTTTGTTTGATGGTGTTTAACGCCACTTTCAACAATAATTCAGCTATATCGTGGCGGTCAGTTTTATTGGTGGAGGAAACCGGAAGAACAGAGAAAACCATCTATCTGTCGCAAGTCACTGACAAACTTTATCACATAATGTTGTACATCTCGCCCTGATCGAGATTTGAACTCACAACATTAGTGGTGATAGGCACTGATTGCATATGTAGTTGTAAATCCAACTACCATATGATCACGGTCACAACGGCCCCGATAATAATATAATTCACAACTTTAAACAACATTTCAGTAATATTATGTCAATCAGTTTTGTTGTTTGAGGCCTTCAACCTGAATACCCCTGAGAAAAAGTACTGTCAGATCTACTGCAGGAGGCCTTCAACCTGAATACCCCTGAGAAAAAGCACTGTCAGATCTACTGCAGGAGGCCTTCAATCTGAATACCCCTGAGAAAAAGTACTGTCAGATCTACTGACCAACTTAATCATATAAATGTGTACCAAGTACGTCTCACCATGACAGAAAATTGTTACGTAGAACTAGTCTGGTTATATGATTACTGTACAATGGCATGTGACCAGAATTTCTGTTAAATTCATAAAGTTGTAGCCTGATTGAATAAATTACAATTCCAACAAAAAATGAGATAGAATATTCTAGATATTTATAGAGATCCAGTTTGTTCAGGATTTCATATTCCTGTCTCAGAATATTGACTTATTTACAACTTTATCTTTTTTGATAGGTCAAATAAGGTCATTGAATATCAGTTTTCAGTCATGATAACAATGTAATGTGCTAAGTATCTATTGCAATTTCCAAATATTCAAAGGGGCCTTCGTGGTCATGATCATATGGTAGTTGGATTTACAACTACCTGTGCAATCAGTGTCTATCACCACTAAAGTTGTGAGTTCATGGGGAGGTGTACTCGATACAACAATATGTGATAAACTTTGTCAGTGACATGCGACACGGTTGGTAGTTTTCTCCAGGTACTTCGGTTTCCTCCAGCAATAAAACTGACTGCCATGATATAACTGAAATATTGCTGAAAGTGGCGTTAAACACTATAACCCTAACCCTATAATGCTATTTACAAATATTCAATGTATAAATATTGCTGTTAACATATTCCTATCCACCACGAATGAGTTGAAAAAATCCAAAATATATTGTCTTGCTCCCTTGGGTGGTATATTCTTATGTTGGAGAATATATGGGGGGAAATCATTGTGACGGAATCTGGAGGTGGCATTACATTGGTCATTATGGAATGTAATTGATGGTTGCTTGGCAATGGTAATTAACTTGGCTTGGATCTTGAGGCTGCATTGCAGGGCTACAAGGAATGTAATGAACGGTTGCTTGGCAACTAGCCTGTTAAGAACCTGGAAGAAGTGTTGTAGGGGTCAATACGGAATGAAAAGGATGGTTGTTTGGTAACTAACCTGACTAGAATCTGGAGGTGGTGTTGTAGGAGACAGCAAGGTATCAGATTGATGGTGACTTGGTGATAATTGTGATAGTTCATTAAATAAGGTTTGTGATTGGTTGTGACCACTCATTGGGGAGGAATGTGGTGATGACCTTGAAGCTAGGTGATGAATCTGAGCCTGAAGTTGTAGATTTGTTTCCTGGAGTTCAATTATGTCCCTTTCTCTTTTCTGTAACTATAAAAAATAATAATAATCAGAGTCAGATTTATATATAGTCTTGTATTGATGCTTAATAATTTTCACAGGGGTCGTCGCTGTTGTGATCGTATGGTAGTTGCAATCAGTGCATATCACCAATAACATGAGTTCTAATCCCGCTCAGTCATGGTGAACTCGATACAACCAGGTGTGATAAAGTTTGTCAGTGACTTGCAGCAGGTTGGTGGTTTTCTTCTGGTACTCCGGTTTCCTCCACCAATAAAATTGACCATCATTATAACTGAAATACTGTTGAAAGTGGTGTTAAACACCATAACCCTAACCCTTAATCATTTTTACTGCTTTCCAGGAAGACGGTATAAATAGTCAATGACAGGACATGACATTGTTGTGAAGGCTATCATTGAATCAATTAAATAATAACACAATCAACATCACGTCCTGGGGTCTACTCCTGAACATTACTATGTATCAAATCAATATTTGGGTTCTACTTTTTTTAACATTCCAATATCTGTAAACTCTTTAATGTTATGAACTGCCTCAGTGATGTAATAATTTTGGTTCATTCATGTTCACCTAGAGTGTGGTGCATTGTGGTAATACCAAAGACTATCAAATTAGTATTTGCTATCTGTATGCATCCAGCATTCAGAAGTAAAGGCAAGGACTGATTGGCTTGGAGTTATGAAAATGTGTCCATTTAGAAGTAAAGGCAAGGACTGATTGGCTTGGAGTTATGAAAATGTGTCCATTCAGAAGTAAAGGCAAGGACTGATTGGCTTGGAGTTTTGAAAATGTGTCCATTCAGAAGTAAAGGCAAGGACTAATTGGCTTGGAGTTATGAAAATGTGTCCATTCAGAAGTAAAGGCAAGGACTGATTGGCTTGGAGTTATAAAAATGTGTCCATTCAGAAGTAAAGGCAAGGACTGATTGGCTTGGAGTTATGAAAATGTGTCCCAGTGGAGCAACACGTTTACCTATGGGTCATTGTTTAAGTGAGCTAGCACTAGTCTATAAAAATCCACCTAAGCATGTTGATCTAGCACAAAGCAGATTTCATCATCTTCAAAAGGTATGGAGGGGCCCAGGTGGCTCAATGAGTTAGGTAGTTGAGATTACCTAACAACTCATACAAGCCTATCACCAATACGGCGAGGGTTCGCATATATATATATAATGGTAATGACCCTAAAATAAATAGGGTTCTTCCCCTTCCACAGGGGAATCATGTGGTCAAGTTTGGTAAAGATCCAATATACAGAACTAAAGTTATCGTGCGGAAACGATCCTGTTGTCAAAAATTATATTTATAGTAATGGTGACCTTGACCTTTGACCTAATGACCCCAAATTAAATAGGGTTCTTCCCCTTCCACAGGGGAATCATGTGGCCAAGTTTGTTAAAGATCCAATATACAGAATTAAAGTTATCATGCAGAAACAACCCTGTTGTCAAAAATTACATTTATAGTAAGTGACCTTTGACCTAATGACCCCAAATTAAATAGGGTTCTTCCCCTTCCACAGGGGAATCATGTGGTCAAGTTTGGTAAAGATCCAATATACAGAACTAAAGTTATCATGAGGAAACGACCTTGTTGTCAAAAATTATATTTATAGTAAGTGACCTTTGACCTAATGACCCCAAAATAAATAGGGTTCTTCCCCTTCCACAGGGGAATCATGTGGCTAAGTTTGGTAAAGATCCAATATACAGAACTAAAGTTATCATGCGGAAACAAACCTGTTGTCAAAAATTATATTTATATCTATTCCGGCTTTTTCCACCACTAAAACTGGTCGCCATGATATAACTGAAATATTGCTGAAAGTGGCGTTAAACACAATCAATCAATCAAAAGGTATGGTAATTGTATAACATAGCTGAAAAATTGTTCACTTTGCTTTAAACAACTACCACTCACTCACTATAACCTGACGAAACAAATGGATAACAGAGTTATCTCCCCTGGACATTCAAAATGGTTCAATAACTTCCTGTGGAGTAGTTATTATATCAATAATTTTATATGTATATGCATAGTATAAAATCAATAAAAATATTTGTGTGTGTCAGTTGTAATTAATTTTGATGCACTGTTCTTGTTTTGGAGAAAAGTATAAAAAAAAAAGTATATTACATTGTATTTGTTTTCGACAAAACGTTCAGCTACCGTACAAAACGGAAAAAAATTTGTTTTAGATTTTATCACTTTATTTTACATATTGAATATGGATAAATTTACAGAATCATATATGTATTCAGTGTGTTTTAACTACATGTATATGTTATGACAAAAACAATTATTGGTATTTGCTATTAATAAACATCGATTGACTTTTAAATTAATAGCAATCAATCTATACCTTTTTAAACAGGGATTACAGTGAGCTATTATGAAAAGAGAGTTTAAATAGTGATGATCAACAATTCCACCAATCTCTCATCTCAAATCATTGAACATAAAAAAAAACGCGACATAAGATGAAAATTCAGATCCCAGCTTAGGACAGGCACAAAAATGGCGTGGGTTAGATTGTTTGATGGGATACTAACTCTTTGTATATGAAGCAGGGTAGTTACTTACTTGAATAAATATATTATTCACTTTCTAATTAAATCCAAAAATAAAATAGCATGGTTGCAAAACAGAAGCTGTGAAATACCTTTACCTGATATACATGTATATAGATCTCTATTTCACTTTCTTGTGTAACTTTAATTTTAACCATTTTTTCAGTAACCTACCTTTTGTTCAGCTTCTCTTTTAGTTCTCTCTAACATAAGAATTCTTTCCTGGGCTTCATCATGATTAGATGCTAAACTATCTCTTTCTTCTGTTACCATGGAAATCCTCTTTTCTAATTCACATTTTCTTTTACTAAGTAAATTAATCTGAAAACAAGAAAATTACTGTAACGCCTCATTAATATTTACTAATGCATGTACTAACTGCAGGCTAGGGACAGTTTCACACCTATTTAAGGGTATTAGTTTTGCTCATTGTTGAAGACCCTACTGTGACTGTGAAATGTAGAACAGCAATAAAAGTGCTGTTCTTTTACTTGATTTTGTGTCAAAGTGTTGGATAGTCCTTTCTTTCTAATTTAATATTGAACTTTGATTCTGTTTCTAATATATTTTCAACATCGTCAGTGGTGTAATGGTTATCGTGTTCACCTCGAGTGTGGTAGATCCTGGGTTCGCCTCGAGTGTGGTAGATCGTGGGTTCGCCTCGAGTGTGGTAGATCATGAGTTTGCTCCAATTGGGTCAAACCAGACTATAAAATTGGTATTTGTTGCTTCTCCGCTAAGCACACAGCATTAAGGAGTGAGAGAAAATACCTGTTGACTCAGAATCAGGATAATGTGTCTGACTGGGACAACATATCTATCCGCAGACTGTTGTTTCAGTGAGCTAGTACTATAAAAATCCAACTACGCGTGTTGGTCTAATACAAAATGGACCTCATCATCATCTCATTCAAAATTAACTTGTTCTCGCCATAATATAGCTGAAAAATTGCTGAGTTGGCATTAACCAACAATCACTCACTCACTCCAACATATTTTCTTTCAGGGATAAAACTCATATGGTACCTTTCAAAATAGTTTGACTGAGTATTTCATATATAGATAGTTTGGTATGTCCTACACAAGGATATTCTGGATGTGTAGCATACATGCAATGACAAAATATGAGGATGTAATAAAAAATTAGTGTAATTAATCGAGTATAATACTCATTTTTATTATACTCAGAAAACCTTCTGGTCAGTCTGGGAGGTTGTCATACACAAATTTCTGGCCAACCTGGTGTATACCATATCAAATTTCTGGCCAGTCATGAGTCTGAGACTGAGTGGGTTTATACATAAAATATATGGTCAGACTAGGTTAGTATTATACCACAGAATTCAGAACAATATATCTACAAGAATAAGGTTTAGGTTTATGGCACTTAATGCCACTTTCAACAATATTTCAATTATATCGTGGAGATAAGTTTTTTTGTGTGGAGGAAACCAGAGTACCTGGAGAAAACCACCGACCTGTCGCAATTCACTAACAAACTTTATCACATAATGTTGTATCGAGTACACCTCACCATGAACGGGGTTCGAACTCACAACATTAGTGGTGATAGGTGCTGAATGCACAGGTAGTAACTACCATACGATCACGACCACGAAAGCTCCTCTAAGAAAGGGGTGCATATATAGATATGTGTATGTGTGCATTATACAAAACAATTTATGAAATAATCACCTCTTCTTGTAAAACTTCTAACTGACTAATATGAAAATGCATTGATGATTTCCTACACAACATTTGTTCTCGTATGCTCTGCATTTCGTTCATAAGACCATCTTCACGAAAAGATGATTGTCGAATATCTTCCTTTAATCTTTCATTCTGTACACCCAATTCCCGAATTTTTTCTGTGGCTGCTTTTCCGCCATTGCCACTCTGATGTTGTTGTTTTTGTAGTTCATGACGTAAGTGTGAAATGTCATATTGTAATTCCTTGATTGTATTTTCATATTCAGCCTCCATTTTTTCCATTTTTAAATGAAGTTCATACTTTTCTTGTTGAAGTTCCTTTAAAAGATGAATGATTTGTTAACATAAAACAAGCATGGTGTAAATAAAGTATTGACAATAGACCTTTCGCACATTTCCGTTTTGATTGTAAAATTATATGCTATGTTATTATAGGAGTTATTTCTCTTATAAAATTTGAATGGCACCTGTTCCAGCAAAAGCAATGGAAAGAGCAATGAACTTGTGAATAATTTTCTTATAATTTGCAGATATCTGAACCTTGAAAAAAATCAAGGGGTTTAGGGTTAGTGGTTATGGTGTTTAATGCCACTTTCAACAATATTTCAGTTATATCTTGGTGGTCAGTTATATTGATGGAGGAAACCAGAGTACCCGGAGAAAACTACAGACCTGTTGCAAGTCACTAACATGCTTTATCACATAATGTTGTATCGTGTACATCTCCCCTAAGCAGGATTTGAACTCACAATGACAGTGGTGATAGGCACTGATTGCATAGGTAGTTATAAATCCACTTAGATCATCACCATGACAGCTCCAAAGGATCACTTTATAGCAAATAGAAAATTCACAAGTTGTCACAACATGAAATACATAAGTTATTTTCATTGAACTTTGCATGAAAAGGGACCTTTTGCCTGCTTAAAGGGAAATAACTCATGCTAAAATGCATCATTTTAAGATTAAATTGGAAAAGTGCAAATGGACTATTTATTGCCTATTAATCATTTTCTACATTTGGTACAGGGATTATACAAAAATTTCAAAAATCCTTTTCAGGAACATGTGCATTTGTTTTATGTTTTCGTTAGCTAGATATCAAGAGAAAGCTTTGGAGCAGGGTGCCCATTAATCAGTTTAACAATACATGTATATTTGAGTCCTGCTTAGGGAAGAACAAAATATTTAATATAATCCAGTATGATTTTGAGATTCAGTGGGGTAGATACAATGTATAGTTGTTCATACACTGGAAATATGAGGAACAAACTCAGAGCAGATTCCTGTTAAATATATAAACTAACACAGGGATCCAGGGGCCCTCTTTCTTAGCCAAGTTATAGACAGGTTAAAACATGTTTTAACAGAATATTTCCAATTTCATCCTTGTCATTTTTCTTTTTATAATTTTTGCTTTGAATTACGCCTCTGTATCTTTTTATTTTTCTTAAAAAAACAAATTGTTTTGAAAACAAGTGCCTTCTTATGGAAATATCTGGGTCAGCTTATGTAACAATTACCCTGATAATACATGTTATATAGGTACAGTTTATAAAGTGTACACTGGAAGATGATGAAATGTCAAGAAAATTGATTTTGAGTAATATTTTATAATCTTGCAAAAATCTGTGGATTTTTTAGATCCGGTACTCATGTATTGCACAAGTAACAAATGTTACCTCTATTTCATGAGTAACACATTTTACCTCTATTTTATGAATAATAAATGTTACCTCTATTTCATGAGTAACAAATTTTACCTCTATTTTATGAGTAACAAATTTTACCTCTATTCTACAAGTATCAAATTTTACCTCTATTTTATGAGTAACAAATATTACCTCTATATTATGAGTAACAAATTTTTACCTCTATTTTATGAGCAAACTCATCAGCTATGTGCTCATTTCTTCTCTCAAGCTCATCATTTCGTTCCAGTAAAGCTTTCCCAAGCTCAGCAGCTAAAACAAGATCCCTTTCTTTCTGAGCTAGCTGCCCATATACATCATCTTCTCCATCCCCTTGGATGAGGGTAGGGATCTCGTCATCCTCTGAATGTCTCCTGTCCCCCATCACCTGGGCTAGTTGATAATAATTATCAATATCTAGACGAAAATGTGATGGAGACCGGTCATCCTCAAAATGACAAGCACACATGGTTGTAGTCTACATGTTCCAAAATACCTCGTCATCTATAAAATACAAACATGATGTCACTTTAACTTATCATAATTTAAGTCAAAATTAATAATTAATATATATGTTCAAAGGGTCAGCCTCCCATTCTTCTTAACCAATAAAAGATAAAAGCGATGATCCGATAACTGTTCTCTCACCTTTTCGCTTTGTTTACTCTGTGATGGATAATGACGTGTTGGATTTCTAAATATCGATCTTTTATGTACTTTTTAATGCATCTTGTTGATTGAGAGCCATCACCTGTCAATATTTACATGGGAGATAACTCTGATACATTAATTTTCTCTAATACCTTAGGCTATTTTCTTCTTACCTGTAACGAATAATGAATTCTTATCAATTTTACAGACGGTTTGGTTTGTTAAATATCAAAAGGGGGTTATTTCAAGCGTTTAGAGATAACAGACGATAAGTGTTTCATAAAAGAAAAGGTTATATAAAGTTAAATACATCGGTAATAATTGGTGACTGTGTACCTACTCACCAAATGATAATATCGAGGAATATAATTAATTTGAAAGAATGACAATTACCGCATATAATATATATTATTGCCTGTTTTAAAAAATTTTTACATTTTGCTTACATTTATATAGAAATAGAAATAGAAATAGAAATATATATGATATAGTCGGTTTTATTCAAATTATTTTATTGGAAATAACACATATAAAAGAGCTTCGTTTAGCTCATGTTATTTGTTAAATGGATATATAAAAATACATAAACTTGACATTAATACTTACTTATCACACTATGCTGATAGTATATCCCGGCATAGTGATACAATTTTGAACGTAAATCATTTCTTGTTTTCTCTTCACACAATCGTTCGAATGGAACATTAATTATGTTTAATATTGATGTCATTTTCTCAAGTTGGCTAATGTTAATTGTACTGCATATATATTTGTAGGGCGCCCTTAATTGGCTAATAAAAGTTACGTTATGTTATATTAATTTTTATTTGAATTGATAAGGTGAAAATAAATATTGGAGCCAACGAACCTATAAAGGTCATTCAAGGGTCACTAAACGTTCGCCAGATAGTCGGGAAAATACTCAAGTTTTGTAATGATGATCGTTTAATCAAATTTATTGATAATAATAATAAACACGTACATATCTAAGTTAGTATGTACCACGTGATTCTGTAATAACATTCTAAAACGTGAGAATAACCGCCTTTTTATGTTTAAAGTAACAATATTTTCAACTATGTACTGGAATAAAAACATAGATACTTGTATAACCTGGTTTGGAACAGGTTACGGTTTTAATATTCCTTCATTAAATGTTTCGCTTGTATCCTTTGGCACTACTCGTTAGTGCGGTGTGCCGCCAACAACAAATAAAATAACAAAAAATACATGGAAAAAATATAATCTTCATTAATTCCCGCGTCAAATGGCGACGGGGCATTTAGTGATACCATTGTCTTTTTTTTCCATTCGTCGCGTTTTCTGTGATCCAGCTTTAGTTTCCCGTAGCCAAATGTTTTGAAATTTTCACACAATGTTTTTGACCACAGGACATGTGTTGGGTTTGAATTTGCTTATTAATCCCTTGACTGTTCTAGAGTTATGCCCCTCAGCTGAAAACAACAAGTGGTTTTCCTTAGCCAAACGTTTTGAAATATTTACACAATGTAACTAAGGGGGTGAGTCGCTCATTCAACTCCTGTAGAGACGGAATGTTTAATGTTTCTACTAGTTCGTTTTGTCAATATTTGGCAGACATTTGTACACAGTGATGACAAAAGACTAGTTGGCACGTAGTCTGGTAATACGACATGTATCTAAGTCGAGCGACATGCCTACCTCGTTTCAGTGTGCTAGCCACTATAAAAACCCAACTAACAGTATTGATCTAGTACAAAGTGATCCATATCATCATCAATGTTGGCGTTTCTGTGATATATTTACACTTTCTTGCCAGAAAACTTGGATGCATGGAAGAGTAGTCGCGAAAGCATTAAATAATTTGCAATTTAAACTCACATATAAAGGCGGCACCATTTGTTCTCTTATTCTTTTCTGTTATTTAAATATTGTTTTCTGTAAAGGTGTTTTGGTGCTTAACGTCACTCTCAACAATATTTCATTTATATCCTGGCGGTCAGTTTTATTGGTAGAGAAAACCGGAGTACCAGGACAAAACTACCGACCTACCCGGCGCAGATAACTAACAAACTTTATCACATAATGTTGTATCGATTACATCTCGTCATGAACGGGGTTCGAACTCACAACTTCAGTCGTGATAGGCACTGGTTGCATATATAGTTGTAAACCACGATCACGACAGCCCCTAATATGTCTCTGCTATTTTATGTTTTTATATACCGGTATGTAGGGTAGTATGAAAGGGTGTGTCTTTTTTTCACACTACAGTAATAAATATATGTTAAAATATCCCCCAGACTCTGTGTTTTCATGATACTTGTGGGTTCATTACAAGACAATAAATAATCTTATCTCATAGTGCATTAAAGTCAAATATTATATTTTGTAATTTAATAGTGGAAAATAATTTAAGTGTTTTATAAGAACTGGGAGGAATCAAACTAAGCAGTTCATTTTATTATGAACTGGGAGGAATCAAACTAAGCAGTTCATTTTATTATGAACTGGGAGGAATCAAACTAAGCAGTTCATTTTATTATGAACTGGGAGGAATCAAACTAAACAGTTCATTTGATTATGAACTGGGAGGAATCAAACTAAGCAGTTCATTTTATTATGAACTGGGAGGAATCAAACTAAACAGTTCATTTTATTATGAACTAGGAGGAATCAAACTAAACAGTTCATTTTATTATGAACTGGGAGGAATCAAACTAAACAGTTCATTTTATTATGAACTAGGAGGAATCAAACTAAACAGTTCATTTTATTTATTTCAAATAGGAAGCTTGAAGTAAGCAACAACAACAAAAGAAATGACTTACAAATCATATCATTATACTCGCTTGTAAATTTTATGGGTTTTTCTGATTTGGCGAAAATATGATATGATTGTTGCATTTTTTTATGATAAACTAACGCCCGTATGAAGTCGTGTCAGGTAACCTTTCATTTACAGTTGACCGTCCAATCATATGCAAGGCAGTAAATATATTGACCAACTGGACAACAGTTCCCAGTGTGAACTCGATTTTAATACCACAAAATATCGTATGCTCGTTGCTGATTGTTCAGTTCCAGGGGCGGATCCAGGGGGGGGGGGGGGGCGCACCCGGCGCCCCCCCCCCCCCCCCCCCCAAAAAAAATTGGAAAACATATGATTTTTTGGCGTAAAATCGTGATTTTTCACACGAAATACCCCAAACATTTTCGCGCCTCCCTCCGTTCGGCGCAATTTTTTTAAGTACGCCCCCGCTAACTTGAAATCCTGGATCCGCCCCATAGTTGAACATATGAACCCGGCTTGTGTGAACCATGATGTCGTTAGCAATTACAGAAAAGGGACAAAAGTATTCGCACGATTTCAGCTTTCCCATATCTTTAATATATTACTACATTTTTTTCAAAATATTATACTGTTCAAAGTCAAATTGTATTCGATTTTGACAATTTTGTAATTAACAAAAGCAGAAAGGTATGTAGTTTATAGTAGTTATTTTCAAATAATTTTTGAGAATAATGTTGTTTTTTTTTAAATCCTCTTGATTTAAAGATGATCTTAAATTATTTGTCTACAAAAGTACTAAAGTAATAATTTTTTGATTAGAAAACGGAAAATTTGAGTTTTCTCGAAAACAATACATTTTTTTAAAACACAGTAAACTAGAGTTTTGTGCAGAATTTTACTACCATTTTTAAAATATGCATTTTATCTAACAATAACCTTTCATTATTGCTGCACTCATCTGAAATTTGACATTTTCCCCCGATTTTTACCGCCAAAATAGAGGTGGGAGTAAACTAACTAGAGGTAGCAGCCAGGTAAATCTTACCTTGATAGAGACAGAGACACGTGTACAGGCATATTTTGACACTCCATTTTTAAACTTTAAAATCTTTCTAAAAGTTCACATAAAATTTCTTCATAAACCTATTTTTTGACATCTTAACATATATATAAACATCGCAAGAATGGTTAAAACAAAGGACTTGTCAAAAGATTGTAAAAACATTGTGTTAAATCTATTCAAGTTTTTTCAGCTTGAGAAGGCCAGAGGAAGACCATTTTATTCCCCAGATAATTTGATTAAAAGAACATGCAAGGCTGCTGGCATATCTTACAGTTCTGTGTATAGAGTTGTAAACGGTAAAAGTCCTCCTGAATCCAACAGACCGAAAGAAAGAAAGAAAACTCTTGATGATTTTGACCGTTGCGTTATTAAACGGACCGTTCATAGCATGTACAACAGGAAAATTGCCCCAACAGTCTCAAAAATTAAGAAAAAAATTGAAGATACAATTAAAATCTCGAAATCAACGCTTACTTTAACTTTATTAGATCTTGGTTATAAGTACAAAAAATCCGGCGATAATAGGAGGCTTTTATATGATCAGAGGTCAGTAATAAATGATCGGTGTAATTACCTCCGAAAAATCAGGAAGTTTCGAGAGGATGGGTATGAAATTGTATATTTGGATGAGACCTGGGTTAATCAGAATCATGCCACTGACTACATGTGGTTACCAGTTGATGGTTCTGATGCCCCAAAGATCCCTTCAGGAAAAGGTAAAAGGTTGATAGTTTTGCACGCTGGTAATCGTGAGGAGGGTTTGATTGATAGGTGTGATTTGGTTTTTCTTGCCAAAGCTAAAGATGGGGATTATCACCAAGAAATGAACGGGCCCATCTTTCTAAACTGGTTCGAAAATCAGCTTATGCCAGCATTAAAAAGCCCAAGTGTTATCGTTTTAGATAATGCCAGTTATCACAACATCAAGACTGAAGAAACTGTTGTGCCAAACTTTAATCAGAGAAAAGCTGTCTTACAAGATTATCTTTCAAAACACAACATTCCTTTTCAGCCCCTTGAAACTAAAAAACAACTTTGTGAAAAAATCAAATTTAAGAAACTCCTTTCCGTTTTTAAAACTGATAAAATTGCCAACGTACACGGTCACGAAGTTCTAAGAACCCCTGTTCGCCATTGCGAATTGAACCCCATAGAACTTATTTGGGCACAGGTTAAAGGATTTGTTGCAGAAAACAATACAACTTTTCGTTTGAAGGATGTGAAAGAACTTGTTTATGGGGGGTTTGGCAGAATTACAAAGGAAGTTTGGGCGAAGGCAGAAGACCATGTATTAAAATAGAAAAGGAGTATGGGAAAGAGAATTGCATTGATAGGAGTGAGATTCCCCCAATAATAATTGATTTTGATGACGACGAGTCCAGCGACGAGGAAAGCTGAATCCAGTCCAACATGATTACATATTGAACGGGTATACCGGTTGTAAATGACAGATTGTACATAACGTATTTACCTATAAAATTTTATTCATATCCAATAATTGTGTACTCTATGTCTAACTTCAGTGAATTTATTAGCAGAAAACACCTTCTTTTTCGAATTATTTCCGAAAGATTGAAATAGCTTAGTCAAATTAAAAATCAGTAATTATGGAAATCTATGATTTCACGTTTTTTTCAAAATTTTCGAGGTAAATCTCAGGTAAGCATGTGTATAAATGTCACGTAGTCAAATGCATTAACCATGAAGGGAACAATAGCCTTCTCTGGCACTTCTACGAGAGACAATAGACCATCGTTCCTATTGTTATATGGGATTACGTCCACGGTGAGTTGGCTGTCACATTTAACGAGCAAACTTGGCCTATTTTGAAGAACTTAGCCTGAAATAAAGACCGAAATAACGCCAAAAATTGGAAATTTTTCAGATGAGCAGGGCCTTCAGAATAATTTCAACTGTAAATATTTATACAATTCCAAAATGGTAGTAAAATTCCTGACAAAACTCTCGTTGGATGCGTTAAAAAAAAATCTACGCTTTACGAAATATTTAGATTTTTCCGTTTTCTAATCAAAAAATTATTACTTTATCAATGTTTTACTCTTTGGACGAAATTAATTTTGTTTCGCCTTGAACTTGTATATTCTCAAAATGTTTAGTTTATAATAAGTTTATAAAATTATTTAGGAATTATCTGTTCTATAAATACTCCCATGGAATTAACGAGAAAAACTATATTTAATTTTTCCTTTGTTGGTTAAAAAAACATCAAATTCAGATATGAATTGACTTCAAGGTGATACTTTGAAAGAATGTAGTTTATGAAATATACATTTACAAGTATAGGGAAAATTGTAATCGTACGAATAATTGTCCATTGGCAAATACTTTAATTTATTTTAAATATGGTATTTCTGCCAAACATTGGATAAAAAAAGAAAAACCAATAAGCTATATTTGATATAAACTGACGAGTTCTGTCCCCTGGCTCGTACCATCCATTAAACTGAGACAGTGCATGCTTGTAAATGATTTTTTTTATGCCTGCTGCGTTCTTGCTTGTTCCTTTTAGTTAGCATCCTTTTAATTTTTAGTTCATTATGTTTTAGTTAGCATCCTATATTTTGTAGTTGATGTTTTTACTTTAGCTTTCATTCTGATTTCTAGCTTGATTTTATACTGCTTTTCGTGTCAGCATGTTTGTGTATCAAGTATATGTGCATATGTATGGCTTTTTAAAATATTATGTGCTTTATTTATTTATATGTGCTGTATGTTGTATGCATGTTCGTGTATCAAGTATCAAGTATATATGTGGATATGTATGGCTTGATGATTTTAAATTATTATGTGCTTTTTTATATGTGCTGTATGTTGTATGCATGTTATGTCATGTATGTGTTGTTCAATGTATAGTCGAATTTAAAAGTTCGTTAGAGCTTGGTGTTATGCTTGGTGTACATGCTTCGACTTTAAATAAAAACTTATTTATTTATTTATTTATTTAATGTATTGGCAAAATATAACTGCAAGAATGTATTGTGTGCAAATAGATCTATCAAGTTTTCAAAAATCACGCGGCGGCAAACTTGTGGTTCTGTTTTAAAACCTGAAATTGATCTAGTAGATTTCGAATCGCAAGCGAACTCTGGTCAAAATAAATAATGAGTGGGGACGGGAGTAATATTTGTTTTATTCATTGACATTCCACGTAAAATAAATACGATCGTGCGGCCAGAGTCAAACAAACAAAAAGTTCGGGAAAAATAGTTATCGGTTATTAACCTCGCGTGCACTGAACTTGACCTTGTAGGGTGTAATCAACGTTAATTTTTATTATCTATATGAACTCTATTTAAAAAAACTATTATCATTGTATGCAATTATTGTTGATTTTATGTCCCAGTAAGGGCGTCTCGGTTGACAAAAAACTACTTGTGAGACTTTTTTTTTGAGATTATATGTGTTTTTTTTTATTTGGTTATGTCCCCTGTCGCTCAGCTGAGACAAATTATTGCACCTGCGCATTTTAAACTTCCAGAAGCAAGAGAAAAATATCCGTTGAGAGTCGAAAATCGTGTCCTATGGCAAATGATCAGTCTACCCTCCTTTTACAGAGGCAGCTTAGAGGTGAGGAGAGTAAAACTAGACCAAGTCATTCTAAAGTTTCATAAAATTAGGATTATGACAAAATTTTTAACTAGGAGAAAACGTCTGCGTAGATGAATCAGCGATTTGTCATTGTATTTACTCGTGCAGTACCGATTCATGAAAAGTTCTCATCACAAGACTAACAAATCCCAAAGTTGACATAAGAATATAAGATAAGAAAACTTTATTTTGATTCGGCACATAATAAAATCTGATTAGCCATTCATGATCTATAAAAAATGTATCCAAAATCGAAGTAGTATACAAAGTCAAAAATTGCTTGAATTTAAAAAGCAATACTGCCAATAGTCCTTATGACAAAGGAAGAAAGGTGTTTTATTATTTGTATGATTTCTATAGAATACAGTGTTTGTCTCAAACTATTCATGTAACCGCAAGTTGATATGTTACCAAACACGGGACAATGACAACCACATCGGTGGTATAATGCCTATTGTTAGCGTGCTTGCCTCCAGTGCGGTAGAATGTGGGTTCGAGTCACGATTGGGTCAAACCAAAGGCAAAGACTATAAAATTGGTATTTGTTGCTTCTCCGCTAAGCGCGCATCATTAAGGAGTAAGAGCAAAGACTGGTTGGCTCGGAATCTGAATAATGTGCCCGCGGACTGTTATTTCAGTGAGCTAGCACTAAAATCCAACCCAGTGTGTTGATCTAGAAGAAAGCGGACCTCGTCATCATCTCATTGAAAATTAACTTGTTCTCGCCATGATATAGCTGAAAAATTGCAGAGTTGGCATTAAACAACAATCACTCAGGACAATGACTATTTCATCTAATGATTTGCTAGTGCTACAAGTAAGCAATCATGCAGATATCCACTCACTGCAAACTTGTTCCAGTGAACTAGAACTATAAAGATCCAGTCAAGCATGTTGGTCTAGTACAAAGCAGACATTATCTCATTGAATGTAACTCGTTCTTGCCGTGACCTAGCTGAAAAATTCCCGTTTGACATTTTGCCTATATAACAATCACTCACTCCACTCGCCATTGTGAGTGGTCTTGAGGCTGTGGACCCCCAAATGGCAAACATATTTTTCTGGGTTTTTTTTAGCACCAAATTAGTATCTTATTTTAATTTTTACTTCAAATCACTAAAACATTTGATTTAATGGTTAAACAGAAGGGACAAGTTGAAATTTTTACTTCGTTAATTTTATTCGGCGTGAAGTTTTAGGCCAGATTCCAACAAATTAAATACATTATATGGCAATTGAAGTGTTTTAGACAATTTGTAATATACCTTAATTTCATTTTTAGTAATGATGTCATTGTTGCAAAGTGTCATGCCTTCGCTAAGCAATATAAATTGACATGCCAACTATCGTGCTTACTATATCAGTGTTTGAGCTTGTAAATGCCATGAATTCAATTAACACATCTAGACTCTTGATCATGACAGTTTCATATACAAATGAATACCCCATAGAACATAATGATTTTGGTCCCATTTTTTGCCGAATTAACATGATTTCTAAATAGGACCAAGGTATTTACAATGAAATTCGTGCAGTGATAGCATTTCAATGTGTAATGTCCAGTGAAAGTAATGCTACTTTGTTTCAGTACCATTTTGACTGATATGTTGGTTTAACACATTTAATAATTTGAAACTATGTGCGATGGGCCCATGATTTTGACCTTGGAGCCTTAGTTTTTCTCACTTCAGGGGCCTGCATGGCCCCTAAGGTTTGAAAACTAGTTGTAACCCTGATTAAGTAGTGGAGAGCTGTCTTCTCACTAGCAGTAGCAGTAAGCTATATTCATATTTGGAACAATAACTCGCATTGGCGAGAGGAGAGTAGATATCTGCACCCCTGGCCCTGCAATGTGAATGATAATTTCTGTTCAGTTTTCCATTGATTATGAAGTGTACAAATTGTTGGTGGGCTGTCCGAAATCTGTTTCAAGTCAAAAATGCATCTGTCTAGTTGAATCATAATGTCAATTTAAGTCTTGACAGATCCAGCAAACCATTGAGTTAAAAAAAACAAAAAACTGGTTCCAATTGGCAACATTTATATTACTGCCTTATCGTCCTTATCAGATATTCAGGTATAGATTTTGTAACCAGTCACAGACTCCAGTTAACTGTTGATAGTTTGACTTTAGTCCTACATGAACTTAAGCTGATTGCTTGCCTTTCTATATTTCATGAAAATATATAGACCCCACATATTTTAACTTTCATTATTCTTACCTTCTTTTCTTGCAACAGGTCGGTGGTTTTCTCCAGGTTTCCTTCACCAATAAAACTGACCACCACGATATACCTGTAACTGAATTATTGTTGAAAGTGGCATTAAACACCATGACCCTAACCCTGACCCTCTTATTGTACTATAATGTATGTTAACATTTCAGATATGTTGAAGAATCCTATCCCAGGATTCTCAGCAGGACTAGTTGACGATGATGACATCTACAAATGGGAAGTAGTCATTTATGGTCCTCCAGACACAAATTTGTAAGTACATTAGTCATACATTGTATATCTACAAGTATTGTTTGTCTCACCTAAATGCAAGACTTATTGTTTGTTGGATGGGCCTGTAGAATTTTTGAAAATTTCAATGGAAAATGTCCAGATTTGAAGGAAATGGGTATTCGGGCCTGCTTCCGCTTTGCTGTAATTTTGTATACTGCCTAAATGTAACTATTAAATTGTACCAGTGTCTGTTCATTATCATATGTCTGTATGATTTACATTTAGTTTCTGCTCAATAATGAGTTCCTGGCTTTTAAGCAAAGCATTTGAAATTTATACATAAGGTTAAGGACCATAAAAGGCAGACCAATCTTAAATTTGGATTTTTACACTTTTTCTGTTCAGAAGTTACTATTTTTACACAAGATGAGCGACCATAAAAAGCTGGTCAAGTTTGATTATAGACATTAAAAAAACTATTTCTACACGAGGTAAGGGACCATGAAAGGCAGAACCAGCTCGATTTTGTTAATTCTCACATACTTGTTAATATATTGTAATAATATTTCCAACTTTATTCAATAGAAATTACCTAATTAAACACAAAACATACAATGACTTCACCTAGCTATAGAACCTAGCTCTTGCCACCACAGTATAACTGAAAGATAGGTGAAAGTGGCATTAAATACCATAGGCCTAACCCTAACCACTAGCTCTATATGACAGTTGATCAGTGCTATTGGTTTCACAGCTGATAAGGATCTGGTACAGATTTTTTTAATTTATTTTCAAATACTCAGTGATAACATTGGTACAATTGGTATCTGAACTATAGGTAATTATTTACTATCAATACAAATGTTTTATCTTTACAGAGAAGGTGGTGTGTTTAAAGCTCATTTAACATTTCCTAGAGAATATCCACAGAAACCTCCAAAAATGCAGTTTGTATCAGATATGTGGCATCCTAACAGTAAGTATATCATTGAAATATGACAACTTCATACTAAACGATTGGCGGTGTAATGGTTAGTGTGCTCACCTCGGGTGTGGTAGAACGTGGGTTCGAGCAACGATCGGGTCAAACTAAAGATTTTAAAATTGGTATTTGTTGCTTCTCCACTAAACACGCATACAGTTTACTGAACAGTCTCTATGAAGTATGAAGTAAAGTGTTTTGTAAATCGAATAGAACCACATCAAAATTAACTGCATTAATATCATATGGCCATCTTATCTCCCAATCAGAGTGCATTTTATAGAACATATCGGCATTTACAACAAAATCTTTAGAGAAAAGAAAAAAAACCAGATCAGATCTGAACTGACTTCCAGGAGTAAAAAATCATACCTGAACCATGAAGGACTAATTACAGTTTTATGATTATCTTGGTTCACCATAGCAACCTTATTGGACACGAGAAAGATACTACTATTACTAATGATGAAATCAGTAAGACAAAATTCAAACATGCAGTAGAGTGTGAGTTCAAGCCCTGATTGAACCAAGGACTATGAAATTATTATTGGCTGCTTCTCTGCTAAGCACACAGTATTAAGGAATACGAACAAAGGCTGGTTTGATCTGAATAGAGATAATGTGGCCAGGTGGAGCGACATGTTTAACTGCACTATAAATATCATACTCAGCATGTTGGTTTAATACAAAGCAGACATCATCTCTTAGAAATGTAACTTGTTCTTGATGTAACTGAAAAATTGCTCATTTGGTGTTAAACAACAATCATTCATTTTTGTTAGTCCGAGATTCTTCTGCCGTCCGACTGCTTTTTGTTCGACTTGCTGGAGCCGTGGGACGTCAGAGCGCTCTCCATAAGGAAAACAGCGGATTTGCCGCTGTAGCTCTGTGTCGGCACATTTCCACATTCTGTGGCTATCGGATTTTATTTTCTATCCGAAACCCTTATATAAATCGCTTCACCAATCATTTTTCTATTCATTCATAACCATCTTACCCTCAGAAAGTGGTGTTACAATCCATTACAGCACGATTTTGCCTTAGATCCTATGATTTCGTCATTTCACTTCCATTTTGACTTTTTTTCAAACATTTGTCATGTGACTTCTAAAAAACTATGATTACCGCAATGTATCATGGGAGATGATTTGCATATATACAAACAAACAAATATTTTTATTGCCAATCATAGGCACCTGTTAAGGCAGAACAATTAACATAAAATTTAATGCAGTTGATTACATTGATTGGTAATGATTTTAACAGCAATAGTGAATTACAGATAACCATAAGAAGAAAAAAAAAATGATCTTACCTTGTCCAAAAAGGGGGGAGAACGTAACACATGCTCTTTCCGAAGCCTGTGGGTAACACTGCCATTGAATCTTTTCTTTCCAACACATTTTGTATTATTTCCTTCTGCTCTGATTTGAGTTGTAGATGGAACTGTTTGTCCTGCAGAATACGCTTAAATATATCGTCTTCCATGTGATTTGTATGTTGTTTACGTAGTATATGCAAATAATTTGGCACGTTGCATTAAGTAGCTCCCATCATTCAATTAGTACCGCGAGATCACGTTTGTAGATTCCAAAATGGAAGTGAAATGATGAAATCATAGGATCTAAGGCAAAATCGTGCTGTAATGGAGTGTAACACCACTTTCTGAGGGTAAGATGGTTGTGAATGAAGAGAAAAATGATTGGTGAAGTGATTTATATAAGGGTTTCGGATAGAAAATAAGATCTGATAGCCACGAAATGTGGAAATGTGCCGACGCAAAGTTGCAGTGGCAAATCCACTGTTTTCCATATGGAGAGCGCTCTGACACCCCACGGCTCCAGCAAGTCGAACAAAAAGCCGTCGGACAGCAGAGGAATCTCGGACTAATTTTTGTATGCTTGATATTCTCAAGGAGTAACAAAGTAAATTATATTGACAAGTGAATCAAATAAGAATTAAGATTGACTTCAGAAACTTAGGTTTAATGGCAAAATTGATGGGAATTGTTAATTAGTTAGAGGAATCCATGGTGTTCCAGTGTTCGAAATTTCCGGTCGTCCGATCGTCGATGACGACCAAAAACGAGTACGGATGACCTGATTTTGTAACAAAGTTGTCCGAGTGACGACCTGAAATTTTCTTTTACCCAGATGCTGAAATTTATTCTTATCAAGTTTTGACACTTTGTGAGTAGATTTTCCTAAATTACCCCTTAAAATGGCTATAAATATAAAACTCTTTAAATAAACATCATCGGAACTTTGGCATTGTTGATATTTGATTGGAATCTAATACTGATGCCGTTTCCGGTTATTACTCGTATTTTATCAATTTCCGTTTCTCAAACATGTGGAAGTTTGTGTCCGGTGCGAATTGAATAACAGGTTTAGAAAAGCTGGTTTATGTGCCAGGAAATGACCAGATTACATATTTTTGCACATTTTAATCCAGAACTTCTGGGTGCCTTGTGACTTGTCAAGCAAAAATTTCAGTAAAAAAAACCTACTATTTGAAGCTGAGATTTATGTGCCAGGATATGTCCAGAATGCAGGATTTTGCAGCATTTACCCCAGACCTTCTGGGGGCCTTGAACCGACCCCCTGCCGTAAGGACCACCTTGCAAGCGAGGTGGGCAAGCCTGCTTTGCGGGCTTGATTGGACATCCAAGCAATTTTTGAAATTTTGATTTAGGTTGTCCAAATGACTACTAAATATTTTTGGGAGTTTCTAACACTGGTGTTCTGAGATACAAAAGACTGACTGTATATTCTAATTTTATGTGTATATTGTATACAAATGTTATAATTATAGTTGGCCATGATGGATATGTCTGTATATCTATCCTCCATGAGCCTGGTGATGACAAGTGGGGTTATGAATCAGCATCAGAACGATGGTTACCAGTACATACTGTGGAGACCATTCTAATAAGTGTGATATCAATGTTGGCTGATCCTAACGATGAATCACCTGCTAATGTTGATGCTGCTGTAAGTAGTGTAGAAATAGTGAAAAAAAAGTTTAAACAGTGATGATCAACAAAGCAAACAATCACCTCTCATCTTAACTAAACTCACTGGATACTAAAAAAAACCATGACATATGACGTTGGAAATCCAGGTCCTAGCTTGGGACAGGAACAAAAATGTGTCTAGGTTAAACTGGTTAACGGGATCCAAACCCTCCCCTCTTGATAACTGGATCTCCAACAGCATTACATAAGAATAAGAATAAGAATTTTTATTGTCCAATAGAGGGGCAAAGTCATTACAGTGATTCGTAAACAATAACATTAAAAATATAAATATTATACGTTACAATGAACAAAACTGCCCATAAAATATACTAAATACTTACGGGTATACTAATAATAATTAAGTGCCATCGACTGACATTGTTGGCCACATCAGACATCAATGGTTAATTTACATGTAGTATAGTGGTCAAGTCCTCCCCGTGTCCTAAGCACATGGACAAGTACTGTACATATATAAAAAAAAACAATGAAAAGCCTGCATAGATTCACTTCCACTCAAAAAGACCACATACAGTCAAACCTGTCCATGAGATCACCTGTATTAAAAGATCACCTTTTTTTGTCCTGTCATAGAAAATTTCATATGAAATGAGCTTCTTATAAGATGTCACTTGTCTTAGAAGACCACTTTTTCTTTGTTTCAAAGGTGACCTCTTAATACAGGTTTGACTGTACTATCATAAAAATGAATGAAAACATAAACATGGACAGTACAATAGAAGGGTCAGTGAATGCTCATAGTTAAGTGACTGGTAGCTAGGAAGATATAATCTGTTGGTTAGAGATCATTACTCTTAGGGCAAAAAAATCATAACTGATACTCCTAACAGATTTAATATCAATTAGTCATAAACATCTAAAGAAATTAAGAATCTTCATGGGAGACCAGGATATCTAACAGTAGGAACAAGGAATATGTCATCTATTGCAGGTCATATCATATGTTCGACTTGAAACAGTATAAAATCCTCTACAAAGACTCTTTTTTTTCTCTCATTTCTAAGCCACCTGAACATATTATCAATATTTATAGACAACACACAAATGTACATACAGTGCTCCCTCGGTCTATCGCCAACCTCGCCTATCGCCAAAATTCTCGTCTGTCCCGATTTCCCCTGTTAAAAATACCCCGTTATACTGCCAAACTCGGCTACCGCCATCCGCCACAGGTTTTCAGACACAAAAATCGTAAAACCAATTTAAATTCCCCCGTTAGTACCACCCACAACTACCTTTTGACAGCTGTGTATTGATCGGTAATTATGGAATGTCAAAACTGGTCATCGGACACGGTCATTGATCTCATAGTTGAGGGTCGGAACAGGTAATCAGTTGTTTTAATTAGAATAATTATCTGTATTTACTTTTCTAGTGATTACATTTGTACTTTTAATCCTGAGTAAAATTTGTAATTTAATTAGTTGTCATAAAAATGTCGTGCTTGAAGAGAAAGCGTAATTAGACGACAAACAAAAACGTGCAATTATAAGTTATGCAAAGGAAAATCCAAAATTAACATAACAACAAATTGCCGATAATTTGACAATTAAATGGGATCTTTCAATAACCCCTCAAATGAAGATGAACTGTTGCTGTCACGTGTTTATAATGACCTTGATGTCCCGAGCTACAAATGACGGTTCAAGAATTTGTCAACATTGACAAAGATCTGCAAACTAAACAGGACATTTCCGATGTGAATATAATTATTCTAATTTATTTATTTATTAAACATGTTTTATTTATACTTATGTATTTGTACAAGTGCAAAATGCATATCCGTCGAGTTGAAAGTTTATCTTTTCATATGATCACATAACTTCCGGTTTTCAATGTCCCTCAGTTTATCGCCAAACTCGTTATACTGCCAAACTACCAACTGCACAGAATGTGGCAGTTTAACGAGGGAGCACTGTACATTTGTAGCATACATATATATTTTATATTCACTTCAATCAAATGAAAAAATCCGCCGGCTCCTGTTCTAATCCATGTTGGAAAGAGGGAAGCCTGAAAAAAAAAATTGAAAGTCAAATTGAATATCAACATAGAACTTGATTGATGATGAAGGTGTATATAAAAAGTTGCCTTTGAGACAAATTAAAAAAAGACCTATTTTTTTAATGATTAAGGCTATTATTGAATAAAACTAATATGAACATTGACATAAAGTAGGAATTCATTTCTTGCTATGAATATTAAAGATGTAGGGGCTGAAGCTGCCTTGATGGCATAATTGTTTGCTGCTTATATCTAATAAGCAAGCTGTATTTTGAAATAAATCCAAAGACTGATTGCCTCAATAAGGATAATGTGTGGTAATGGAGTGATAAGTCTACAAGTGGAACTGTTGTTTCAGTAGACTAGCATTATAAAAATCAACCTCAGATTGTTGGTCTATACAAAATATTTGTTCCAAGGACTACATTGTACCATCAGATTCATCAATATTAGACCTGGAATATACACACACACATCAAATGATTTCAACCAAAAAATGTTTTAAAGTACATGACATTGTAATTATTTGACTCTTGCAGAAAGAATTTAGAGAAAACAGAGGTGATTTTAACAAGAAAGTAGCAAGATGTGTACGAAAAAGCCAAGATGACTTCTTATAGCACAGGCTGACGTTGCGCTGCATTTATATCAGGTATTAAAATAAGCATTTAACACAGGCTGATGTTGTGCTGCATTTATATCAGATTTCATTAGCATTTAAATATATTTATATTAAGATAAACATTGGCATATATGTCATGGTCTTTTTTTTTGTATTTAGTGGATTGGGGTGATAGGTAGTTATGTGTTTTTAGCTCACCTTGCCAAAGGCAATGTGAGCTTCTGCCATCACTTTGCGTCCGTCATCTGTCTTCCGTTAATTGTTCACATTTTAATCTTGTCCTCTGAAACCCCTCAGCCAAATGAACTGAAACATGGTAGGAAGCATCTATGAAAAGTCCTCTATAAAGACTGCTCATTTCGTCTCGATCCAGTAACAAACATGGCTGCCACAGGCAATTCTTGTTTCTGATTGGCCGATTTTTTTAAATCTTCTCCTCTGAAACCGCTTGACCAAATGAACAGAAACTTGGTAGGAAGCATCTATGGAATATCCTCTATGAAAATTGCTAATTTCGTCCCCGATCCGTTAACAAACATGGCCACCACAGGCGACTCTTATTTCTGATTGGCTGATTTTTAAAATTCTTCTCCTCTGAAACTGTTTGGCCAAATGAACCAAAACTTGGTAGGAAGCATCTATGGGCGGTCCTCTATAAAAAGTGCTCATTTCGTCTCGTTCCATTAGCAAATATGGTCGCCACAGGCAATTCTTGTTTCTGATTGGTCGATTTCTAAAAATCTTCTCCTCTGAAACCGCTTGGTCAAATGAACTGAAACTTGGTAGAAAGAATCTATGGAAGGTCCTCTGTTAAGATTGCTCATTTCGTCCCGATCCGGTAACAAACATGGCTGCCACAGACAATTCTTGTTTCTGATTGGTTGATTTCTAAAAAATCTTCTCTGAAACCGCTTTGCCAAATGAACTGAAACTTGGTAGGAAGCATCTATGGAAGGTCCTCTATTAAGATTGTTCATTTCGTCCCGATCCATTTACAGACATGGCTGCCACAGGCAATTCTTGTTTCTGATTGGTCGATTTCTAAAAATCTTCTACTCTGAAACAGCTTGGCCAAATGGACCGAAACGTGGTAGGAACATCTATGGAAGGTCCTCTATAGGAATTGCTCATTCCGTTTTGATCCGTTAACAAACATGGCCACCATAGGCAATTCTTGTTTCTGATTGGTCGATTTCTAAAACAGTTTTCTTCTGAAACCGCTTAGCCAAATAATATGAAACTTGGTAGGAAACATCTATGGAAGGTCCTCTATAGGGATTGATCATTTCGTTTTGATCCATATACAAACATGGCCGCCACAGGCAATTCTTGTTTCAGATTGTTCGATTTCTAAAAATCTTCTTCTCTGAAACTGCTTTACCAAATGAACCGAAATTTGGTGGGAAGCACCTATAGAAGGTTCTGTATTAAGTTTCCTCAAAGCAGAATGAAAGGTGAGTGACACAGGCTCAGCCCACTGAGCTTCTAGTTTTGTTATTGGTGTAATTGTTGACCATCACTGATTAAGCTTTCTTTTTATCCCTGATACTGGACCAAGTGAGCCTTTAGTTTATATGTAATCTTCATTTGATGATATTTGCTGCACATTAATATTCCTCAGTTTATTTTTTATTGTTAAGATAAGACTACAATGTATTGTGAGTGAGTGATTGTTGTTTAATGCTAATTCAGCAATTTTTCAGCTATATCATGGCGAGAACAAGTTAATTTTCAATGAGATGATGATGATGTCCTCTTTGTTCTTTGTTTTATAGTGCTAGCTCACTGAAACAGCAGTCTGCGGATAAACATGTCGCTCAATTCGGACACATTATTCTGATCCGAACCAACCAGTCTGCTCTTTCTCCTTAATTCTGCGTGCTTAGCGGAGAAGCAACAAATATTCTTTGGTTTGACCCGACCTGGGCTCGCACCCATGATCTACAGCACTCGAGGCGAGCACGCTAACCATTAGACCATCAATGTGGTCACAATGTATTGTAAATCCTTAATCTTCCTACATGTTTTCAGAAAACAGATAAAGAGGTGTTATATATTCCTCATTTATCTGTAATTTGGGCATTTTTACCTTTGAACTCCACCAGTGATATTGTCGGTATCAATTTACTAACTCTGATACTGAAAATTATCAGTCAATGTGACATCAAACACATTATGACGTTACAGATGGAATAACGTCTGATTTAAAGATCTCAACAAACACTATTACTAGTGATACTGTCAGTATTGTTATAAATACTGTTATAGTGACAGCCGGAAACTTTGAGCCGTAATGAAAGGGGGAGGTTTGGCACTTTAAAATCTGATTCAACCCACCATTTCTTTAGAAATGCCTGTACCAAGTCAGGGTCATTACGGTTTTCACAGTTTTCCGGTTGTTGACTGATTTTGTCTGTTTATATACTTGTGAGTTTTGACTTTCCCTTTGTAAGATTGCTCGGAGTTCGGTAATTTTGTTATTACCCTTATTTCTTAACCTTCAAAACCTGACATTTTTTTATATTTAGTTGTTCCACTACACAATATGCTTTATATCAGATTGAATTGATCAAATGTATACTAAAGCTTTCTTGTATTGACTGACTCAGTCTATGTTTGAAAATTGGTGCTTTATGAAAAATTTTAAATACAAAAAGTTACTGCAGTCAAACCTGTATTATGAGGTCACCTTTAGGACAAAGAAAATGTGGCCTTATAAGACAGGTGACCTTATAAAAGAGGTTAAATTCATATGAAATCTTCTATGACTGGACAATTAAAATGTGACCTTTTAATACAGGAGACTGCTTAATAGAGGTGACCACATGGGCAGGTTATACTTTATTGCTATAAACAGGATTATTAGGTAGTGTTTTGTCTTGTCTTTTTCAGAAATCATCTTCAGGAATCTAACCATTTTGTGGCCTATTAGCATGACAGAAGAAAATTAAAAGTTCAATTTGATGGAAATGAGTCAAAACCAGACATTGAGAGAGGAGTTAATTCTCAGGACTATTTCTATTACTCACAGATTTACTCATTGTGTAAATAGCCATTATGGAAAATCTGTGATTTTCATGTGGACAAAAATGTGGGGGGGTTTTTCTGTTAATTTATAGAAACTGCAAAACTGACACAAATATTAGAAGCGAGACTTTAATCTTGTACAAATGTACTAACGTAAGTTAGATGGCTTGCTGTAGTAATATTGCGTCTGGACATGCTTGTTTTGGAGCGGTTATTTGTATACCTATTTACTTTCTGTCATGTAGTATATATTTTAAAATCTCATATTTTTTTTTTCATTTTGTACATCTTGTACTCACTTATCTCAGAACATCAAGACTTATGCAATATATAATGGTCTCAGTAATAATATGCATTTTACAGAGCAAAAGGAATGTTTTGTTTTAAATCTTCATAAACTTTCGTAATTTCATGGTTCCTAATAAAATGGTTGTTCTACTGATGGTACTCATTTGTTTGTTGGTAAGATATTTCTGACCATTGTTTGTGTTGGTAAGGAGTTGTCTTTATGCAACACAACTGATAGCAGAAAGTTTATAAAAGAACATGGAAAAAGTCTAGGAATCCCTTTCTTTTAGGCCATGTTCTTCAAACTCGGGCACTATTTAATTTGTTTTTTTGTTTTTTTTTGTAAATACAAATGTATTACTATACTGCTTCTCCTGTTTCAGGTTCACATTGAGTCTCTAGTTATAATTTTTAGCTCTATTTTACAACATTTGGAATTTGAAATAATATGAAATAATTTATTGTGTACTTAAATATGAAGGAAAAAATAATTGAAAAATTCAATTACTCACCATATTTGGTCACTTATCAAATATTCATAAATTTTATGAAAATCAGACTAAATATTCAGGCCAAAAAATCTCTTTAGAACTGGTTGTCTATAAAAATCTTACATGGACAATAGTTTAATGTTATCTTCTTTTTTAGTTCACCTTTGGTCGTCCATGGGAACTATTGCCATCACTTTGCATCCGTCCTCTAAGCTTTTCACATTTCAAGCTTCTTCTCCGAAACCACTGGGCCAATTGGAACCAAACTTAGCAGGAATTTTCCTTGGATGGTCCTCTACAAAGTTTCTGTTTTTCGTTCCAGTCGGATATTCAACATGGCTGCCAGGGCCAATAATATGCTCTGATTGGCTGAAATTTCAAAGATCCTCTTCTCTGAAACTAATGAACTGACTGAACCCAAACTGTAAATGAATGATCATTGGAATGTCCTTTACCAAGTTTCTGTTTTTTATGTGGATCGGAAATCCAAGATGGCCGCCACCGCAGGACATATATTAACATTGGACCCTATGGGAAAATGTTCAAATGCCTTCTTCTCAGAAACTACAAATATGATTAAAGCCAAACTGTACATGAATGTTCATTGGATGGTCCTCTACAAACTTTAGGTTTTTTGTTCAAATATGAAATTCAAAATGGCGGCTATGGCAGGACTTAGTTTAACATTTTTTTTAATGCTGATTGGAAATCCAAGCTAGCCACCATCTCAAGTCATAGATTTATGGGGGACCCAGTTGGAAATCAATCATTGGAAGGTCCTTTACAAACTTTGTGTTTTTTATGTTGATCAGAATTCCAAGATGACTACCACTGCAGGACATAGTTTTTACATAGGACCAATTGGTTCTTTTTATAACCAGGTGAACGATACAGGCTCTTGAGAGCCTCTGGTTTCAATTGTTTTTTATTTATTTTTTCGAGGGAAAGGAGGAGGGGATGATTGTGCCACATCTTCAGGAAACAAGTTGTAAAAATGTTGATCAAATTTTGTATTTTATTGTATTTTAGATACATTTTGTTATTGTAACAGTATGGTAGTGTGACATGTAAATCAGTGTTCAGACATTGTATCGATGCTTAAATAATTCTAATGTAAACACAATATCACATCTACTGCAGTCCTCGAAATGAAAATTTGAATTTACTAGTTCAAATCAAATTCTTGAATTTATTTTTAACTAGTTCTAAATAAAAACTGAAAAATTTACTGGTCTGAACAAAGTTTTGCTGGTCTTGGGCTGGAGGACCGGCACTCATCATGAGGACTACTACTGGACTGTTAAGTCTTTGTACACTATAGGTCTAATTGGTATTTTTATTTAGGCTTGTGGTTAATTGTAAAACTTTTTGTTTATGTAGTAAAAATAGTTTTTGCCTGTAGTCTGAAAAATATGGATTACATGTATATATTTCTTGTCAGATACAAAGCGAAAAATTTAAATGGTAGACTAAGAAAAGGTATAACAAAAATTACTGGAAAATTTCACAATTTGTTTTTTTTTTCTTATTCGACAACAATGCACGAAAAATACTCTCATGTGAATTATTTTAGCAACATACTCAATACCGTGTTGAACTCTAACCCTCGGTGAAAATTGTTTATTGTGATCATTTTGCTGATAGTTATTATGTTGAGTTTGTCTTATGTTGTAAATTTCACAAATCAAAAGCTGACAACAATGGGACATTTTGGTTAGAGAATAATATATTTTCACAATTAAAAGCTGACAAAAATGGGGCTTTGGTTAGAGAATAAATTTTCACAATTAAAAACTGACAACAATTGGACATTTTGGTTAGAGACTAAATTTTCACAATTAAAAACTGACAACTATGGGACGTTTTGGTTAGAGACTACATTTTCACAATCAAAAGCTGACAACTATTGGACATTTTGGTTAGAGACTAAATTTTTTACAATTAAAAACTTGACAACTATTGGACATTTTGGTTAGATACTATGACAGAAAATGTCATATGTAACCAGAATCTCGGTAAAGGTATATATAGTTCACAAACATTTCCAAATATTGTTGACTTTGCTCAATTTTAGGACTCAGTTTTAATGTTAATCACCTCCCTCAGTGAATCAAATGGACTGTCTTGAGAAAAGTTGCATATATGTACAGTATACATGTATGCATTGAAATTCTAGTCACTATACATGTGTTGATCCAAGTCAGTATGGTTAATTTTAAGTACCCATTAATTAAAGTTTGACCATGATGATATTATCAGTGAATTAACTCCCTTCACTAAAGTGAATATTGAAGACATCACGGTACAATAAAATAATTGTATGGATCTCATGAAATATCATCTCTGAGACAGAATATTAAGCTATGACAGTCTTCGAAATTAGACTTTCGAATTTACTGGCCAGAAAACTTCAAAAATAGAATATTTATATAGATTCTATTGAAAAAATTTGGCAAAAGTCACTGGTCCGAATCAATTTTCACTAGCCGTGGGCCACCGGACCACTGTTAAAGTCAATGACTGCTATGATGAGCCCCAATGAACATGTCAACAAGCTTTATATTCCTCTGTGTGGCTGTTATTTGACTGATACATGAAATCTGAGATAAAGCTAAGAGAATTATATCTTATTATCTCCCTTTACCCAAATTAGTGAAGGGACAAAATGTCTCTTGAATGCAACTAAGCTTAATTTGAGCAAATCTAGATATTAATATTGTTAACATATAAGTCATATTAAATTGTCTTACAACAGATTCCATATCATTTGGGTTTTCCATGTTTTTCATGTCTACAAGTCGTTTCTGAGCTGTGTTTTTTTTTCTACAAACAGAAAAATAAATACTTGTTTATTTCCAAGAAAATTGTATATTTTCACCAAAAAGCTTTGAAGTGCTATATAAATTCTTAAGTATTAATTTATGATGCTTTTTTCAGTATTTTATAGATTTAGAATAGTGCTATTTATTTTTGCTGGTAATAATACTGATATTGAGGGGAAAAGATATATTTTTACAAATAAATCTGCAGATTAGATTTAATTTTTCTGCTGTGAAAGAATGTCATTAAGTTTGATAGGACAAGAGTGTTCTACCATTCCTTGATATGTACAACCCTATGCCATGTTTTCTTACCAGTTGTACATGTACTTTTGTATACTGATAGTTTTTAAAGGAAACATGGCAGGAATTAATTTAGCAAAAAAGAATCCTACTGCCATTTTTTTTTTATTATTATTTTTTTTTCAGTTTTAGTTATATTTTCACTGTATTATATGTTTATAGTGTTCTACGATGACCATCACTTGACAAAATGTCTCATGTCTGTCATATGAGAATGAAATGAAGGAGCAGAATTTTAAATTAGATTATTAAACAAATTGATTGTGTGATGAAGTAGATAAGAAATATACATCTACAATTATTCTTAAAAATAACTGCATTATTATTGTCATACTGTACATACATCTATTGAAGTATCATATTTCATGGAATTATTTATGTTTGAAATAAAAAATGCACCAATATTTAAATTGTCTTTTTACCTGCCTGGTCAGTGGCAAGTGCAGGTCTAGGAAACACTTTCTCTGTCTGTCCATCTGTCTAACGTCCATCCATCAAAAACACTGAGATGGTACCTCTTTTGTGTGATCTGTTTCAAAGACAGGGCATGCATACACATGTATTATGGTATACCATCCTCCGTTCGTCCACATGACCAACTGTGAGCTTTTGCCATCATTTGGCATCCTTCGTACGTCCTAAACTTTTCAAAATTATCTCTGATAACGCCTTCCTGTGCTCAAGATGGCTATTCTTGCTCAATCTTTTTTTCCAAATGCTTTATTACTGCTTTATTTTAGGTCAGAATGAGCTCAAATTTAAACTGCAGCTGCATGACGAAGAGTAGTATAAAATATAACCACACTTGGCTGTGATGCTTCTTGGATTTTACCTTTCACAATTCAAGATTATTGCTACTTTATTCAAATCAAAATGGGCTCAAATTGAAAATCGGTGAATGATTACAGGCTCCTGTGAGCTCTAGTTTGACTTGCCACAATGTGGTCTCCTATACAAGTGTGTGTATCTCCTGGACTAGGAAATGGTGGACTCCAACATCTAACTTCTATTCCTTATATGGGTTTTAAACCATGTATAGTAAAATATATTTTTAGAATTTAGGAATGATAGTTTAGACCTGCAACACATTCAAAAATTACAATTCAATTCAATATAATTCCAGCAAATTCCATGTTTCTATGGTAAAAACGGTAAGGAGCATGCATGTAGTGCTTTATAGTTTTTATAGTAGTAGAAACGTTAACAAATAACATTATGCTGCCACTAAGGCGAGATGTTCTGTATCTGTGAAAGTACGTTGTATAATTCAATTCTGGTAATTAATGTAAACAACAGAAACGAGAGCGCATAATCTATTTCGTTACTTGCGGGATTCCAGTCTAAAGTCGTCAGGTTCAATTCTTTCACCGCTACTTGATATTCCCGCTGTTGGTTCCAGTTTATAATGGGGGAAAAACGAGTTTTATATACAGTCGTTTGCCATGAATGAGTTCGCAATATGGCCGACGTCATTTGCGAAAAAAAATTCCAATTTTTTACTCCTTATTAAATCAGTGTTATTTACCTTTGATTAGTAATGTTCACATTTTACACAATGCCAAAATGTTCCAAAATTAGGCCAGTGACGTCATTTAAGGAAATACCTTGTAATTCGGTCAAAATATCGTCTGTCAAAAAATGGCACCGCACGGTAAACAAATGACACCAGAGGAGAAACAAATCATCGTAGCTTTGTCACAACAAGGATATTCTAGCTACAAAATTGCTGAAATGATGGGTTAAAACAGGAGAACAATCAGTAAATTTCTCAGGAGGCGACGGGTGCGAGGATCGGAAGAAAACTTACCGCGAATTGGAAGGGGTAGAAAAACGGGAGTTCGGGGAGACAGGATTATGTACGGTATGCTTCTTTCGGACAGAAGACAAAGCTTAGGAGAAATAACAGACCAATTTAACCGCCAGTTTGTGACCAAAATTTCTTCTAGAACAGTTCGGAGGCGTTTGAACTTTGAAGGATACAAAAAACATCCAGTTTGTAAGAAAACTACGATTTCACCTGTCAACCGAGAGAAAAGAAAACGATTTTGTCGATCAAAATTGATGTGGAAAGTGAGAAATCATTGGAAAAAAGTTATTTTCAGTGATGAGACGAAGATTGAGATTGGAAATAACAGGAAAGTTTATGTTTGGCGTAAAGTGGATGAAAGATTAAGACCGGAATGTAATGGGTTGTACCAGAGTCGAAATTACAAAACGAAATTCTCTCATGTTCTGGGACTGCATTTCGTATTATGGGGTAGGTACACTAACTCCAGTTGTTAGCAATTTAAATAGTGAAAAGTATATAAACATTTTAGATGACAATTTATGGCCGGTCATTGCCCAACATTTTCCTACAAGCCCCTACATATTCCAGGAGGACAATGCCCCATGCCATGAGTCTCGGGAGGACAAATCAGTGGAAAACGGAAAATGATATTCCAACTTTAGAGTGGCCCCCACAAAGCCCAGACTTAAATATAATAGAAAATGTGTGGAAAGTTATAAAAACAAAAGTTCAACGACGAATAGATGACATTCGAAATACTGAGGACCTAAAAACTGTTGTTGCTGAAATTTGGACCTCACTTCAACTACATTATATAAGAAGTTTATATGACTCCCTTCCAAGGCGTTTACGGGTTATTTTAAGAGCTAGAGGCAATATCACAAAATACTAACAGTTTGAGGTAAGTTTTATTATTTATTTCAGTAAGAAAAACTATAATTTTTCTCTGCTTGGAACACAAACGTTGAAATGACGTCGGCCATTTTGCGAACTCATTCATGGCAAACGACTGTATGTCACTGTTGGTACAAATAGACTGGAAACACTTAGAATTATTTGTTTGGTTAGTTTGGACTGAAATTACTTACAATAAAGTCTAGCTATAGCTTATGGTGGATCAAATACGCCTTTTGTTTCCTATTTTAGTCAGATAGTAAGGCGGGTCGATTGCTGGGACCAGTCCCCCGGCTATATTGAATAGGAACGTAAGTCGTTGTTCCTTCCTTCATTCCTGAAGTGTCGGAATATCAAATTCATTTAGTAACCGACGGATGATGCCTTCCTCTCTCGAACGGTAGTTTCCGCTAATAAAGCAGGATCCTCTGTGTTTGATAAGTTCAATCTTTTGCATAGGTGTTCCAAATTGTTAACCCATATTCGAGTGTGGATCTCACATGAGAGATGTACGCGTTTTTCCTACATTGTTCGGAACAGTGGCGTAGGAATCTTATAGTTGAGCTAGCTTTGTAGCAGACGTTATTGATGTGGGTACTCCATTTTAAATCGCCCGAGATCACAATTCCAAGATATGGGTTTTCTGGGACTGTCTGGAGGTATGGTTGTCTAATTTATAGAAACATGATTATTATTTTTTTTTTACAAAGAGTACATAACACGTTTGGCGTTAAAACGCATTCCCCATGTTGATGCCAATGATTTTAGTTTCCCAATGTCTTCTTGTTATTTCAAGTGGTCGTTCATAGTTCTAACTGGACGATATACCAAACAGTCGTCGGCGAAAAGACGCCGGACTTGTGAGTTGACGCTGTCGGGTAGACCATTGACTGTCTGCCTCATGATCTTCTTCTATTAAAATTAAAGGCCTATAGTCTGTCTGAAAATGCCCTTAATCTTATTGATGATTATTTATCAAATAGAAAAACAATGTGTAAAAGTTGGTACCTACTTTAGTACATGGCAAAATATTTACAAAGGTGTTCCACAGGGATCAATCTTGGTTCCTGTGCTTTTTAATGTATTTCTTAATGACATTTTCAATTTTGTAAAAGAAAATAAACTAAATAAGAACAATGTCTATTTATTCACACAAGTCTTTAATGTTGAACAATGACCACGGTCATCTGCAATGAAACATAAAACATTGTAAACAATAATAAACACAGTCGAGTCCATAGTTATGTCATTAATGTATGGCACAGGCTACGAATACGATGGAAACGTATTCGTAGCCTGGGTTCTACAAGTACGACGGGCGGAAGTTGTGACTAAATGATCAATCGGTTTCCGGACATGGACACCTATTTTATGGAAATTAATCACGTATTGCTAGCATCTAGAGACTACGAATACGACGGATTTTTGTTTTCTTAAATATATTGTTTTTAGACATTTATTACTGTGATACTATAAACTTACGATAGTATTGTAATGACTTAAAAATTCTAGAAACATGTATTTGCTGCTATACAGAACATGATTGAAGACATCGCTACGAATTTAAAATGAAGAACTGCAATCAAAGTGATGATCATTTGCTTATTTAAGGTATATTATATGTGATTTTACCTTGTGTTTGGGCGTTGACCGTTGGAAATGGAACTAATTTTTTTCCCTCCATAAATACAGGAATAATCCAACTCCTTATAAATTAAAAGACCCGCTGCACTTTCTGCAACTTCCATGTTTTTATATTTGGACCCCGTACCAAGCTTTCTTGAGCAACGCTTATAAAGTTGGACGTAGTTATCCTGCTGGAATTTTTTTAGGTCACACTCTAAATCTGTAAAAGATTTATACTTTGCTCCAACACGGAGCGCAGTACCATCGTCGTCCATTTTAAAAATAATTAGTGTTGGGAAGTGTGAGTTGTACTCTGAGAAGTACTCATACCAGTGAAATCCATGGGCTTAATCGTGTATTGTAAGACTAGTTTTTCAATGCATCGGATTTTATTTGAATAAAAATAAACTAGAAACGAAAAATTATATAAAAAATTCATAAATTGTCATTTAATTAAATAAAAACAATAGAATTAAGCAAATCGAGAAATCCGTCGTATTCGTATCCTCTAGATGCTAGCAATACGCGATTGATTTCTGTAAAATAGGTGTCCATGTCCGGAAACCGGTTGATCATTTAGTCACAACTTCCGCCCGTCGTACTTGTAGAACCCAGGCTACGAATACGTTTCCGTCGTATTCGTAGCCTGTGCCTTAATGTATATATTGAATTATAACCCTCTATCTCCCCCTAAGTTTTTGGCTCCTGTAATGTCTCATTAAAGGTGACAAAGACTTGTCTATATCCTGGTATGTTGAAGAAGAAAACAAAAACATCCACACAAATCTCTGTTAGCTGATATACAAAAACAAAATCTAAAAGGTCAATGTCATGATTGTTAATCCATATTATAATCTGAATGCCAGGTCGGTGGGTGACTGGCACCGATAGATTTACGTTGTGGAGTACGACCCATATCATGTGAATGAGGTTCTGCTGGATGCGTGATCAACGGAGGAGTATTGGTGGTCGGCAGTGTTCCTTGTTCCTCAGGCTGTGTTTTGCTGAATTCCAAACGACGGCGCTCAGGATGTGTGTTAACTACTCTAGAACTATCGGATGAAAGGCCGGTCTTTGGGGTTGCAGGAACGTGTACTTTTCGCTCGTTAGGCACATTTGGTGAATAGGTCAATCCTGGTGTAGAACTGCTTTAGAGTCAGAAGTAGCCTGACCTACGGGATAACGAGTTGTCGGTTGTAGGATAGATGTTTTTGGGGTTCCCATTAATGTATCCGAAGTTGGTTTTGAAACTTGTTTGGTGTCAAAGGTTGATGTGGCAGGTACATTCTTACACCAAAGGTCATCCTGTATAGTCTTTGTTGTTTTGAGGCTCTTGGCGGATACATACTTTCCGAGAAACTTTCTGTTGCGTAAAGTAACTTTTCCCGAACCATCAACTTTTACTGCATATTGATCAAATTGACGGACTTCGATGATGACGCCAGTTTTGTCCCATTTTAGTGGGTAATGCCCTATCTGGTTCTGTATGCGCATACCATCGCCGATTGCCAGTGGAGGTAGTCGTTTGGTGTGTTCTGATAAGCGTTCGCCCTGTTTGATGTGGCGGTTTCTTAAAGCCTCTTCTCGGGCATCTAGGGTTTCCCTCCAGGTATTGTGGGGAGAGTATCTTCCTGGCGGAATCGGAATGAAATCCCTGATTGGATGACCAAAGACGCACATTGCAGGTGAAAGTTTTGTGTCTCTGTCAGGTGTATTTCTGTACTGGAGCATAGCCCGTTGAAATGCATCCGCTAATAACAAAATGAAAGCTAATCTGGACAAATTTCCGGCTATTGCCACTGGGAATAAATAAAAAAATGGGGATATAAAATTTTATTTGGATGGGAATGAAATTCTGTGTGAAAGTGAGGCAAAGCTCCTGGGGGTGACAATAGATTGTCAACTGAAGTTTAATACACATATCTCTGAAATTTGTAAAGGAAACAAAAAAGCTTCAAGGCAGTTAAATGTACTAACATGAATTGGAAAACATTTACCTAAATTGAGGAGACTTAACTATTTATCACTCTTATATTATGTCTAATTTCAAATATTTTCCTGTGGTTTGGCATTTTTGTGGGGAAAGTAATACTAAAAAAATGGAAAAGATACAAGAACGTGCCTTGAGGTTTATCTATGAGGAGTTTAATAGTGATTATGATACTCTTTTGTTAAAATCTGGTTTACCTTCTCTCAAAATAAGACGTCTACGAATGAAGGCCATAGAAATTTTCAAAATCCTTCACAAACAGTTACCGGCTTATCTAGATGACATTGTTAGTTTTAAACATATATCTTACTCTTTTAGACGACAACAAACAGTAGAAATTCCACAGATGAGAACAACAAATTTTGGTCTGCATGAGCAGCATTCAGTAAGGTATGCTGGAGCTACACTCTGGAATGAGTTGCCTGACGCGATCCGTGCGCAGACGAACCTAAACCAGTTTAAAAGTCTGATCAATAACTGGAATGGCAACTCATGCAGATGTGTCTCCTGCAGATCTTAATATTTCCATGCTTCATTTTATGTTGAGTGCTTTCAGATTTGTTTAGCTTTTAGTCTTGCTTTATTTATTTTTTATTTTTGCTTTGTATGTGCTTATTAGTCAAATTCTTTAGTGCTTAAATGTTGCATGCAATTTTGCTTTCCTTATGCTATGCTTATCAATTCAATTCAATTCAAATATTTTATTGAATAAATGCATAAATACAATATCCAATGGGATTGCACATCAGGCATAGCCTATGTAAGTGCTCTCCCTCAATAACTAAGGACATCAAGTATAATGATAAGAATAATTAATTAATTTACATTGTAATTAGTGTACAAAAATTTGTACTTAGGAGAAATTCAAAATTTTGTAATAATTTTAAAACTGTCCATTTATTCATTATAATTGTGAAATTTGCCAATTTAGAGTGTGAATAAGTTAACTTGTAATTAATATATTCTTCCGTATATAAGGATACATATGTATATGTATATATAGGCACATAAAAAGGCATATTCATACATATGCATACATACATGTATACACATGTACACATAAATATAGATATATATTTGTTTAACCATCTTAAGCAATAAATTAAAAAAGATTCAAAACAAATAATACAAAATCAAATTGAAAAATGTTAATAATAATAATCAAGTTTTTTGGTTCCACAAATAAAGGTGTGGACAGAGTTCATAATAAGTACATTATCATCAAAAGAAAGGTCAGGTGACCCCTTTAAGAGTACATCAATGTTTAGGAAGTCGGCTAAATCTCTCAGTTGAGTAAACAACAAAATTCTTTGACAAATGAAAAGTGGACAGACATTAAAGTTAGTAGTGAAAGTTATCTTCAACATCATTCCCACAAGGACACCTTGAACTATCTGACAAGTGTGACAAGAACTTGTGTTGGTTCAAGTTACTTGCCAAGTTTCTAAGTTGACAATGGAATGCTATGCTTATATATGTATGTGCATCTTGCTAATGCTTCAACTGTTGTCTTATGTTATATGTCATGCATGTGTATTTATATGTTTTTAAATGTATGTGTTGTTACTATTTTTATGTCGGCAAAAAGCTCTACAAAGCTTATGTTTGTAATGTTACACTGTAAGCCCGACTTAAAATAAAGGTTTTTATTCTATTCTATTCTATATTGATGAGGTCCAAGCACTGTTCGCTGGGAGAGAGGGGGGGGGGGAGGGGGGAGGGGGTACTCCGGACAGCACTGCTTCATCACGAGAGGTTTCTCCATTAACAATTTTCATTTCACAGAGAAAAGATCTGAACAGGTCGAGCAGTGATCTCCTAATGCCATCATGTTTTCTAGTTTGTGTAACAGACTGTAACGTGGGACTGTATCGAAGTCTTTTACTGAAGTCCAATATGGTATTTGTTTATAACTACAGTAGGTTTTTGTTATAATTTCATCTGCCATATCATCTATGGTAGTTGTAAAACTTTAGATAAGACGGGTGTCAGAGAGATTGGTCTTTTGTTTTCAGCAAAGGGTCGACCCCCTGTTTCCACACAGGTGAGACATTTGCATTTAACCAGTCCTTAGATAGGGTGCCAGAGTTGGTAAACCTTTGGACCATGATATGATGAGATTGATAGTAGTGAACCATCTGTTCGAAAACAGAAAGACACTAAATTTGTAACTAACCTTGCTGAATTTTTAGACAATGATGAAGTATGCATTAAATCTGTAGTGAGAATTGGGAAGAAGAAAACTAGCAACAAGGTGGACGTACCAGATGACCTGTTGAACGGTGATGAAATATTGGTAGATGGAGAAAGCGAGAGTAGTGTTCACACTAAACCAAGGCCCATGAAGGTAACATTTACAAACACTGATGTAAAGAAATCTTTTATGAAGCAGCTAAGTAAACTAAAAGATGTAGATGAATCAAGTCCATTCAAAAACATTAGTATTGCACATGATATGACAAAAAATGAAAGATATCAAAATAAAGCTATGTTTGAGGAAACTAAGAGACTAAATACCGAGGAGAAATCGGGGAAACACCGTCACATAGTCAGAGGCCCCCCATGGGCAAGAAAGATAATCAGAGTGGTAGCAAAAAGCAAATAAATCACTCTAAGTCTGTACATAAAACTGTAAATTCGCTTAGTTCCAATAGTTCAAATGTTACTGGTGGAAAGGATTTTAAACTTTTGACTGAACTTAAATGTGTTTATACAAATGCGGATAGTTTCATGAACAAATTTGATGAATTTAGAACCCGTTTCATTAACAATGAGTCAGACCCGCATATTATCATGATCACAGAAGCGTTGCCGAAAAACAGTAGATACAGTACATCTAAAGCAGAATTTAACCTTGAAGGTTATGACTTATTCCTAGAGAAGTTTCCTATACAAGATACTAGAGGTATTTTAGTTTATATTAAACAAGATCTGAAGGCGGTTTGAAGTGAACATAGACCAAGATTTTAAGGAATGTGTACTAGTAAAAGTAAACCTTAGAAACAGAGACAAACTTTTAGTTGGATGTATTTATAAAAGTCCGTCATCTTCAGATGAAAATCACGATAAACTAAATGAACTATTATTATATATTAGTAAACTTGAAGACTCTTATACTCATATTCTGTTAGCAGGTGATTATAATTTTCCAGATATAGACTGGAACTCATGGACAGCAAAAGAGAAGACGAGTTTGCACTTTTTAGAATGTATTAGAGATTGCTTTTTCCAACAGGTAGTGGAGAATCCTACAAGGTATCGTATTAACCAAGAGTCGTCTTTATTGGACCTTATCATTGTGAATGATAGTAACTATATTCAGAATATTGAACACTTAGATCCAGTAGGACGCAGTGATCATTGCGTATTGTCATTTACCTTAAAATGCTACCTTAACTATGAAAATACAAAGATTGAAAAGTTTAACTATTTCAAAGGAGACTATGATAAGCTACGTCAGGAACTAGATATTGACTGGAACGAAATATTAAATGACAAAAACACAACAGATATGATAGATATCTTTATGAGTAAACTAGCATTTGCCATGAAACATAACATCCAGACTAAACGTATTGGAAATAAGAAGGGTAACACACCACTGAGCCTGGAGGCTAGGCGCTCAATTAGGAAGAAACATAGAAGCTGGGAAAAATACCGATGTAAACAGGATAGCGAAAGCTACAAAGAGTATACTAAGGCCCGAAATAAGGCAAAATCTATTATCACAAAACAGCGGAAGAACCGTGAAAAACAAATAGCTAAAACAGCAAAATCAAACAGTAAAAATTTTGGTCGTATGTTAATAGTAAGAGAAAAACAAAATCTGGAGTCTCAGAACTACATACTGAACGAGATGGAATTAAAATTATTGCTTCAGACGATGGGGAAAAGGCTGAGATATTGGCTGATTTTTTCAGCAGTGTATTTACAATAGAAAACGATAATGATGAAACTTTACTCGAGAATATACAGTATGATGAACATTCAAATAACGACAACTTTACATTGACTGAAGTAAATAAGCTATTAAAAGAATCGAATACTACAAAATCACCTGGTCCAGACCAAGTTCATCCTAAAGTCTTGTATGCATTAACAGACATTATCGATAAGCCACTTTGTACTATATTCAACAGTTCTTTTAAGAGAGGGACAGTACCCGAAGGATGGAGAATTGGCCAAATTACAGCACTCTTCAAGAAAGAGAGTAAGAACTCTGCATCAAACTACAGACCAGTTAGTCTTACTAGCATCATATGTAAGTTAATGGAAAAGTTAATTAGAAAGAGAATCATTCAGCATATGGATAAATTCGACTTATTTAGTATAAAACAATTCGGTTTCATGGGTGGCAGATCTACCACATTACAACGCCTAAAGGTACTTGACCATTGGACAACTATACTCGATAATGGTGGAACTATCGATACCATTTATACAGACTTTATGAAAGCCTTTGATAAGGTACCACACATCAGACTAATCAACAAACTGCGTTCATATGGAATAAGCAACCAGACGTGTGTATGGGTTAAGAACTTTCTGAGTAACCACAAGCAAAGAGTACAACTAAATGGATCTGTATCAAAATGGCATAATGTGACGAGTGGTATACCGCAAGGCTCGGTACTTGGACCTCTATTGTTTGTAATATTTATCAACGACTTACCGCTGAACGTAGAATCTGATGTATACATGTTTGCAGACGATACTAAACTATACAGGGATATTGCCAACCAGAGTGACATTGAAATAATCCAAAATGATATCAACAACCTCTTTAAGTGGAGTGAAAAATGGCTTTTGCGCTTTCATCCTGATAAGTGTAAAGTCCTGTCAATCACTGGTAAACGCCATCAACAAAGAACCACAGATTACATGATGCCAACATACTCGGGATCATACGTCACCTTAGAATCCGTTGAATCGGAAAAAGATATTGGAGTTACAATAGACTCAAAGCTTAACTTCGAAAAACAAACCCAGACACAAGTAAACAAGGCAAATCAAATAGTTGGGATAATCAGGAGATCATTTAAATATTTTGACTTCAAAACATTCTGCTTATTATTCAAATCACTAGAATACGGTATGCGAGTAACGTTTGGAACCCATATAAAACTAAAGACATAGAGGCAATCGAGAATGTCCAACATAGAGCCACAAAAATGTTACCGGATATGAAGGACCTGACCTATGAAGAGCGATTAAGGAAACTAAAACTCCCGTCACTGAGATATAGGCGATTAAGAGGCGACATGATAGAAACTTTCAAGATAGTTACTGAAATCTATGACAATTTAAGCGTGTGACAGAGGATTTATTTCCCATCAACAAGCGTACTTTTCATCAGACTCGTGGACATTCACTAAAGCTAACTAAGAACAGATCTAGATTGGACATACGTAAATATTATTTCACAAACAGAGTAGTCGAAGATTGGAATAATCTACCAGAAACAGTTATCACGGCCAAAAACGTAAAGATTTTTGAAAACCACCCTATGATGTACGACCATACATATAACGATAAACAAACAACAATCGGAAGAAGACAGTTAAACCAAATAGACAACGAAGTAGAGCCAAATATAGAGGAGCAAGCTGATCTCCTGCGTTTGGAACAGACTTAGGTAGGACTTAGGTAGGTAGATATACGGATAATTGCTGGTGCTAATTCGGTTAACCATTTTGTTATGGATGGAAGGAAACTAGCTAATTAAGTTCCATATTTAACTATATTAGAAATGCGCTGTGTGTACTAGATAATATATCTACGGTTTGATAATTATTATCATAATTCTTGAACGAACGAGGAATATAATTGGGTGCTCCACAGTGGGGTGCTCCTACGAAGGAGAAATGTGATCTCATCTAAAACAATCGAAAGACACGCTCAATATATTGTAATCCAAATAGTGTTGTACTGTGCAGCCCACAATTATGATAAGTTCGAAAATGGAAAGGTAAGGATTTGAATTTTTTTCCCGTAGACCATGGAATTTGGGTACGAAATAGCCATCCAAGTTAAAACAGTGTAGGGAGTAATATTGGCACGAAGACCCACAGGATTGTCCTCGCTGTCTAACATACAATAATTTGACATGTCATTCAAGCATAAATTTCTATTTAATATTTGCAATTGTCAATTGAATTGACACTTCTTTTCGACTCCGATCAATGGTATTTTTTCATGCAATGTTCCAGCCCTTACAATTCCTATTAAGGAACAAATAGAAGCTGATAATTGCACGAAACAAGTGCCCGTGTTTCCAGAAGTATCATATGGGACTGGTAGCACGTACCGGTACGTCTGAAATTGAATACGTTCTGATAAAAGTCCATTTGGTTTTCACTTTCAGGAAGTGATAATTTCTGACTTGTATTGTTACAGTCAGAAATAAAAATAACAAAATAAAATTTGTTCAACTGTGACTTGATGTAGTATCACTCTTTCAATTTTTGATGGCTCTTTGATTATTTTCCTATATTTAAGAAATAATTCATGGTAGCCATACTGTGTTGTGAGTTTTAACAGTCATGGATATTGATATTTTACCTTGAGCGGCAGCAGAAATTCAGCATAAATTTAAATATTAACAGAACATGTTTTGACTTGGTAAGTCAGAAGCAACTTCTTACTTTCAGATTAAGAAATCGGCAACAACTACCGACTTAAAGGTTCCACAGATGAAATAAAAAATAAGATAAAATTCATTGCTAAAAATATGCTTCACCTGTGTTTTGGAATTTACTTCCTGATGAATATCGCAAATATACAAATTTTAATATTTAAAAAAAAATAATTTCCTGATGAAATGGAAAGGGTTGAAAGTGTACAGTCCACGAAAAGAAAATTTGGACTTACTGGTCCGAATCAAATTCTAGAATTTATTTTTATATATTTCTAAATAAAATCTGAATAACTGGTCCAAACAAAGTTTTACTGGTCTTGGCCCGAAGGACTGGTGCTCATCGTGAGGACTTGGTGTATAACATGCAATATTTCTTAATACTACATTTGTATATCTTGATATCTAGGTTTTATCTATTGCTGTTGCCAGTGTAAACCATCAATATAGTTACATAATTATCTGACAGATTTACTTAATGATCTGGTGTGTTGACATAATTATCTGACATGTTGACATAAAGATCTGATATGGTGACATAATTATTTGACATTGACATGATGATCTGACATGTTGACATAATTATCTGATATGTTGACATAAAGATCTGACATGTTGACATAATTATCTGACTTGATGACATAATTATCTGATATGCTGACATAGTTATCTTACTCATCAGCATAGAGATTGGACATATTGACATAATTATCTGACATGTCAACATATTAATCTGACATGTTTACATGAAGATTTGACATATCAACATAAATATCTTTAATCTTAAGTGTTGACAATTGACTGACAAGTCAACATAATTATCTGACATGTAGACATAATTATCTGACACATCAACATAATTATCTGACAAGTCAACATAATTATCTGACATGTAGACATAATTATCTGACAGATCAGCATAATTATCTGACAAGTCAACATAATTATCTGACATGTTGACATAATTATCTGACAAGTCAACATAATTATCTGACAGTTAATGATCTGGCATGTTGACATAATTATCTGATATGTTGACATAATTATCTGATATGTTGACATAATTATCTGAAATGTTGACAAAGATCTGATATGTTGACATAAATATTTAACATTGACATGATGGTCTGACATGTTGACATAATTATCTGATATGTCGACATAGAGATCTGACATGTTGACATAATTATCTGACTTGATGACATAATTATCTGACATGCTGACATAGTCATCTTGCTCATCAACATAGAGATTGGACATATTGACATAATTATCTGACATGTCAACATATTAATCTGACATGTTCACATGAAGATTTGACATATCAGCATAAATATCTTTAATCCTAAGTGTTGACAATTGACTGACAAGTCAACATAATTATCTGACATGTAGACATAATTATCTGACACATCAACATAATTATCTGACAAGTCAACATAATTATCTGACATGTTGACATAATTATCTGACACATCACCATAATTATCTGACAAGTCAACATAATTATCTGACATGTTGACATAATTATCTGACACATCACCATAATTATCTGACAAGTCAACATCATTATCTGACATGTTGACATAATTATCTGACACATCACCATAATTATCTGACAAGTCAACATCATTATCTGACATGTTGACATAATTATTTGACAAGTCAACATATTTATCTGACAAGTCAACATAATTATCTGATATAATTTATGAAATACAATCTGCTACTGTAAATATAAATAGAAACAGGGTTGTCAGTTACTGGTAATATCAATTAGATAATCCCCCAAAGGAACCCACATATATAAATGGGACCTATTTTTTTCTGCTCTGTGGTACAATGATTCACTCCTAAAGGATTTCTGCTAGTTGCATAGGACAAATTAAATGCACAACTCACTCTTACAGTTGGTCAGAAATAAGTACCTAGTGTATGGAGAAAGCTGGTTATGAGCTGGTTGTTAGTACTAGTAGTGGGTGTTATTGGTCCATTGCAAGACAATTTTTTACCCTATCCATTATATGATTTTTTTTCTTTGCCAATCTAAACCTCCGCCTTTAACCCTATTTAAACCTGTACATGATTTATTGTTTTAAGACTTTGCTTTCAACATGACCATAGCTGAAATTATTCTCACTTGAAGATAAACAATGAATCAATCGATCAAAAAATAAGAAGTCTTTATAGAGTACCAACTGTGATACATGTACAGTCAAACCTGTATTTAGAGGTCACCTTTGAGACAAAGAACAAGTGGTCTTTTAAGACAGGTGACCTCATAAAAGAGGTTAAATTCCCATGAAATTTTCTATGACATGTAAAGAAAAAGGTCACCTTTTAATACAGGTGACTGCTTAACAGAGATGATTGCATGGGCAGGTTTAGCTTACACATAACGACAATCTGAAAATTCTTCTGTGTTATATTACAAGTATTTCATGTATTAATTTTTGAAGATGTACTGCTGGGTAGAATATGTATAATAACACAAAACAAGGAACTTCGTCTCTGATGTAATCAGTTTCTGCATGTTGGAAGTAAAACTATGGTGCATAGTAGTTGTGAAAATCAGACAAAACTTGGCTTAAGAATGAAATAAAGCAGTTTTATTTATTTCAATTTGATTATTTAGAGATTTTGATCTCTATTTATTTTCTGGTCTATGCTCAGTAATAAAATCTATATATGTATCATTGAAAACAAAATTGATTTATGAAACATATGTTGTCTACCTTTTCTGTGTTGGATGGTGTCTGATAACAGCAAATTATGTTTATTAATATTGAAATTTGTTATCAAGGCCCCAGATTTTCATTTTTTATATACCTGTACAAGGCCTGGAATGAAATTTTCCACCTACCTACCCTCCAAAACTCCCCTTATCTAAAACATTCTGTTGTATCTTTTAAAATTCAAATTATTTTATTGGACATATAGCACATGATATGCATGATCCAAGTACATATGAAATACTACACAATATTAATATTGAAACTACAATATATGATATACAATATATAATATGATTTCATACTATAAACAACAATAGAAGACATACATTCAGTCAATAATAAATATTTCAATTAAGGTAGTTATGCTACACCACACTAGAGCAGTGTGATTTACCCTAAGACCAAAGGCATCTTTTATAAAAGAGCATAAAGCTTTTGAATTCTGAAAGGACTGAGGATTAATAAGATTTTTAATGTGTTTATTTTTATCTAAATTATCAAACTCTTATACATGCCGATTTTTTCTTGCGTACTTCTTTGTATGTCTGGCAATTGCAAGCTATAATAGAAAATGAATTTCATCAAAAAGAATTTTTTTTTTTTAATTTTACTGTTTTTTTTAATTATTAAGAAATACTTCTTAGTGGATGATGACAAAAAATCTGTCCTACTAAAAAGAAAACCAACATTTAGAGTAAAAACTTGTAGTGTCAAGGTCATTTATGTGTTTACAAGTTCAAGGTTAATGCAAGCACACTGAAACAATAGGATCATGCAGAGTTATTGGTTTTTATCGTCACACTCAACAATTCTTTAGCAATTTCCTGCCTACTCATGGATCCTTGAAGGATAACATTTTGTTAGTTCAAACAAAAAAATCATTACCAGTAGTCCCAATAGTTCATTATTTGTTATTTTTTAAAAACAAATTATGAGCCTCAAACACAAGCAATAAGTCAAGGACCCCCATAAATGAATTTCAACTATATCTGCTGACCAGACTTACTGGGAAAGGAAATCCTGGACAGATATGACAAATGAAATATGACCTGTGAAATCTGTGACCTTGAGTAGGTGTCTGGAAACCTTTACACTTGAGGTGGGAGTGGGCCATAAATCCATGTCATTGGTGTAAGGCTTTAGTACAGAAGTCAATAAGCTTAACTACATGTCCTTGGACACGGAGGCCCCCTGAAACAACAGACATTTATACAAAAATATTTGTAAATCATTGTGTGAAATTATACACAAATGCTTAAAAATGTCCATATACTAATAATTTAATTTGATTTTAATACTGCAATCTGATTGGCTAATCTACCTGGAGAAAATTTTTGTTATTCTCGATAACCTGTGTTGGTATTGTGATGTCATCAACGTGTTCATCCGCCAACGACAAATTCAAATAGTCACATGAAATAATCGTAATTAAAATCAAGGAATCATTAAATTTTGTTGTGAAAATTAAATTATAAAAAATATTTGAAATTGTTGAACAGGTTATACTTGTAAGTATAACCTGGTTTGGGTCAGCTTACGCTTTTCATAAACCACTTCACAGTTTATTAAGTGTAAACTGACCCAAACCAGGTTATATCGTATAACCTGTTCAACAATTTCAAATATTCTATCATTGAATTTGATAAAAATATAATTGCATTTTACAATAATCAACAATAAATTAAAATAATTCAAGATAATCGTCAGTCATCATTGTGAATTGTCTTTTTGCTATAAAATTATCCTCTTCAATATGTATTGGTGTTTAATGCCACTTTGAAATATCGTTGAAAGTGGCGATAAATACCATTTACCCACCCTTAACACTCTTATTTATTACAATGTTCAGTTTATGCCTGTCGTAAGGGAAATAACTCCTATAAAAGCATATAATTTTAGAACCAAATCAGGAATATGTGCAAAATGTCTTTTGTGATTTTAATGTCCTCAATTTCAGTCCTCTAAATGAAAATTTGAATTTACTGGTCCGAATTAAATTCTTTAAGTTATTTTTATATAATATCTAAATAAAAACTGAAAAATTTACTGGTCCGAACAAAGTTTTACTGGTTTTGGGCCGGAAGACCGGCACTCATCATGAGGACTGCAATTTAAATGCATCGATTTGGGTCTGTGCTCATTTAATTCTCAGTTTAACTAACAGATATAATTAATTACTACATACATAGTATCATGTGATTAACATCTTTAATATTTGTTTATTTATAGGATATAAAGAACAGTTAATGTCAGACAAGCTATGTGCTATTTTGTACCTAAGTTCCATGAGAATAACTGACTATGTTGAATCGATTTAAGCTAAAAAAGGGAGATAAATATGAAGACCTAGACGGTGAGGATAAAGTAAACAATATGGATATGACTGAACCAGCGATGAGGAGGGCGGCAGGTATAGAGGACACTACAACAGTGAGTGATGGATATACCAGCTTCTTGGAATTGAGACATAATCTGAGCCCTGTTGATGAAATAGGACCACCAAATGAAACATCTGAAGGTATGTGTTACTAGGATATTATATATGGACACAATGAATATATTGATAAGGTCATACTTAAAAAATAGCTGCTTTGCCGTTCCCTGACCTACAATTTGAGAAGTTGGTCGGTAGGCAATTTATATTTTTGTATTTAGTTTGAAAAATACATGTTTTTGTAGCAAAAACATGCTTAAATAAGTTTTTAGTAAAAAAAATGTTGTTGAACTGTAATACAATTTTTGGGTAGGGGCGATTTTGGTGGATCAATGGAATAACAGCAAGCCAACAATTTGTATTAGATGGCCTAAAGGCTTGATATTTTTAGCTGAGTTATGACGAAGTCCAACTCGGCTTAGTTATGATATGGTAAATGTCCGGGCGGCGGAGCGTCCAGGCGTCAACTTTTTCGTTTCTGCACAATATTTTAAGAATGAAATGTCTGATCTAAATGAAACTTGGTACACACATGCCTGGTGGTGAGAGGAGGAAGCCTATTGATATTGAGGTTCATAGGGCAAAGGTCAAGGTCACAACTTCTAAAAATAGAACAAAAATTTGATAAGAACGAAATGTCGGATCTAAATGAATCTTGTTACACACATGCCTGATGGTGAGAGGAGGAAGCCTATTGATATTGAGGTTTGTAGGTCAAGGTCACAACTTTTAGAAATAGAACAAAAATTTGATAATTTTTTTGTTTCCACACAATATCTCAAGTACAAGAAACTAAGTACACACATACCTCATGCTGAGAGGAACAAGTCTCATGAACTTGATGTTTGTGGGTCAAAGGTCAAGATCACAATTTCTAAAAATAGAACAGTACATTGTAATTTGATACTTTTTTACCAGAACATTGTCTGAGGGTTCTTAGCCAAATTTGGCACAAAAATAGATTCCTACAAGATGGATGTTTATGGAACTACCGGAATTTCCAATTTGGCTGTGATTTTCAAAATGACCACCAAAATGTCGAAAAATTGACCTTGCCCGGATTTCAGAGAAAATTGATCTTTAAAAGCTCTGTAACCGACTAAAACATGCAATACATAATACAAAGACATACATAAGCAAACAATCAAAGCAGAAGCATGCAATGAAATAAGCATTAAAACATAGCCATAAGTGAGCTGGCAACAAAACTCAAGCACATATAAAGAAAAGAAACAGACTTGCAAATAAAAAGTTCTAGAAAGCAAGCAAGCAGGTTCTAGCACTAAACAAAATAAATAAATATCACAGCAAAGACTAAGGTTCAGAATTATATAACTAGGCATTGTCCATCCATATGTTCGTAACTCTGCTTTCGCACCTTTGGTACGTGTTACTGATTTTGTTGTTGTAATGCAATGCTTTGATATATCCCTGAATATTGTATTACCTCTCGCCATTATAGTGTTTTATCTAGGACTGAAAAGGGGCATGGTATTTTTTTTTTAAAAGGGCACTTTGCACATAGAATTTACCAAAAAGGGCACATAGAAAAAATAGGGTAGGTAGGTAGGTAAAAGCATTTTATTTTTCAAAATTATTTTGATTTCTTGACTTTAAACCAAAATGTGATGACTTAGTGGCGTTTTACAAAAAATACCAATAAAATGTGCTAGGGTAGGCAGAAAAAATAGGGATGGTACTGTAGGGAAACCTTGAACAGAGATATTTTTTTTTCTGGCCTTATTCACACACACATGACACATGTACCCAGTCATCTGTCAAAAGTATTCGGAAATGTAAAAAATCCCTATATAATCAACCAAAACCACATTTTTTCAAAAAATTATTATGAAGTCATTTCTGGATAGATTTTAACAAATGTTACACCAAAACATTCGAAATTGTCAATATTTTGATTGTTTAATTTACTCATTATGTTGTTATGAGTGGTTTTTATTTGTACATAATTTAAACACAACAAATAAAAATTGACTTTGATTTTCCTATATATTTCAACTAAAAATAAATGCTAAAAATTAAAAATCATGGAAAAATTATGTACAAATAAAAACCACTCATATAAACATAATGAGCAAATAAACAAAAAAAATATAGACAATTCCGAATGTTTTGGTGTAAAATATGTTAAAATTTATCCAGAAGTGACTTCACAATAATTTTTTGAAAAAATATGGTTTTGGTTGATTATATAGGGATTTTTTTACATTTCCGAATACTTTTGACATGACATGTGGGGTGGGTCAAAGAGAACTGCTACCAAAACATCTACAATAATTAATGTTTATACAAATGTTGAATAGTAAAGGCCTACAGGTGTTTTGGGGAATCCATATAAACTGCTATCAAAACATTGTTGACAGATTACCAAGCTCAGGTAAACATCACCACCGCTGATGAATGTTGATTAAAAATTGACACTTCATTACAAGATCACACAATTTTACAGCTTGGGTGAAACATTTAAATGATTTTATATACCTGCTGAAGAAATTCATTAGGTTTCTGCATGAGGCTGCTTTTTACGGATCGTTTGAAGAAATGAAAAAAGGCACATCGGCAATACATGGCACCATGTTTATTTTATCAAAAGGGGCTTGGCGCTCAGAAAAAGGGGCATGGCGTCATGAAAAAGGGACATGGCGCTGCACCATTCTATTTTTCTTTAGATAAAACTCTATAGATTTTGTGAAAACTACTGGTATAGTGACTTCATTATTACCTGTTACCCTTCAAAGGGCGTGTATGGCATGCATGCTTTATTTGTAATATCTTCATTTATACCTTTCAAATGTAGATTAAATTAAAAATACATTCAACCATAATTTTTATTATAAAACTAATCCACATATGAAGTTATTTAACGTCTTTTTCTAATATAGTGGTTTAATTATAATGCTGGAAAATACATTTTTTGAGATTTTACAAGATTTGGTTAAGTTGGTTTACACTTAAAAAGGATTAAATTTTCATAAATTTTTTTTAATATTTATTACAAAATACACGAACAGTACTGTAATTATGTTATGTCATTAGTATAGTATTAGGGTTAATACCCGTGTATGTCATCCAGACTTAGTGATAATAGCAGGATTTTCTACCACAATAATTATCTCTTAAAACTTTTTATCTATTCAAGGTTTAAACTAACCTTTCACTGCAAAAAAAAACAAAACACAACAGAAGAAAAAAACACAAAAATCTAAACACTAAAACATGGAATAATGGATATAAAAAAGCAGTATTTTTGTTTGTTAGTTGGTGTATGTGTACCTACATACATTGGGGGGAGGGGGGGCATCGTGACCATGATCGTATGGTAGTTGGATATACAAAGAAAAAAAGATAATAGAATTTAAATAGAATGTAATTGTAAATACATGTCAAAAGTAGATTATTAAACCCAAACAATTGTTGAAATAGATTTAACATGTCATAAAGGATACCTACATGTATTAACCTACCAGTAATACATGTATGATAATTGTCACCAGTTGTCATCTAGATCAATAAAAAAACATATAAACAAATAAATAACCTGTTTATATAGTGCCAACAATGAATTAAAATATTTTTAGTTAAATTAATAAACTGGCGACCGTTTCGCTAAAGGTTGTAAGTCGTAAACGTAGACGTAAGTGTACTATTAAGACTTACGACCGTTAAGAGTTAAGAGTGGTGGTAGGTACTCGTAAGTCGTAAATTGTAGACCTATTTTTAGCTCACCTTGCCAAAGTCATTGTGAGCTTTTGCCATCACTTGGCATCTGTCGTCTGTCGTCCGTTAACTTTTCACATTTTAATCTTCTCCTCTGAAACCCCTGAGCCAAATGAACTGAAACTTTGTAGGAAGCATCTATGGAAGGTTCTTTATAAAGATTGCTAATTTTGTCCCGATCCATTAACAAACATGGCCACCATATAGGCAATTCTTGTTTCTGATTGGTTGATTTCTAAAAAATCTTCTCCTCTGAAACCGCTTGGCCAAATGAACCGAAACTTCGTAGGAAGCATCCTTGGAAGGTCCTCTATAAAGATTGCTCATTTAGTTCCGATCCGTTAACACAGGCCGCCACATACAATTCTTGTGTCTGATTGGTTGATTTCTAAAAAATCGTCTCCTCTAAAACCGCTTTGCCAAATGAATTGAAATTTGGTAGGAAGCATCCTTGGAAGATCCTCTATAAACTTTACTCATTTAGTTCCGATCCGTTAACAAACATGGCCTCCACAGGTAATTCTTGTTTCTGATTGGCTGATTTCTAAAGAATCTTCTCCTCTATAACCACTTGGCCAAATGAATTGAAATTTGGTAGGAAGCATCATTGGAAGGTCCTCTATAAAGTTTGCTAATTTATTTCCAATCCGTTAACAAACATGGCCGCCTCAGGCCTTTCTTGTTTCTGATTGATTGATTTCTAAGAAATCTTCTCCTCGGAAACTGCTTGGTCAAATGAATTGAAACTTGGTAGGAAGCATCCTTGGAAGGTCCTCTATTAAGATTGCTAATTTAGTTCTGATCCAGTAACAAACATGGCCACCACAGGCAATGCTTGTTTCTGATTGGTTGATTTCTAAAGAATTTTCTCCTCTGTAACCACTTGGCCAAATGAATTGAAATTTGGTAGGAAGCATCCTTGGAAGGTCCTCTATAAAGTTTGCTCATTTATTTCCAATCCGTTAACAAACATGGCCGCCACAGGCCTTTCTTGTTTCTGATTGGTTGATTTCTTAGAAATCTTCTCCTCTGAAACTGCTTGGCCAAATGAATCGAAACTTGGTAGGAAGTATCCTTGGAAGGTCCTCTATAAAGATTGCTAATTTAGTTCCGATCCAGTAACAAACATGGCCACCACAGGCAATTTTTGTTTCTGATTGGTTGATTTCTAAAAAGTCTTCTCTGAAACCGTTTGGCCAAATGAATCAAAGCTTGGTAGGAAGCATCATTGGAAGGTCATCTATAAAGAATGCGCATTTAGTTCCCATCCGTTATTAAACATGGCCGCCACAGGCCATTCTTGTTTCTGATTGGTCGATTTCTAAAAATCTTCTTCTCTGTAACTGCTTAGCCAAATGAACCGAAATTTGGTGGGAAGCACCTATGGGAGGTTCTGTATTAAGTTTCCTCAAAGCAGAATGAAAAGTGAGCAACACAGGCTCATCCCACTGAGCCTCTAGTTTACATTTGTACGGATTACCTGTTATTTAGAATATGTTTAATTTATTCATAATATTTTCTGTATTTTGCAGCATGACTGACGATGTAATATGGATTATTCACCTCTTTCGTCAGCCTTTAGAATGAAAACAAAAAATATAAGAATAACATACAAATATATGAAATATAAATTTAAAAAAAAAAAATTTGTACCATACATGTATAAGAAATAAAAACAATAATTTTGAAGGCAACAGATATTTTAGAAGTCCAAATGTTAAAATTCATTGGTAGTTTTTATTGACTATATAAAGCATTAAAACACTCACTAGGAATATTAAGGTTTAATATTGTAAGATGTGTTGTTGTTTTATGTGTTGATGAAACATATTATTGTATATATATGTTAATATAGTGCTGCAATAAAACTAAAACATAGATATAGATTCAACCCCAATTCCAAACTGTTGGGTTTTTATACAAAGTATGATACAATATCTTTTTATCTCCATTATAGGAGATTTTACTTGTCGCAAGTTGTAACTCTTACGATTAGGACTAGTTTAGTGAAACGCACGTATACGTGCACATAAGGAAATCGTAAGAGTGATCTTAGACTTATGATTTGCGATCACTTTAGTGAAGCGGTCGCCTGGAGAATATACAAATGTATACAGTCCTCGAAATGAAAATTTATAAATATCTAAATAAAAACTGAAAGATTTACAGGTCTGAACAAAGTTTTACTGGTGTTGGGCCGGAGGACTGGAGTTCATCATGAGGACTGTATATACCTATGGTGTATAGTGTTAGTGTGATTGTTCTACTAATTACACCACCTCAAAAGATCTTATGGTTGTATTATGTTGTTTTACTAATTACACCACCTCAAAAGATCTTATGGTTGTATTATGTTGTTTTACTAATTACACCACCTCAAAAGATCTTATGGTTGTATTATGTTGTTCTACTAATTACACCACCTCAAAAGATCTTATGGTTGTATTATGTTGTTCTACTAATTACACCACCTCAAAAGATCTTATGGTTGTATTATGTTGTTCTACTAATTACACCACCTCAAAAGATCTTATGGTTGTATTATGTTGTTCTACTAATTACACCACCTCAAAAGATCTTATGGTTGTATTATGTTGTTCTACTAATTACACCACCTCAAAAGATCTTATGGTTGTATTATGTTGTTCTACTAATTACACCACCTCAAAAGATCTTATGGTTGTATTATGTTGTTCTACTAATTACACCACCTCAAAAGATCTTATGGTTGTATTATGTTGTTCTACTAATTACACCACCTCAAAAGATCTTATGGTTGTATTATGTTGTTCTACTAATTACACCACCTCAAAAGTTCTTATGGTTGTATTATGTTGTTCTACTAATTACACCACCTCAAAAGATCTTATGGTTGTATTATGTTGTTCTCCTAATTACACCACCTCAAAAGTTCTTATGGTTGTATTATTATGTTGTTCTACTAATTACACCACCTCAAAAGATCTTATGGTTGTATTATGTTGTTCTACTAATTACACCACCTCAAAAGATCTTATGGTTGTATTATGTTGTTCTCCTAATTACACCACCTCAAAAGATCTTATGGTTGTATTATGTTGTTCTACTAATTACACCACCTCAAAAGATCTTATGGTTGTATTATGTTGTTCTACTAATTACACCACCTCAAAAGATCTTATGGTTGTATTATGTTGTTCTCCTAATTACACCACCTCAAAAGTTCTTATGGTTGTATTATTATGTTGTTCTACTAATTACACCACCTCAAAAGATCTTATGGTTGTATTTTGTTGTTCTACTAATTACACCACCTCAAAAGTTCTTATGGTTGTATTATTATGTTGTTCTACTAATTACACCACCTCAAAAGATCTTATGGTTGTATTATGTTGTTCTACTAATTACACCACCTCAAAAGATCTTATGGTTGTATTATGTTGTTCTACTAATTACACCACCTCAAAAGTTCTTATGGTTGTATTATGGTATAGCGGTATCACTATCGTCATTGTTTATAGACACGATGGTCTCTGTGTGATAGGCTATTTCAAGTTGACAGATCCTTCGTAATTTTGAACACAAATATTAAGGTTTTGTATCAATTTTGGATATAGCTATACCCGTTTCCAAACAAGATGGCCAGAAGATGCAAAAATATGTTTGTTTATTTGTACATGGAAAGGTTTTTTTTTTATGAATTCCTTTCAGAAAAATGTATAGCGTTATTAGGTATTATTACCTAATAAAGTTTTATTTTCTGTTTTATTGAGTCAAATTTTAGTATTATATATTTTTCGCTGTTAAAATGGGCCTGTCGATCTATTGCACTCCTGATGAACTATTGCACTGTGCAATATTCTGCATGTGGCGTCTATAGCGTATAGCCTGGGAATGACCAAAGGTTCTATTGCACTCGGCCGATGGCCTCATGCAATAATAGAACCTTTGGTCATTCCTAGGACCTCAGGGCAAATATTCCAGTCTATTGCACCCGCAACCATTAAATAACTGAATACTATTGCCGTTTTTGACATAAAAGGGATGAATTTCAAAATTTGAACTCCCTTATTTTTCATCCAATTTTAATGCATTTTTTTTGAAAATGATAGTCATTATGGGTTTTATTTACGGGCCACAATTTTTTTTGTTATTTTATTTTTTGAGCAGGGCTTAAAATTTTGAAATTTCGCATATTTGGAAGGTATATAGAATTTTCATCCAATATTTAGTGAGATAATTATATATATATAAATGCCCAACACATTTGTATCATGCTGCACTCGGCCTAGCTCTTTATTATAATTAAAATTATATCAGGTAAAAAAAAATTGTGTGACAATTAGAAAATGGTATGTTGGACAATACAGGGATTTGTCATAAAATGTAGTTAACTGTTTTGATTGTTGAAACAACACGTTTCTTCTATAACTAATGGAGTGAAATCAGCTTACAAGTGTTATTATAAGTCATTAATATAACAAATATTTAGATTTCATTCTATACTGACATTAAATGTTGATATTCTTTTATGGGCTCACCATATGAATACTGAATGTATATTTAAGTGCACTTTGTTCAATAATATTTTTGAATTAGAATTTGATAAATTTTATTAGAATTGTCAAGTATATATTTTAAGCAAAACAGAAATCTATTTCGCTTTGACACATGGTGCTGGAAAGAAAAACAGATATTGATGCTCATCGCACATGTGCCAACTATAATATACTGGACAATTTTAACATGGAGCTGTTTTTAAAATAAAAGAAAGAACTTCATATTAAGATTAGGTTATCAACACTTATCTGTGATATATTATTTTTCTGGATATGATGTTGTTTTGAAGTAAGGAAGTTTTATTTGATGTGAAAATTTAACATACTAGAAGTGAGTTCAAAAAGGTTTTCGCTGTCCATTTTATGTTCATTTTCTTTGGGAAATCTGGGTTCCTTGACCCAAAAAATTCAAATAAACGCATTAATCCAATATCTTAATAACTGGTATTTTAAAATATTTCAACTGCTGTTTTATCACTCCAAATTTCAAATGACTGAAAGTGACAGTTTGTTAAAAAGTAACATGATGGTGACTGTAAATATTATGACATGTGTCCAATCTCATGAAAGTATCATGGCCATGGTTGGTCTGTTGATACTGAGATCAAAGTCAAAATGTATCAATTACTGATAAGACTAAAACATTGTGAAAGTTGCTTCAAATATTAAATATTTATATTATTCAAATTCATGTTAAAAATTCTGTGTAGTTTGTTATAAACTAAAAAATAATCATAATTATCAGGACATTCCACTCATTTTCAAGGAGGAGATGATAATCCTAAAAAGTAGAAGGGGGGTTCTGGAGGGAGATTCCTGCTAAACCAGTTTGGCAAACAAAGTCGTATTTTACTTTCACTTCGACATTTTCATTTTTGAAAACAGAGCAGCCTTGGGAAAAAATGCAAGTAGATGGGATAGTTTCCTGGTGCCCGGATGTTGTGGAATGCTCTGAATTATTATAGTACATGGTTTTTTTTATATTGATCACTGTTCTGCTGTAAATACAATACATATTATGTGATTGATGTAATGATGACATCTCTCAGAACATTTGTTATATAATGGGTAAATAATTGCTATAGCATCTGTTGAATTATGGGTAAATATATAACATATGTTCCTTTATATCATATCTTTATTTTTCTTAAGCATTTGATTATTCATTGATTATTTGTAAATTGTAAAGGAAATATAATAAAATACTATAAATGTAAAATTTTGTTGGTAGAATATGATTTATTTGAATTTTTTCATCACCCATTTAAAAACTTTTTTGAATTATGTCTCCCCTTCGAACGAAGGGAGACATATTGTTTTAGTCTGATTTTTTTCTTGTGCCTCTTCTCAGCAAAGCTTGTCCGGACCATAATTTTTGGTCTTTCCAGATAGGTCAGTTATATTTGTTATGTGGGTGCATGACCATAAGGCGGTGTGTCGCATACCGTAATGACCTTCGTGAGACCTTGACCTTTGACCTCAAAGTCAAATAATTGTTTTTTAAATAGTATTTTCTTGTCCGGGCCATTAAGGGGAGACATAAGTTTTAGGTATCTAAAACAGTTCTTCCTAGTTAAAAATAAGTCTTAGAATAAGAGCTCATCAGAACCAAAGGCTCAAGTGAACTTCAGATGTCAGATGTTATACTCCTCAGATTCTTCTCATGTGCAGGGTGACCTTGCCGTACATCCAAGATGGCTGCCATGCCTTCTGATTGATTAAAGAATTTTAAATATTTTTTTTTTAAATCTTGTCTTCAGAACCACTGGATGGAATTAAATCAAATTATTTGTGTTGACCCCATCAATTATCCAAGATGGCTGCCACACCTGATTATGCAACTTTTAGTTTTCCAGAAATATCTATTTTTTTTTATATCAAGTTAAATAATATTTTGAAATAACATTTGGATGTACATTTGTATGAAATACAGATTAATTTTGATTTTGAGGTCTCTGACTAATATCTTTATGTCCCTTATTTGTACATAAAATGAAGTTTTTTTTATTGGTTTCCTATAATTATAAGTTTCTGATATCTGATTTAATTAAAATTTTAAAATTGCTTTTGTATTGATAAAATACAGGATGAGATCAAATTTAATGTTTCTTGACTTTTATTGATCCACAGTAATTATGCCTCATATTTGTGGGTGAAATGATGTTTTATTGGTTTTTGAGGCAAAACCTTTAGTTTACAATAACCAATTTAACTAAACTTTTAAAATTGCATGTAGATGGATAAAAATTCAGATCAAGTATGATTTTTAGAATTTTAAAACTAGCTTTAAATGAATAACATAATTTTTGTAGAGGTCAAGATTTGATTCAAAATCTCCCCCAAAGACAACATTTGTGTTAAAGGACAGTAATAGCAACTCAGCTTATCCATCTCTGATATAATCTAGATTTTTATCTCACTTGAGAGCCAAAGGCTCAAGTAATCTTTTGCCATCCCTTGCCCTCTGTTTTTTGTTGTTTATTTTACATTCCTTGGATGGTCTTCTACCCAAATTGTGTTGTGATCTTGCCTGTCATCCAAGATAGCCACAAAAGGTTTCACATTGGTGGAAAAGTGGAAATCTTTGAAAATCTTCTTCAAAACCATTGGATGGAATGAAAAGAATTTAAATTAAAAAAAAGTCCTTGGATGTTCCCTGTCCACTTTCCATGATGACCACTACATAGTAATAATGTCAAGCAAATTGTGTTTTAATATACCATCTCTGGTGAGCAGTGCAGGTTTTCAGGGACCTGTTAATAATTTTTTTAGCTATATACTAACCTTTAACAACATCCTGTATGCAGTTACATGAGGGCTAGATCATAATTTAAACTGACCAATCAATGATAAGCCTACCAAATCTTTAGGTATTAAAAACAAAGCATATGCTGCAATGAGAATTATTAATATATTTAGCTTTAACTACCTTTCATATGATTGGACAGTCAAAGATGATTGAAATTGATTGTTTGACATAAAACATTCCTCTTTGTATGAACCACATCAGTGGCATAATGGTTAGTGGTAGATCATGGGTGGTTAACGTGCTCACCTTGAGTGAGTGTGGTAGATCGTGGGTTCAAGCTCAGGTCGGTTCAAACCAAAGACTATAAAATTGGTATTTGTTGTTTTTCCGCTAAGCACGCAGCATTAAGGAGAAAGAGCAAAGACTGGTTGGTGATTGCAATAAGAATATGGTGTCTGAGTGGAGCGACTTGTCTACCCACAGACTGTTGTTTCAGAGAGCTAGCACTATAAAAATCCAACTCAGCATGTTGATCTAGAAAAAAGCGCACCTCATCATCATATCATTGAAAATTAACTTGTTCTCACCATGATATAGGTGAAAAATTGCTGAATTGGCGTTGAGCAACAATCACTCACTCACTCACTCACTTGCTAGCACAATTTTTTGCTCTTACTACTTACTGCTGCATAATATAACTGGTCATTTAACTGCTGCATAATATAACTGGTCATTTAACTGCTGTATAATATAACTGGTCATTTAACTGCTGTATAATATAACTGGTCATTTAACTGCTGTATAATATAACTGGTCATTTAACTGCTGCATAATATAACTGGTCATTTAACTGCTGTATAATATAACTGGTCATTTAACTGCTGCATAATATAACTGGTCATTTAACTGCTGTATAATATAACTGGTCATTTAACTGCTGTATAATATAACTGGTCATTTAACTGCTGTATAATATAACTGGTCATTTAACTGCTGTATAATATAACTGGTCATTTAACTGCTGCATAATATAACTGGTCATTTAACTGCTGTATAATATAACTGGTCATTTAACTGCTGTATAATATAACTGGTCATTTAACTGCTGTATAATATAACTGGTCATTTAACTGCTGTATAATATAACTGGTCATTTAACTGCTGCATAATATAACTGGTCATTTAACTGCTGCATAATATAACTGGTCATTTAACTGCTGTATAATATAACTGGTCATTTAACTGCTGCATAATATAACTGGTCATTTAACTGCTGTATAATATAACTGGTCATTTAACTGCTGCATAATATAACTGGTCATTTAACTGCTGTATAATATAACTGGTCATTTAACTGCTGCATAATATAACTGGTCATTTAACTGCTGTATAATATAACTGGTCATTTAACTGCAGTATAATATAACTGGTCATTTAACTGCTGCATAATATAACTGGTCATTTAACTGCAGCATAATATAACTGGTCATTTAACTGCTGCATAATATAACTGGTCATTTAACTGCTGTATAATATAACTGGTCATTTAACTGCTGCATAATATAACTGGTCATTTAACTGCTGCATAATATAACTGGTCATTTAACTGCTGCATAATATAACTGGTCATTTAACTGCTGCATAATATAACTGGTCATTTAACTGCAGCATAATATAACTGGTCATTTAACTGCTGCATAATATAACTGGTCATTTAACTGCTGCATAATATAACTGGTCATTTAACTGCAGCATAATATAACTGGTCATTTAACTGCTGCATAATATAACTGGTCATTTAACTGCTGCATAATATAACTGGTCATTTAACTGCAGCATAATATAACTGGTCATTTAACTGCTGCATAATATAACTGGTCATTTAACTGCTGTATAATATAACTGGTCATTTAACTGCTGTATAATATAACTGGTCATTTAACTGCTGCATAATATAACTGGTCATTTAACTGCTGTATAATATAACTGGTCATTTAACTGCAGCATAATATAACTGGTCATTTAACTGCTGCATAATATAACTGGTCATTTAACTGCAGCATAATATAACTGGTCATTTAACTGCTGCATAATATAACTGGTCATTTAACTGCTGTATAATATAACTGGTCATTTAACTGCTGCATAATATAACTGGTCATTTAACTGCTGCATAATATAACTGGTCATTTAACTGCTGCATAATATAACTGGTCATTTAACTGCAGCATAATATAACTGGTCATTTAACTGCTGCATAATATAACTGGTCATTTAACTGCTGCATAATATAACTGGTCATTTAACTGCTGCATAATATAACTGGTCATTTAACTGCTGCATAATATAACTGGTCATTTAACTGCTGCATAATATAACTGGTCATTTAACTGCTGCATAATATAACTGGTCATTTAACTGCTGCATAATATAACTGGTCATTTAACTGCTGCATAATATAACTGGTCATTTAACTGCTGCATAATATAACTGGTCATTTAACTGCTGCATAATATAACTGGTCATTTAACTGCAGCATAATATAACTGGTCATTTAACTGCTGCATAATATAACTGGTCATTTAACTGTTGCATAATATAACTGGTCATTTAACTGCTGCATAATATAACTGGTCATTTAACTGCTGCATAATATAACTGGTCATTTAACTGCTGCATAATATAACTGGTCATTTAACTGCTGTATAATATAACTGGTCATTTAACTGCTGTATAATATAACTGGTCATTTAACTGCTGCATAATATAACTGGTCATTTAACTGCTGCATAATATAACTGGTCATTTAACTGCAGCATAATATAACTGGTCATTTAACTGCTGCATAATATAACTGGTCATTTAACTGTTGCATAATATAACTGGTCATTTAACTGCTGCATAATATAACTGGTCATTTAACTGCTGCATAATATAACTGGTCATTTAACTGCTGCATAATATAACTGGTCATTTAACTGCTGTATAATATAACTGGTCATTTAACTGCTGTATAATATAACTGGTCATTTAACTACTGCATAATATAACTGGTCATTTAACTGCTGCATAATATAACTGGTCATTTAACTGCTGCATAATATAACTGGTCATTTAACTGCTGCATAATATAACTGGTCATTTAACTGCTGCATAATATAACTGGTCATTTAACTGCTGTATAATATAACTGGTCATTTAACTGCTGTATAATATAACTGGTCATTTAACTGCAGCATAATATAACTGGTCATTTAACTTGAATCACTCACTCATTCATAACTCTCTCATCTAATGTCAGCCGTCATTTGTCAGTCAAATATCATGCGTCAGTGGCTTTTCATGTTTGTCAGTAAACTGATTATTATCTTTGTTAAATAGATGTGAATTACAGAAGGAAATAAGATATCTTTGTTATTAAGTTTAACCTAGTGATGTTTAGTGGGTTTTATAAAGAAGTATTAATTGTCTGTCTATTTTGTTAAGTAAAGATAATAGTACAATAGCTTTAGGCAGAAACCTAATAAATGTTGACAATTGATCAATAATGTCTTAGGAAATTGTTCTTCTTAGAGATTTATTCCGTCGAAAGCTTAAACATCTTCAAGAAAGACTTATCAGTTATTGGCAGTGTTAAGATGTTTTTGCCGTTTTGGAATGTATTTGCGATTCATTTCTGAAATCTGACATTAATCATTGATTCTGTAATTGGAAATTTGTTGAAAATAAATAAAATAAAATTGCAAGGATAATGTTAATATAAATAGGACAGATGAATATTTTTGAAATCATCATGGTGTAAACAACGGAAAACAAATCAATAGTCTGTTTAGACATTTGAATAGCTAACCTTTAACAAAGAAACTGATATTCTCAGTTTCTTGACTTTCAGGAAAATCGTTATACATGTATTGTAGTTTTTGTACAACAGGTGTATAGGTTCCAGTTTCATTAAACCAATAGCTGATAGATAATTTTGTAAAGCATATTTCAAAACTTTTTTTCACAAAATTTGAAGAGAAAAAAATCTGATAAAATATTACCACCATTGGGGAAAAAAAGGAAATGTTCATCTTCTATATTGGACTTGATTGATTGATTGTTGTTTAATGTCAAGTGTACACCAGCTATTTTTATAGCATTTTGTCAGTTTTTGCTAATTATGTCTCCGATAAAAAAAAAAAATCCTACATGTAAGCAAATCAATATGTTGATGAATACAAAAAGAAAATAATTCATCTCTGAAGTCATATTGGTAAAATACAAATTAACAGAAATAATTACCATCCTTTAAGTTATCCCTTGACTTAATTTAAAGAATTGAGGGTTAAGGTTAACTTATGGTGTTTAATGCCACTTTCAACAATATTTCAGTTATATCTTGGCGGTCAGTTTTATTGGTTGAGGAAACTGCAGTACACAGTGAAAACCACCGACCTGTCGCAAGTCACTAACACACTTTATCACATAATATTGTATTGAGTACACATCGCCATGAGCTGGATTCGAACTTTATTTAAAATTACTACATTACTGGAAATTAAACATTTCTTCAACATCAAACATGAACACCTCTCTAGTATACTGATAAGCTTAGATTGGTACATTGTAAGTTTCTGGTGTGTATTGTCGCTGTCAGTATTTTTATAGTAAATCTTAGAACCCTAAATCTAGTTCCACCTAAAAGTACTATGAAACCTTTATAAACCGAACCCTGAATAAACTGAAATCCTGTATAAACCGAACTGTTATTTAAGTCCCAGAGTAGGAAATCTTTGTTAATTTAACTTGTATAAATTAAACCGAATACCTGTCTATTGTGAACACAATAGTTGGTCGTATGGAGTAGAGTTTGAAGATACCTAAGGGGCAATCAGAAACCGTATATCGAAGAAGAACAGACAACACAATGGCAAAAAGAAAAAATACAAAAGGAGAAACAACGATCGACAAAACATGCATATAAAACTAAAGATCAAGTAACACGAACCCCACTAAAAATCGGGGGTGAACTCAGGTGCTCCGGAAGGGTAAGCAGTTCCTGCTCCACTAGTGGCACCCATTGTGTTAATCTAGTTACAAACCCGGTAATAAGTCGTGAATGAGGAAAGGACTGAGAAGTGTTTACGACAAGATTCTGTTTAGACTGTATTTTATAGTATTTTTTTCATTAACTACTAACAAGGCAGGTTTGAGTTAAAAAAATAGAGAGAAAACATTTCTTTTATTGAAACTATAATAAAAATTGTTTGGATAGGGACAGTTTTTGGTGAATAGGTAGATAAACAACAAATAAACAATATCTTATTTTTAGCTCATCTTGCCAAAGGTGAGCTTCTGGCATCACTTGGCATCCGTCGTCTGTTAACTTTTCATATCTTAATCTTCTCCTCTGAAACCGCTTAGCCAAATTAATCGAAACTTGGTTTGAAGCGTCTATGGAAGGTCTTTTATAAAGAATGCTCATTTCGTCTCGATCCATTAACAAACATGGCCACCATAGGCAATTCGTGTTACTGGTTGGTCGATTTTTAAAAATCCTCTGAAACCGCTTGGCCCAAATGAACCGAAACTTGGTAGCAAGCATCTATGGAAGGTCCTCTATTAAGATTGCTCATTCCGTGCCGATCCGTTAACAAACATGGCTGCTATAGGCAATTCTTGTTTCTGGTTGGTCAATTTCTAAGAAATCTTTTCCTCTGAAACCGGTTAACCTGTGTAAATTTTCCATGGCTGCCATAGGCAGTTCTTGTTTGTGATTGGCCATATTGATTGAAATTTGGTATGAAGCACCCATGGAAGGTTCTGTATAAAGTCTTCTTGAAACAGAAAGAAAGGTGAGCGACACAGGCTCAGCTCACTGAGCCTCTAGTTTTAAATAACAGTAAGCTTAAGTCTTACTAAGAATAGACTGGTCTGTCTATATGGTAGATTTTGTTATATATTTCTAGATACCTACACTCTACAACAAGCCATTGACAACATTGGTTTTGGTAAATTTCAAATCAAGTTATCTATACTGACAGGATTTGCCTGGGTGAGTACTTAATGTTTATTATAGAATAAATAATAAATTACATGCATTGATGCAACACTAAAATAAACAACTTTATTGGATTTGAAAAATTATTGTAATGTTAAAATGAAAAATGAGAAGAACCACACTGTCAAAACTGTCAGAACAGTTCCAAAATCTAATCTGAAATCGAAAAAATACCACACTGTCAGAACAATTCCAAAATCTAATCTGAAATCGAAAAAATACCACACTGTCAGAACAGTTCCAAAATCTAATCTGAAATCGAAAAAATACCACACTGTCAGAACAGTTCCAAAATCTAATCTGAAATCGAAAAAATACCACACTGTCGGAACTGTTCCAAAATCTAATCTGAAATGATAGAAACAAAAGCAAAATGGATACCACTAACAAAAATATACAGATTTCAGATGCACTTAGTAAAATACTACTAAATTGTCCTTCTCAAGACAAGTCACACCTCTTATAAGACCACTTATTTATTGTCCTCCTCAAGACAAGTCACCCCTCTTATAAGGTCACTTATTCATTGCAGAAGTGGTAGTCTTATAAGAGAAAGATAATTGTATTGTATTCTTAGAAATCTGATTGAACTCAACTAAAAAAACTATAAATAGTTGTAGATCCTCAGTCATATCATTCATTGTAAAACGTATTCCAGACAGTATGTAGATTCTCTAGAGATGACAATTTTGACTATTTTCATCCTCATTAAAAAAAATATTAAATGGTAAATATTGTGTGGATGACAATTTTACTCCTTCCATCGCACTCATTGTTTTATCTATATATTACTCATGGCCAATGTCATGGAGAGGATGATTTTGATCTTTAGCTTACCTTTCCAAAGGCAATGTGAGCTTTTGTCATCATTTAGTGTCCGTCGTCTGTCATCTGTTAACTTTTCACATTTTAAACTTCTCCTCTGAAACCCCTTTGCTAAATGAACTGAAACTTGGTAGGAAGCATCTATGGAAGGTCATTTATAAAGATTGCTCATTTCGTCCCAATCCGTTTACAAATGTCGCCGCCACAGGCAATTCTTGTTTCTAATTGGTCCATTTCTAAAAATCTTCTCCCCTGAAACCCCTAGGCCAAATGAACTGAAACCTGGTAGGAAGCATCTATGGAAGGTCCTCTGTAAAGATTGCTCATTTTGTCCTGATCTGTTAACAAACATGGCCACTATAGGCTAATTGGTCAATTTCTAAAAAATCTTCTCCTCTGAAACCGCTAGGCCAAATGAATCGAAACTTGGTAAGAAGCATCTATGGAAAGTCCTCTATTAAGATTGCGCATTTCGTCCCGATCCGTTAACAAACATGACCACCACCGACAGTTCTTGTTTCTGATTTGCCAATTTCTAAAAATCTTCTCTTCTGAAACCACGTGGCCAAATGAACCAAAACTTGGTAGGAAGCATCTATGGAAGATCCTCTATAAAGATTGCTCATTTCTCGATCCGTTGATGAACATGGCCACCATGGACAATTCTTGTATCTGATTGGTTGACTTCTAAAAAATCTTTTCATTTGAAACTGAATAGCCAAATGAACCGAAATTTGGTAGGAACTAGGAAGCATCTATGGAAGGTTCTGTATAAAGTTTCCTCAAAACAGAATGAAATGTGAGCAACACAGGCTCAGCCCAATGAGCCTCTAGTTTTTGTACTTTATAGAAATTTATTTTAAATGGTAAATATTGTGGAGATGATAATTTTAGTCACCTCCCCTCATTGTTTTATACATCTATATATATGTATCTATTACAGATGGCTGATGCCATGGAGATGATGATATTAGCCATTCTATCTCCTGCTTTACATTGTGAATGGCAGTTAAATGGATGGAAGCAAGCCCTTATTACAACTGTAAGTTGTTTTAGTTACAAATATTTGTCAGTAATTTGGACATTTTTTCCTAAATGATCTCACCAAGTGATACAGTCAAACCTGCCTTAGTGACCACTTCTATTAAGCAATAATTTGTGTTGTGTGACCTTAATTTCAATTTCCCTTCACAGTGCATTTCATATTAGTTAAACCTGTATTTAGTGACCACCTGTCTTATGTGAGTCTATTTCAATGTTCCATTGGAAGGTCACATAAGACAAGTTTGACAATATTGCCAATATCAACAAGCTGACTCTCAGAGTCAAATACTGAAAATTATCTGACAGTGTGACGTCAAACATGTTATGACAGTACAGATAAAAACAATAATGTAAGTTATGAAAGTCTTGTCATACATTATCACTTTTTTTTTACAGCTCATCCTATGGGAACATCAAAACTGTTGTAATTCTATATCTAATCCTTCTTATAGAAAAGATGGTAATAAAAAGATGAACAGTATGTTTTTAAGAGGGTCGTAAAGGGATTTCGAGGCCCCTTAAAGAGAAATGTTTACAAATTAATTTGTATGGTATTGAAGGGTGAATTCTTCTAAATAAAGTCAGAGAGACTTAGTTAATTAGCTCACCTTGCCAAAGGCAATGTGAGCTTTTGCCATCACTTGGCGTCCGTTGTCTGTCGTCTTTCGTTCGTTAACTTTTCGCATTTTAATCTGAAACTTGGTAGGAAGCATCTATGGAAGGTCCTCTCTAAAGATTACTCATTTTGTCCCGATCTATTAACAAACATGGCCACCACAGGCAATTCTTGTTTCTGATTGGCCGATTTAAAAAAATCTTCTCCTCCGAAACCGCTTGGTCAAATGAACTGAAATTTGGTAGGAAGCATCTATGGAAGATCCTCTATAAAGATTGCTCATTTCATCCCGATCCATTAACAAACATGGCCACCACAGGAAATTCTTGTTTCTGATTGGCAGAGTTTTAAAAATCTTTTCCTCCGAAATCGCTTGGCCAAATGAACCGAAACTTGGTAGGAAGCATCTATGGAAGGTTCTCGATCAAGATTGCTCATTTCATCCCGATCCGTTTACAAACATGGCCGCCACAGGCAATTCTTGTTTCTGATTGGCCGATTTAAAAAAATCTTCTCCTCCAAAACCGCTTGGCCAAATGATATGAAACTTGGTTGGAAGCATCTATGGAAGGTCCTCTATAAAGATTGCTAATTTCATCCTGATCCGTTAACAAACATGGTCGCCACAGGCATTTCTTGTTTCTGATTGGTTCATTTCCAAAATCTTCTCCATTGTAGTAAACTGTTAAAAGGGAGATAAATCTTGCATTAAACTGTTAAAAGAAAGATAACTTGCCATTATCTCCCTTAGAAATTAACTAATGCTGATATAGTGTAACATGTTTATACTATACATTACATTTTAATATTCTTTTTAGCTCACCGTGCCAAAGGCAATGTGGGCTTTTGGCATCACTTGGCATCCGTCATTTGTTGTCTGTCATCTGTTAACTTTTCACATTTTAATCTTCTCCTCTGAAACCCATCAGCCAAATGAACTGAAACTTAGTAGGAAGCATCTATGGAAGGTCCTCTCTAAAGAGTGCACATTTTGTTATGATCCATTACCAAACATGGTCCTTCACAGGCAATTCTTGTTTCTGATTGGCCAATTTTTTTAAATCTCCTCCTCTGAAACCGCTTGGCCAAATTAACCAAAACATGACAGGAAGCATCTATGGAATGTCCTCTATGAAGATTGCCCATTTCGTCTCGATCGGTTAACAAACATGGCCACCACAGGCAATTCTTGTTTCTGATTGGTCGATATCTAAAAAAATCTTCTCCTATGAAACTGCCTAGCCAATGAACCGAAACTTGGTAGAAAGCATCTACATGAATGGAAGGTTGTGTATTAAGTTTCTTCAAAGCAGAATGAAAGGTGAGCGACACAGGCTCAGCCCACTGAGCCTCTAGTTTTTTAGCAGTATGGTATAATCTGAATAAGTGACCTTTTTGGTTAACAAAATTAACTTCTTAATAGGGTAGGCCACCTATAGCCTCCTGTGATAAGACAAATGAATTTATAAAACTGGGGAAAATCCATGAATTAAAGAACATTTAAAGACTTTTTCACTGTTCATTAAGTTTTCAAATGAAAATTTAACATAACAGCATTTCTTCTAGACTTTGAAATCTTCAGGACATTCTTTAATAATTAAACTAATTTTTATAAAGTTCTTCAGGACAATTTGAGAAATAGGTGGGCAAATGTCCTGAGACCAGGTCTTACCTGAATCACTGCATAATTAAATTGACAACCCTTCATACATAGGTATCCACTTCAATGATTTTACTAACACTCAACTACCAGACGTTGATTCATAATTTTTAACTTTTATGTTTCTCATTAAATTATATTGTTTTTTTCTCTTAAATATTAAATACATGTATGCACAAATAATATTTGTTTTGTAGGTAGTATTTGCTGGTATGATGTGTAGCTCCAGTCTCTGGGGAAGCATAAGTGACAAGTATGGTAGGAAAACTGTAAGTTTAATGTGTTTTTGACATCGTGTTGGATTCTTTTTTTTAATTCGTTTAACGTAGTGAATATTTGATATGTATATTATAACCATTGGAGAAAACCGAATGTGCAGAGACACTGACAACATTGAGTACACAAGAGGCACGACGAAGACAAACAAATCAAAAAATACAACACAGAAAGCTAACAAAATTAGCAACACTGACCCCACCAAAAAGCGTGGGTGGATCCAGTTGCTCGTGATGGGTAAGCAGTTTCTGCTTCCTAAAAGACACCTGCCATGTTGCACATATAGTCAAGGCAATGATAATGTCAATGGGGGGGCACCAGGATCATCCATATATTTCAGAATTGACATTTATCCAAGACGACTAAAGTGTTTAAAGAACAAATTGTTTCTTTTAATTAGCAGCATTTGTGTTTTGCAATCTTAATTGATATTATAATTTTAATTTCTTTTGCCACTTGTAAAATAAAAAATTAGCCCCTATTATCTTTAACATCTTCCATGGCGCTGTCGTCGTCATATCGTCCCAACTGTAGACAAAATGGTTTCTGTGTGATAAGTTAAGTTGTAGTTAACAGACCCTTATAAATTTTGAACACAATGATCATTGGCACTGAGTAAAGATTAGTATTGATTTTGGATATTGTCACCATAACTGTTATCAAATAAGAGGACCTAATTTGCAAAAATAGATGTTTCTATTATTTGTACATGGAGAGCTTATGCCTTGTCTAATTTTAATGGGTTTTTTTTGTAATTAATTTATTAGAAAAATTCCTTTCAGAAAATGTATAGTGTTATTATGTAACTATATTTGTATTACCGTTTTTTACATAAATCATAAATGGGAAAAATTTCTAATTTTTAATTTATTTATTTTTCATCCAATTTTAATGCAATTTTTTTTGCAAAATGATTATCTTTATGGGTTATTGATCGACCATACAAAAATTATAAAAATAATAGTCATAGTTTAAAAAGGCTGCATACATACAATAGTTATCTGCCATGTGTGTTGTCTGGTATGAGTAATAAAATAATTCATTGTTGCACTGATTTTTTTTCATTTTAGGAGTTAATACTGTGTTCTGTGTTCACATGCTATTTTGGTATATTGAGTGCATTTTCTCCCAACTTTGTATGGTTGTTAATACTACGAGGTTGTGTAGGATTTGGTATTGGTGGAGCACCACAATCGTAAGTATCCAATACCCTGTAGTCAAACCTACTTTAGTGACCACCTCTACAAGCAATAACTTGTATTATGTGACCTTATTTTAATTTCCCTTCACTGTGCAATTCATATTAATTAAACCTACATTTAACCTATCTTATTTGACCCATTTTCAATGTTTCCTTGGAAGGTTACTTAAAACGGGTTTTACTGGACTATTAATAATATTTATTTAGTTTTATGCAAAATGATTTGAATCCTGTCATGGCCATTCTCCTTTTATGATCCTCGAACAAGTTTTTTTTTTTTTATCAGAAATCCAATATGGCTGACATCGCAGCACAATATTTTAACATGTGTCTTTATGGGACAAACATTTTTAAATTCTTCTTCTCTGAAACCGATAAACTTTTGTAAGCAAACTTTCCTGGTATGTTCCATAGAGTTTAGACCACCCTTTGCAAAATGTTTGCCACCATAAGTTTAACATATAACTCTTTTGGAAAATTGAAAAAAATATTTTTGCTCAAAAACTAAGCTTAATTGAACACAAAATGTGAATGAATAACCAGATCAGCAATACTGCCTGTTGTTTCCAATCTCTCAAATATATTTTCAACTCAAAAAGTAACCACAAATTAATAAAAATTAAGACCTTTAAATCTGCTTCCTACATATCAAAATATAAAATTAATAACTTTTGCATCTTTTGAAAACCGCATTGGTGGCCTAATGGTTAGCGTGCTCGCCTCGAGTGTGGTAGATCATGGGTTCGAGCCCCGAGAGGGTCAAACCAAAGACTATGAAATTGGTATTAGTTGCTTCTCCGCTAAGCATGCAGCATTAAGGAGAAAAAACAAAGACTTGTTGGCTTGGAATCAGGATAATGTGTCCAAGTAGGGAGACATGTCTATCCGCGGACTGTTGTTTCAGTTAGCTAGCATTATAAAAATCCAACTAATTGTGTTGGAATATTTCAAAGCGGATCTCATCATTATGTCATTGAAAATTAAATTGTTCTCGCCATGATATAGCTGAAAAATTGCTGAGTGGGTGTTCAGTAACAATCACTCCCTCATCTTTTGAGATAATTTTATATAAAACAATCCTCCAATGTCGTTAAAGTCCATCGTATTTGAAATTTTTCAGAGTAACCCTGTATGCTGAATTCTTGCCGTCTGCTTCAAGAGCCAGATGTGTTGTTCTAGTAGAGGTAAGAAAAGCTCGCTTTCTACCAGTTTCTAAAGCTTGTACAAATAAATTAGATTTTTTCCGACAATATATATTTATATGTATTGTATATGTATTCTTCCTGAATTTAACGATACAACATTATGTGATAAAGTATGTCAGTGCCTTGCGGCAGGTCGGTGGTTTTCTCTGGGTACTCCGGTTTCCTCCACCAATAAGACTGACTGCCACGATATAACTGAAATATTGTTATAAGTGGTATTAAACTTCATAACCCTAACCCTTAATTTGAAAAGACAAGTTTGAATTGGAATGAAATGTCAAATTTCAATTTTGATCATTATTTTATTGTGTGTGTTAAAATATCTTAAAAAAATAAGTACAGTCAAACTCTTTGTGTTGAAGTCGAAAGGATTCAGAAGATATGACTTTATCTGAATATTTGAGTTATTCTTGATCTTGGTAAATTAAGTTTAATGCTACTATGAACAGTTCAAATATTTACTTTGAGTTATCCAAAACTACATCTTATCTGAGTTCCAGATAACAAGGTTACACATGTTCAGAGATGAAACATTTACTAGAAAATTAGGATTTATGGGTTTATGGTGTTTAATGCCACTTTCAACAATATTTCAGTTATATCGTGGTGGTCAATTTTATTGCTGGAGGAAACCAGAGAAAACCACCGTCCTGTCGTAAGTCATTGACAAACTTTATCACATAATGTTGTATTGAGTATGACTCGCCATGAACGGGGTCCAAACTCGCAACTTAAGTGGTGAATGGCACTGTTTTGCACAGGTACTGTAGTTGTAATTCCAACTACCATATGATCACGACGGCCCCATGTATATTTGTAGTGATAATCTAGTATAAAATATGTTTTAATTTTCCAGATATTTTGGGCGTTTGGAGCTTGTTTTGAAGTTCTATTAGCACTAGCTGTAATGCCAACTCTAGGATGGAAATATTTACTGGGATTTTCAGCTCTGCCTCTACTTGTCTTTACATTTTGTTGTTTTGTAAGTAAAATCTTTATGTTATATGATATTGTTATTTGTACCCCACATACAATGTATGTATTCAGTCCTAGTTCTAGTAAGTTACAAACATTGCAAATGTAAAACATTCAATTTCATCACATGAATTTTGTCACATATGTAGAACAAATGATTGGATTTCATCCCAGACTTTTGTCACATATGAAGGACAAATGATTAGAGATTTCATCCCATACTTTCGTCCCATATGTAGCCTAGGGCAAATGATGGTATTTCATCACATATGGAGGGCAAATGATTGTATTTTGTCACATGATTTTCGTCACATATGTAGGGCAAATGATTGGATTTCTTCACATGACTTTTATCACATATGTAGGGCAAATAAATCGATTTCATCACATATGTAGGGCAAATGATTGTATATTGTCACATGACTTTTGTCACCTATGTAGGGCAAAGGATTGGATTTTTTTCACATGACTTTTGTCACATATGTAGGGCAAATGATTGGATTTCTTCACATGACTTTTATCACATATGTAGGGCAAATGATTGTCTTTTGTCACCTATGTAGGGCAAATGATTGGATTTTTTTTACATGACTTTTGTCACATATGTAGGGCAAATGATTGGATTTCTTCACATGACTTTTGTCACATATGTAGGGCAAATGATTGGATTTCGTCACATGACTTTCATCACATATGTAGGGCAAATGATTGAATTTCTTCACATGACTATTGTCACATATGTAGGGCAAATGAATGGATTTCATCACATATGTATAGCAAATGATTGTATTTTGTCACATGAATTTCATCACATGACCTTTGTCACGTATGTAGGGAAAATGATTGAATTTCATCACATGACTTTTGTCACATATGTAGGGCAAATGATAGGATTTCATCACATGACTTGTGTCACATGTAGGGCAAATGATAGGATTTCATCATATGACTTTTGTCACATATGTAGGGAAAATGATAGGATTTCATCACATTTTGTCACATGACTTATGTCATAAATGCATGGCAAGTCAAGAAATTTTAGTAGTATTATATTGAGTTATAGTCACATATATTTTGTGTGATAATGACATTAATACATTTTTACCACCAGAAGATAAGAAGGTAAGAATGGGTGAATGTGAAGTTAAATACTCTGTTCATTTTTTATTTTTTTTTATTTTCATATTATTATTATTATTTTTATAAATTATGATATGCATCACCAGTGGTGGGGGATATTGTAAAAATCTTGGTATGTCTGTCTGTCTGTTTGTCACCAGTTTCTCAAATGATGCCCATCAAAATTTGAAGCGATTTTACTTGATGATTCACCATGGCTCTTTGGATTAGTTCAACATGAAGATAATCAGACTTATATAATAAATAATACCTTTTTTTAATTCACAAATTTTGTGAATTAGTCATTTGTTATGCAGTAAATATTAAAGTTATCAAAATATTGTGCAGGAAAAATAAAAAAGGATAATAATACCTTACATGAGTTCAAACATGAACAGTGATGACATAATTATTTGTTTGATTAACATTTATGAATTACATTACTCAGAAGATCATTGTGCAAAAAAAATTACCTGGCTATCCCTCTGATTGAATTTAATGACTGAGAAAGAAAATCGGTGCATTTAGGGCCAGACTGGATAGAAATATGCAGAAGGATACTTTATGCACATTTATGCACATTTCCACTTATTTTTCTTGTTTTGAGTTCAGTCTATTTTTTTATAATGGGGCAATGCAGTATATATTTCTTCTAAAATGTTATATTATAATTCATTATATATAAAATTGTGTATTGATGTGATAACTGTGAACTGTAAAACAGCAATGAAAGTGCTGTTCCTGTGCTTTATGTTATGACATTACAATTATTACAGTTTGTGTGGTATTAGATCACAGCACAGTAATATTTCAAAAGGAGAGGGAGGGGTACATATAATAAATCACAGGTATGCAAGATTCCAATAGCCAAGGTAGACAGAAATAAATATTTGACATTGAATAGATGTCCTTTAGGTAATTATGAATAAAAAACCCAGAATTAATCAGATCAGTCAGCTTTTTAACTATTTACTAAATTTGGGCAGGGTAACTTCAGATGGGTCACAAAACAATGCTTCAATTTATCGCCATTAACATTCTCTCTGTTGTCTTCCACTTCTCTCTGTGAGCTCCTTGAAAGAGAAGTCACTTCTCCCTCTAATTTGAAAGTAGTGAGAGCCCTGAATGTTGGGTAATCTCTCGTGTACATTTTCCTCCAAATGGTTGACCTGTCATATTAAGATGCTCTCTTTCAGAAAAGTTTAATTCCCTTACAAAAATTTGCCTTCCAAATTCAGCATTGTAATGGGAACATTTTTCCCCCAAACATAAGGCCCCATGCATGGTCATACAACTTCAGAGTACAAGTTTCGTACTTGACTCCAGTATCATCCAATCAGAATGCTGAATTTACTGGATGTGATGTTCTGATTGGATGAGTACAAAACTGGATCTCGAAAATTTTAAGACTATACCGCCTGTATTTAGAGAGAAAAATATTTCTTTAATTATAAAATTTACTCGAAATAATTTAATAGATTTTACTGTATGTTTAAATATTTTGTTTATTAGTGGTTACCAGAAAGTGCACGTTATGATATTACACGAGGTCACACAGAGAAGGCTCTGGCTACGTTAGAGAGAATCGCTAAAGACAATGGTAAACCAATGCCTTTAGGAAAACTTGTTGAACCCAGTACAAAGGTAATAAATTATCATTTCAAAATTATAATTACATTACATAATGAAAGTTTAAATAGTGATAGTCAACAATTCCACCAATATAAAAAAAAACAGACCTTTCACCTCAAAAAATGTATGCATTTTGATTTTTTCCTAACTTATACCTGAACGATGTAGGCATTAAGCCTTGCGGCCATTAAAGTTTGAAGTATGAGTTTCGTACTCACACTCCATAATGACCAATCAGAAAACTACATGTATATAAATGGGATAGAGTGGCCATTTTTCAAGTAAGAGTTCAGAAATTGTATTCAGAAGTTTTATGGTTGTAAAGTCTGATGTTTATTATCACTTTATTTATTTAAATTAATATCATATACAGATATAGACATATAATTAAAAACATGAACAGATTCGCTTTAGCAATTAAATTTCATATTTTCAGGATTACAAGTCTAGATTCCCATACAATAACAATAAAAATATGTTTTGGAAGTGAAAAATTCTTGATGTATACCGGTGGTCTGAAAAATATTGAAAATTGTTGATATTTGTTTTGTAGGCTTTAAACAGAGGAAGTATTAAAGAATTATTTATACCAGAGTTCAGAAAAACAACCATATTATTGTGGATTATATGGTAAATATAAACATTATACATGGTTAGGAAGTATTAAAGAATTATTTATACCAGAGTTCAGAAGAACAAGCATATTAGTGTGGATTATATGGTAAATATAAACATTATACATGGTTAGGAAGTATTAAAGAATTATTTATACCAGAGTTCAGAAGAACAAGCATATTAGTGTGGATTATATGGTAAATATAAACATTATACATGGTTAGGAAGTATTAAAGAATTATTTATACCAGAGTTCAGAAGAACAAGCATATTATTGTGGATTATATGGTAAATATAAACATTATACATGGTTAGGAAGTATTAAAGAATTATTTATACCAGAGTTCAGAAGAACAAGCATATTATTGTGGATTATATGGTAAATATAAACATTATACATGGTTAGGAAGTATTAAAGAATTATTTATACCAGAGTTCAGAAGAACAAGCATATTATTGTGGATTATATGGTAAATATAAACATTATACATGGTTAGGAAGTATTAAAGAATTATTTATACCAGAGTTCAGAAGAACAAGCATATTATTGTGGATTATATGGTAAATATAAACATTATACATGGTTAGGAAGTATTAAAGAATTATTTATACCAGAGTTCAGAAGAACAAGCATATTATTGTGGATTATATGGTAAATATAAACATTATACATGGTTAGGAAGTATTAAAGAATTATTTATACCAGAGTTCAGAAGAACAACCATATTATTGTGGATTATATGGTAAATGTACAAATATTGTATTGCCTCCAGTTTACATGTAGCTGTCTGTGTGGCAAGTTGAATGAACAAAAAATAATTTTGCAGATTTGAACTAGAAAATGTGTCTATATATCAAAGCTTACCTGCACTTGGTCTGACACAATCCATCTATGACAAAATATGCATCAGAATGCACCGGGGGTCAGATTTTAAATTTCAAGAATACCGTTGATAGTGCTTGTGACGAGATTAATAGACTGAAGATACAGAGCAGAAAATATCTTTGGAAGTCTAATCTCAATGAGATTAGGTATATTCTCATTTTGGAGTAAAAGAAATATCCTGCTTGACAAGTAACTACGTAGTACACATGATGTTCTTTTGCTGTACAATTAAAGAGTTATTTCCCCTGGTAGAATAATAATTGCACTTGGAAGCTCTTGTAAAATAATATTCTACAAGGATCAATAATTAACAATATTCTTGCAATTACCATATCTTATTAAGTCTCTCAAACAACGTTTGGAGACATATTGTTTTTGCTCCATTCTTCTTCTTCTTCTTCTTCTTCTTCTTCTTCTTCTTCTTCTTCTTCTTCTTCTTCTTCTTCTTCTTCTCCTCCTCCTCCTCCTCCTCCTCCTCGTCGTCGTCGTCTTCGTCTTCGTCTTCTTCTTTGTCTTCTTCTTCGTCTTCGTCTTCGTCTTCGTCTTTTTCTTCTTTGCCTTCTTCGCCTTCTTCGCACATGAACTTGTCCACGGCAGATCTCAGGAACTATTGGACAGAATATCATGAAACTTGGTGGAGTTATAGATAAATGTTTCTAGTTGGTCCTAAAGTTTTCAGCTTTGTGGTAAAGGGGGTCAAAGTCATATTTTGAGGGGTTCAAAGGGGGTGGGGGTTACTATAGAATCCTATGGGAAAGTTGAAATTTCGTACATTAATGTTGATAACTTCTAAATGGATAATGATAGAGACATAAAATTTGATCTGGTCAAACCAAAGACTATTAAATTGGTATTTGTTGCTTCTCCGCTAAGCATGCAACATTAAGTATAAAGAACAAAGACTGGTTTGCTCCGAATCAGGATAATGTGTCCATGTGGAGCGACATGTCTATTCACGGACTGTTATTTCAGTGAGCTAGCAAATTAAAAATTTAACTGAGCGTATTGGTCTAGTACAAAGTGGACCTCATTATCATCATCTCATTGAAAATTGACTTGTTCTCGTCATGATATGGCTGAAAAATTGCACCAACAACAACAACTTACTCACCCACTCTTGTTTTAATTCCAGGTTAGTTTCAGCCTTTTCATATTATGGTATAGTTTTGATGACAACAGAACTTTTTGAGATATCTGATGGTTGCCATGGTAAGCTATATTTAACTGTTTTCTGTAAAACGTTGATATGTATTCAAAAATAGAAGTTAAACAGTAATGGTAAAATTATTTATATCAGCCATTAACATTGGCAATGAGAATGAAATAAAAACAAAAAATTAAAAGTTGACGAAATATTATGCACTAGAATTAGTTTAGAAATTTAACAAGATAGGAGAAAGAAAATTTCATCAATAAATTTCTTCAAGATATTAAAATGAGCTGTTTTCAACATAAACTAATAGATATGATTACCAACAGTTTCAGAAATTTTATATTAAATTGGGAGAAAAAATGAAAACTGCTCAGTGTGAGTTATTGTGAGATATTCCTCAAAATAAATATGGTGTCTCGTCCATCTACTGTCAAACTTTGTCATCATGTCCATTGTGAGATATTCCTCAAAATAAATGTCTCGTCCATCTACGGTCAAACTTTGTCATCATGTCCATTGTGAGATATTCCTCAAAATAAATATCTCGTCCATCTATGGTCAAACTTTGTGATCATGTCCATTTCTGTGTGTGTTGTATATGTTAATGCTATCACAGCTGTGTATTCTGGTATTTTATCAAGGAAGTTTTTTACTTTCCTCAGGTACAAATGTAATACTTTATCCTTTGACCTAATTTTGATAATCAAGCGTAGAATATATCTGGTAAAAAAATGCATGGTATTGTAATAGAACTGCAAATCCAATATTATTTATCAGTTGTGTGAATTATCTCCCTTGTCTCCCAATATAATTAAAATTAGATGTTTGTTGTATCTTTTGTTAGCTATACACTAACATCTAATGACATCCTATATAGGATCACATCAAAGGTTATATTTTCAACAATATGGCGATCACTAAAATCAAATCAATGATGGAAAATTATCCAGAATTTCTAGTCGTCAATCTCATTTACACTGGTGGTCACGCTGGCCACCAGATTTAAATATTGGTCGCCAAAAACGAAATTTGATCGCCCAGGTGAACATTTTTGTAGACAAAATTGAATCCTGCCAATCAGTGACTAGCCTGCCATATCTTGAGTTATTAAAAAGTGAGCACACCATGACAGCCATTTTCTTGTTATTCCATATACATTGTATTTAATTGTCTTGGTTTGTCAATGACTTGTGACAGGTCGGTGGTTTCCTCCACCAATAAAACTGACCGCCACAGTATAACTGAAATATTGTTGAAAGTGGTATAAAACACCATAACCCTAACCTTTTAATTATGTGGCATATTATTAGGTGGTTGCCTGACATGACCCTATAGGGGATGTTAGAAGATGTTAGTGTATCACAAAAAAAAGAACAAAACAAAAAGCAACAAACATCTGCTTGTCTTCCATACTAAAACTATTTCTGTAATATTAATATCTTTTTGTAACAATCCTCCAAGACCCAGTTGTGATAGATTTAATTTGTAAAATTAATTAGTTTGGTCAGAGATCGGAATAATCGAAGTTAAGCTATTATCTATAATATTTATTGTTTATTATTTTTTAAAATCATTTTAGGTAGTGTTGGTAAGCTTTCACATAATATTAATATAGAAAACTACTTTCTTGTACTAACACAAGGAGTCAGGAGACTTCATATTATGTTTTAGTTGACACTTATAAAAAATATTTTAAAATTTACAATATTATCAATCAAACTTGAGTGAAATTTTCACTAAAAAATGCTAAACCAACATAATTTGGGTCAGACAATAATCTTCAGAATCAAATAGTATTATAAACTGAATTACACAATTATGTGACTGTATTTTGACAGAAACTTTTAGAAATATAAATAAAGAGCGATCTTGAAAATACAGTGAAACCTGTCTAAACCGGACCCTGAGTAAACCGAAAACTTGCCGAAACCAGACAGACTTTACAGTCTCATCTACTGAACCCTGAGTAAACCGAAAACCTGCCGAAACCAGACAGACTTTACAATCACATCTACTAAATGTCTTTGTAATTTGAACCCATGTAAACCAAACACCTATCTAAACTGAACAAATTCTTCAGTCACAGAGAGGTTCAGTTTAGACAGGTTTTACTGTACAGTTTAACCCGAACCTCCTTGGGACCAACTAGACAGGTGTTTGGTTTGTACAAGTTGACAAAGATTTCCTACATTAGGACTTTATTTATAGTTTGGTTTATACAGGATTTCAGTTATTTAAGGTTCAGCTTAGACAGGTTTATACAGGATTTCAGTTATTTAAGGTTCAGCTTAGACAGGTTTCACTGTATCACTATTTACAGAAACAAACTCAAGTTACTGATTTAATTATATCCTCTGACTAATTAACCTAAGTCAGTAGCATTAAACACCAATAATCCAGTCTTATCCAGTTTTTACTTTTTTGCCTTTTCCCCTTCTACTTTTTCTGATCCATGCTAGTAACTTTAGTAAAGGTTTATGATTGGATTAAAGGTGTTGAATGCAATCCTCCACAATATTTCAATTATACTATGGTTTTCAATTTTATTGATGGAGGAAACTGGAATTTCCTTGAGAAAACTATCAACCTGACGATCTTGATCACATAAGATCTTTATCAAATCCATACAATCATAGGCAGGTGTCAAACATTGTGGTGATAGGCACATATTGCATTGGTAGCTCTTGGTGATGGAGTCCCTCTTTTCTATTTTTGAAGGAATTAGTTCTACATGTATGCTGTGTATTCATTTTTATTCATTGAATTATAATTTTCATGCTTTTCATTGGTTCAATTAAACTACAAAATTTGGTGCATAACGAAAGACAGAAATAACAAAAGAAGTCATTTGCAAGTACAAGTATCAAAACCAAAAATTCAAATGCCAATGAACGTCTCATCATTTCTTGCCAATCCACCAAAATGGACACCAACGAAAATAAATGAAACCACAGTATTTTGATTGCAGCTTGAATATCCTTGTGTAATGTCAACTTGATTTTATTTAAGGTAATGGTTCAAGTAAAGGTATTTCAATGACAAATTCTACATTTACAGTCAAACCTTGTTGTGTCAAGTCAAACAAACCTAGGATTTTATCTTGAATAAGCAAAGAATTTGAATTATCCAGTATAATACACTGCATATTGGTGAAGGTTCCCAGGACTCAAACCCACAGAGCTGTTTAGCCCATCCACAGACGGCAGATAGGGGAGTAGGGGAGGCATCCTGATGATGATGGTTTGGGGGGGGGGGGGGGGGCGGTGGAGAGGGTTGCCAGTTGCTCGACGTTAAGCAATAATCAATCAATCAATCCATGATATAGCTGAAAGTGACAATAATAACCTAACCTTTATGTTATATTTTAGATGTTCTGAATACAAACAATAGCTAAATAATTCCGTTGTTAATAGTTCACACACTTTACAATATATCAATATAATGCTGTCTATTGTGTATCTGGTAATGAAGTAATATTTCCTTCCATAAATGTACATGTAGTATTATTTGTGTACTTACATTGACACATATCATAATATCAATGTATTATATACTAGTGGCACATATGGTAACTTACAGTATTATATACTAGTGGCACATATGGTAACTTACAGTATTATATACTAGTGGCACATATGGTAACTTACAGTATTATATACTAGTGGCACATATGGTAACTTACAGTATTATATACTAGTGGCACATATGGTAACTTACAGTATTATATACTAGTGGCACATATGGTAACTTACAGTATTATATACTAGTGGCACATATGGTAACTTACAGTATTATATACTAGTGGCACATATGGTAACTTACAGTATTATATACTAGTGGCACATATGGTAACTTACAGTATTATATACTAGTGGCACATATGGTAACTTACAGTATTATATACTAGTGGCACATATGGTAACTTACAGTATTATATACTAGTGGCACATATGGTAACTTACAGTATTATATACTAGTGGCACATATGGTAACTTACAGTATTATATACTAGTGGCACATATGGTAACTTACAGTATTATATACTAGTGGCACATATGGTAACTTACAGTATTATCGGAGAATTCAAAAATATTATCAATTTTTTAAGGCTGTGGCTAGGGCTTTTAAAAATCTGATCATTTAATATACATTTGTATAAAGTATATTGGAGTGGGAAATTAACAATTTATTAGAAGCAATGTAATTTTAATTTGCCAAAATAAAGAAGAAGAAAGAAAAATAGAAGATTTTAAACAATAGAAGAGTACAAAAATAAAAATCATTATATGAATAAAAAAAATATTCCTTGTGAGAAGTGAATTATAGTTGTGTTGTTTATCAGTTAAAATTTTAAAGAATATTTCATCTGCAGACTAGGAGTCTTTGCCAACTTCATATTAGAAATAAGGTTGATTTTTACCTAAGATTATTTCTTGTTAAGTAAACTATGTATAAACTTAGCAATTGATGCTGTCCTAGTTTGGAAGTTAAGCTCTACGATTTACATATTTTCTATTTGTTTTAAACATATTTTATTCACAGCTGTATATGAATGGGATTGAGCAACAGGCTATGCCTATACAAGCTGTCTCCTTTTTACATGTACAAGGCATACATTCAGTAATAAGTATTTGAGTATATAAAAATTATATCAATAATATAAGATAATTATGTTCCTTCAATACATGTAATTATGAGCACCATTAATATTCCATATATAATAAATTTCAAGTGAAGTGAAATTTGTAGACTTTCTAAACATTTTAAATATTTTCTATTTGTTTATCTTCCATGAAATAAAACAATGTACAGATGTTATATAATCTACATTTTATGATTCTTTACTAACAAAAACAAAAAAAAGACAATTTGATTAAAATTACCATAGATGTTTGTTGAATCTTTTGTCACACTAGCATCTAACATCCCATATAGGTTCACTTCAGAGGTCATATTTTCAACTGACCAATCAGCAACAAGCTACACAATTTTGAGGTATTGTAAACCAAGCACACACTGAGAGATGTTGTTCGATTGGTTAATATATTCAACTGTCATGCATATGATTGATTGGTAAAAGATGAATGAAAGGTTACCTGACATGAACTCAAAGAGGATGTTCTTAGATGGTTTGTGTATCACAAAAAAATCTAACAAGCACATAATGGCAATTTGTTGGTAGTAAAGATGAAATGGTGTAATGCTGTTCTTCATCTTAAAGTCAAGTATTATATTTTTACGACAAAGTTATGGTAAAATGTAATCTTAAGTTTTCCTAGAAAATGATTAAAAGTTTGAGGATATTTTCTGTAGGATCCACAAAAGAAATAACAGCAGCCTGTTATGTAGAATGTAAAGGACTGACCACGTCTGATTATGTAGATCTTACATGGACAACGTTTGCTGAATTTCCAGGTATAAAGCAATATTGTGTATTGTAATAATAGACCGTTTATTAAGAGCTGTTTTATGATTTTGGTGTCTTGTAAATCTGTTTTTATCTGTAGCTGTTTGATGATGTTTTATATAACATGTAAAAAGTCCATTTACTATCTAACTGGGGGTCGTCGTCGTGGTGATCATATGGTAGTTGTATACCTATACAATTAGTGCCTATCACCACTGATGTTGTGAGTTTGAATCCCTCTCAGGGGATGTGTACTCGATACAACATTATTTGATAAAGTTTGTCAGTGACTTGCGACAGGTTAATGGTGGTTTTCTCTGGGTACTCTGGTTTGTTCCACTAATAAAACTGACTGCCACGATGTAACTGAAATATTGTTGAAAGTGACGTTAAACACCATAACCCTACTATCTAACTACAGATATAAACATTTGCTTTATACATCTACCAGACACATTAAGTCTGGTACCATGCATCTTATATAGAGCTAAGCACAATAGACATTGGTTGACAACAGACTGCACTGTAGACGCCCAATAAAAAATTCAACCAAAGTTTAATGCTTTTGTACTTTGTGTGTAAATTGTTTGTCTACATAGCATTGCAGTATGAACATGATATACATACATTGTCTGGAAAAATGAAATTTATTTGTACTGACCCAATAACAGATGAAACATTTCGGCAGAGGCTGGCTTTTTCTCTTGTTCCTAAAGCTTGTATGTATATTATCTATATATATGAACCAAGCACTTAAATTCTCTCTGTGGGATTCATGAATTTTTTTGGGAGGCAAATTATTATGTTTTATGACACTTTAATCCACAGAACCAAATATCAACATCTAATTATAGATTTTAAAGTATTAAATGAGATTGTTAAGATGACAACATTTTAAAAGTTTTTATTTTATCTATTTTTATAGGATTATTTGTAACAGTTATTATTATAGAGAAGTTTGTTAAGATGACAATATTTTAAGTTTTTATTTTATCTATTTTCATAGGATTATTTGTAACAGTTATTATTATAGAGGGCCATAATTGTATATTGATTTTCAAGGTCATAGGTCAAAGGTCAAGGTGTCAAATTTTTAGGCGAGGGGATACGCCACGCTTTGCGTTGCCGTTGTTTTGTTTATTTTTGTAGGATTATTTGTAACAGTTATTATTATAGAGAAGTTTAACAACATTTTAAAAGTTTTTATTATGTCTCCCCTTCGAACGAAGGGAGACATATGTTTTAGTCTGATTTTTTCTTCCGCTTCTTCTCAGCGAAGCTTGTCCGGACCATAACTTGTTTGTCTTTCGAGATAAGTCAATGATATTTGGTATGTGGGTGCATGACCATAAGGTGGTGTGTCGCGTACCGTAATGATCTTCGTTGGACCTTGACCTTTTACCTCAAGGTCAAATAATTGTTTTTTAAATAGTATTTTCTTGTTCGGACCATAACATTTTTGTCTTTCGAGATAGGTCAATGATATTTGGCATGTGGGTGCATGACCATAAGGCGGTGTGTCGTGTACCGTAATGACCTTTGTGGGACCTTGACCTTTGACCTTAAGGTCAAATATTTGTTTTTTAAATAGTATCATTCAACTCATAATGTGTAACTTATTGTTGTACAGATGGCCGCATTAAGGGGAGACATAAGTTTTAGGTATCTAAAGCAGTTCTTCCTTGTTTTGTTTATTTTTGTAGGATTATTTGTAACAGTTATTATTATAGAGAAGTTTAACAATATTTTAAAAGTTTTTTATTTTGTTTATTTTTGTAGGATTATTTGTAACAGTTATTATTATAGAGAAGTTTGGAAGGAAGTTTACCATGTCATTTGAATTCTTTGTCTTCACTGTGTTTGTTCTATTGTGTAATATATGTACATCTAGGTGAGTCATATTAACCTTGATCTTTGTCAGTTTTTAACTTGGTTGTGTAAATACAATAAATATTTGTTAGAATGTCAGATAACCACATCAGAGAAGCGAGTTCAATTCTTTTTGAAATACTGGTGGGCTCAGAATCCGTGTGAAGCGACAAGTCTATCTGTGTACTGTTGTTCCAGTGAGCTAGTTAGCACTATAGCATGTTGGTCTAGTACAAAGAAGACATTATCATCTCATGGAAATGCAACTTGTTCTCACCATGATGTATCTGAAAAAAAAAATCTTTGGCATTAAGCAACAATTACTGGTTTGATTATATGACTAACTCCATATCAAGTCAAAGCAAATTTCATTTACAGTAGCAAAATTGGCAGCTGTTTCAATTGATTTTTGTTATAAATATAAATATATGCAGTTATTATCCAGCATTGTATTTTTATTTTAACAGACCTGTTATAACCTTGTTTCTGTTAATAGCCATGTACATGTATGTTTATAGAGTTAATATCCAACATTAATAGATTATTGTACTTTTATTTTTACAGACCTGTTATAATCTTCTTCCTGTTTATAGCCATATACATGTATGTATATAGAGTTAATATCCAACATTAATAAATCATTGTACTTTTATTTTTACAGACCTGTTATAACCTTCTTCCTGTTTATAGCCATATACATGTATGTATATAGAGTTAATATCCAACATTAATAAATCATTGTACTTTTGTTTTTACAGACCTGTTATAACCTTCTTCCTGTTTATAGCCATATACATGTATGTATATAGAGTTAATATCCAACATTAATAAATCATTGTACTTTTGTTTTTACAGACCTGTTTTAATCTTCTTCCTGTTTGTAGCCAGAGCTTTTATATCTGGAGCATTCCAAGCAGCTTATGTATATACTCCAGAGGTATTACTTAATTAAAGTATTAATATAAAATATAAAAGGGCTGTTTTTCTGGCTTACCTAGTCCAAGATACTATACTAGATATTTTTGCCACTTTGTGTCCATCTTCATCATCGTCTGTTATCATCTTCTCAGTTGAAATTATTGTACCATATGGAGAGACATTTCTACAGGAATGTTTCTTTGGTAGATCTCGGCAGAATTTATGATTTTGGTCCCAATTTAAAATTCAATATGGCTGCAAGAACAATTGATACAATTTGATTGGCTGAACATTTAAGCTCTGTTGTTCAAAAACTACTAAAGTAGTTTGAAATTTAATTGTTGTGAATGATCCTGGGGAGCTTTTTTACAAAGTATGTTATTTTTCTGCTGATCAAAAATCCAAAATGGTTGCCTCTGCTAGACATATAGTTTAACATAGAGCAATGTAGGAAAATAGATAAAAAACTTTTTATTAGGAACTGCAAATATACATGTAATTTAACCCAAACTGTATGTGAATGGTCATTGGATGGTTCCTTACAAAATTAGCAATTTTAATGTGGATCGAAATTAAAGATGGGTTCTTACCGTGTTTTTCAACAATATTTCAGGTATATTGTGGGGTTAGTTTTATTGGAGGAAAACTAGAGTACCCAGAGAAAATTACTGATGTGCCAATAGTCACCAACAAATGTCATGAACTTGAAAATTTATTACACTTTTCCTTGTTTAGGAATTAAACTCACAAAATTTAAAATTGATAGCCACCAATTACATTGATAGATGTACATTTGTATTTCCAACTAATATTTCATCATGGCCACAACAGAAATTACCTTACACAAAAAAAAATCTAATATATGATATGCTAATTTTACTTGGAATGTAAAAACTATCATTGCTATGTTTAAAACAATGCTGAAGAATGATCCGTTCTTAATTAAAACTTCATAGGAATTGTCATAGTAACAGTGATACCTGTCTAAATCACACACATGTAGAGCCAACTTTTTTGTTTTAAATAGACAGGAATTCAGATTATACAGGCTTCAGTTTGCAAAGAATTCATACATTGTAGCTAAATTTAATAATTGGTTTACACAGGACAATGTCTTTTTGCAGGGCTTGATTTAGACAGGTTTCTACTTTAGATCAAGATCAGTCTTTAACACTTGTTCTAATATTAGATTTAATTTGCACGACGTGTTACTGGAATCACCTTCATCAGGTATGCTCAAAGTTGATGGATTGGAAAGCCAAATAATATGAAAATCCTTGAGAGCAAGTAAACTATAGGGCCTAAGCAGGCTTAGCAGGATCAAAATAGCCATGTGTTAATAATAAATTATTAGTCACATACAGTTAGGAAAATCTAATATTTTAATTGGTCTTGCCTTTGTTGTAGGTATACCCCACCTCAATGAGAGCTATAGGACTAGGTTCATGTAGTGGAATGGCCAGAGTAGGTGCAATCATTACTCCGTTTGTGGCACAGGTAAGTAAAGTTACATGGGAGCAAAATTATTTACTTTATTCGTGGCACAGGTAAGTAAGGCCATATGGGAGCAATAATATTTACTCCTTTTGAGTCATATATCAGTAAAACAACATGAGAGCAATAATATTTACTCCTTTTGAGTCATATATTAGTAAGCAACATGAGAGCAATAATATTTACTCCTTTTGAGTCATATATTAGTAAGGCAACATGAGAGCAATAATATTTACTCCTTTTGAGTCGTATATCAGTAAAACAACATGAGAGCAATAATATTTACTCCTTTTGAGTCATGTATTAGTAAGGCAACATGAGAGCAATAATATTTACTCCATTTGAGTCATATATTAGTAAGGCAATATGAGAGCAATAATATTTACTCCTTTTGAGTCATATTTTAGTAAGACAACATGAGAGCAATAATATTTACACCTTTTGAGTCATATTAGTAAGACAACATGAGAGCAATAATATTTACTCCATTTGAGTCATATATTAGTAAGACAACATGAGAGCAATTATATTTACTCCTTTGGAGTCATATATTAGTAAGCAACAGAGCAATAATATTTACTCCATTTGAGTCGTATATTAGTAAGGCAACATGAGAGCAATTATATTTACTCCTTTTGAGTCATATATTAGTAAGGCAACATGAGAGCAATAATATTTACTCCTTTTGAGTCATATATTAGTAAGGCAACATGAGAGCAATAATATTTACTCCTTTTGAGTTATGTATTAAGTAGGGCAACATGAGAGCAATAATATTTACTCTGAGTCATATATTAGTAAGGCAACATGAGAGCAATTATATTTACTCCTTTTGAGTCATATTTTAGTAAGACAACATGAGAGCAATAATATTTACTCCTTTTGAGTCATATATTAAGTAGGGCAACATGAGAGCAATAATATTTACTCCATTTGAGTCATATATTAGTAAGGCAATATGAGAGCAATAATATTTACTCCTTTTGAGTCATATTTTAGTAAGACAACATGAGAGCAATAATATTTACACCTTTTGAGTCATATTAGTAAGACAACATGAGAGCAATAATATTTACTCCATTTGAGTCATATATTAGTAAGACAACATGAGAGCAATTATATTTACTCCTTTGGAGTCATATATTAGTAAGCAACAGAGCAATAATATTTACTCCATTTGAGTCGTATATTAGTAAGGCAACATGAGAGCAATTATATTTACTCCTTTTGAGTCATATATTAGTAAGGCAACATGAGAGCAATAATATTTACTCCTTTTGAGTCATATATTAGTAAGCAACATGAGAGCAATAATATTTACTCCTTTTGAGTCATATATTAGTAAGGCAACATGAGAGCAATAATATTTACTCCTTTTGAGTCGTATATCAGTAAAACAACATGAGAGCAATAATATTTACTCCTTTTGAGTCATGTATTAGTAAGGCAACATGAGAGCAATAATATTTACTCCATTTGAGTCATATATTAGTAAGGCAATATGAGAGCAATAATATTTACTCCTTTTGAGTCATATTTTAGTAAGACAACATGAGAGCAATAATATTTACACCTTTTGAGTCATATTAGTAAGACAACATGAGAGCAATAATATTTACTCCATTTGAGTCATATATTAGTAAGACAACATGAGAGCAATTATATTTACTCCTTTGGAGTCATATATTAGTAAGCAACAGCAATAATATTTACTCCATTTGAGTCGTATATTAGTAAGGCAACATGAGAGCAATTATATTTACTCCTTTTGAGTCATATATTAGTAAGGCAACATGAGAGCAATAATATTTACTCCTTTTGAGTCATATATTAGTAAGGCAACATGAGAGCAATAATATTTACTCCTTTTGAGTTATGTATTAAGTAGGGCAACATGAGAGCAATAATATTTACTCTGAGTCATATATTAGTAAGGCAACATGAGAGCAATTATATTTACTCCTTTTGAGTCATATTTTAGTAAGACAACATGAGAGCAATAATATTTACTCCTTTTGAGTCATATATTAAGTAGGGCAACATGAGAGCAATAATATTTACTCCATTTGAGTCATATATTAGTAAGGCAATATGAGAGCAATAATATTTACTCCTTTTGAGTCATATTTTAGTAAGACAACATGAGAGCAATAATATTTACACCTTTTGAGTCATATTAGTAAGACAACATGAGAGCAATAATATTTACTCCATTTGAGTCATATATTAGTAAGACAACATGAGAGCAATTATATTTACTCCTTTGGAGTCATATATTAGTAAGCAACAGAGCAATAATATTTACTCCATTTGAGTCGTATATTAGTAAGGCAACATGAGAGCAATTATATTTACTCCTTTTGAGTCATATATTAGTAAGGCAACATGAGAGCAATAATATTTACTCCTTTTGAGTCATATATTAGTAAGGCAACATGAGAGCAATAATATTTACTCCTTTTGAGTTATGTATTAAGTAGGGCAACATGAGAGCAATAATATTTACTCTGAGTCATATATTAGTAAGGCAACATGAGAGCAATAATATTTACTCCTTTTGAGTCATATATTAAGTAGGGCAACATGAGAGCAATAATATTTACTCCTTTTGAGTCATATATTAGTAAGCAACATGAGAGCAATAATATTTACTCCTTTTGAGTCGTATATTAGTAAGGCAATATGATAGCAATAATATATACTCTGTTTGAGGCATATACTAGTAAGCAACATGAGAGCAATAATATTTACACCTTTTGAATTATATATTAGTAAGGCAACATGAGAGCAATAATATTTACTCCTTTTGAGTTATGTATTAAGTAGGGCAACATGAGAGCAATAATATTTACTCTGAGTCATATATTAGTAAGGCAACATGAGAGCAATTATATTTACTCCTTTTGAGTCATATTTTAGTAAGACAACTTGAGAGCAATAATATTTACTCCTTTTGAGTCATATATTAAGTAGGGCAACATGAGAGCAATAATATTTACTCCTTTTGAGTCGTATATTAGTAAGGCAATATGATAGCAATAATATTTACTCTGTTTGAGGCATATACTAGTAAGCAACATGAGAGCAATAATATTTACACCTTTTGAATTATATATTAGTAAGGCAACATGAGAGCAATAATATTTACCCCTTTTGAGTCATATATTAGTAAGGCAATATGATAGCAATAATATTTACTCTGTTTGAGGCATATATTAGTAAGGTAATATGAGAGCAATAATATTTACTCCTTTTGAGTCATATATTAGTAAGGCAACATGAGAGCAATTATATTTACACCTTTTGAGTCATATATTAGTAAGCAACATGAGAGCAATAATATTTACACCTTTTGAGTCATAATATTAGTAAGGCAACATGAGAGCAATAATATTTACACCTTTTGAGTCATATATTAGTAAGCAACATGAGAGCAATAATATTTACTCCTTTTGAGTCATATTAGTAAGGCAATATGATAGCAATAATATTTACTCTGTTTGAGGCATATATTAGTAAGGCAACATGAGAACAATAATATTTACTCCATTTGAGTCATATTAGTAAGGTAATATGAGAGCAATAATATTTACTCCTTTTGAGTCATATTAGTAAGGTAATATGAGAGCAATAATATTTACTCTGTTTGAGGCATATATTAGTAAGGTAATATGAGAGCAATAATATTTACTCTGTTTGAGGCATATATTAGTAAGGTAATATGAGAGCAATAATATTTACTCTGTTTGAGGCATATATTAGTAAGGTAATATGAGAGCAATAATATTTACTCCTTTTGGGTCATATATTAGTAAGGCAACATGAGAGCAATAATATTTACTCCTTTTGAGTCATATATTAGTAAGGCAATATGAGAGCAATAATATTTACTCCTTTTGAGTCATATATTAGTAAGGCAACACGAAAGCAATAATATTTACTCCTTTTGAGTCATATATTAGTAAGGCAATATGAGAGCAATAATATTTACTCCTTTTGAGTCATATATTAGTAAGGCAACATGAGAGCAATAATATTTACTCCTTTTGAGTCATATATTAGTAAGGCAATATGATAGCAGTAATATTTACTCTGTTTGTATATTAGTACCGCAACATTAGAACAATAATATTTACTCCTTTCTTTGCACAGAAAAGTTGGCCATATGGAAGCCACAATACTTATTATCACCTATTGTATCATATGTAAATAAGGCCAACATGGTAATATAATAAGTCTCTGAAGACGAGTGTATAAAAATGATCAAGTAATTGTGAAGATATTTTTGTTCAATTACAAGATACGATGCATGTCTAAAGCTGGAAAACATTGAAAAGATGATGATAAACAATACTTGGTGGGGAAAACTCAAAGGGATTATACAAGGTGAAAGCAAAATCTAAAATACATACTGGGCTAGAGCGAATCAGAATTACACACCCGTAGACAGGAGGGTTTGAAGGGTTTGTATTTTAACTCCTAAGCAGCTCCTCGCCCCCTCCCTTGACAACAAAGAAAGACTGATTTTGATTGAACTAGGACTATTAAAATAAAGATTGGGGTTGAACTATGAATGTTAGAGTGTGTATTTAGAGTCTATCAATCAAACTCTCCCTTCAACAATCCTACCTACGGGCATGTTATGATTAATATACAGTAAAACCTGTCTAAACCAAACCCCTTTGGGACTGAAGAATTTGTTCAGTTTAGACAAGTTTTTGGTTTACAAAGGTTCAAACTACATTAAGTAGATTGTACTGTAAAGTCTGTCTGGTTTAGGCAGGTTTTTGGTTTACTCAGGGTTCAGTTTAGACAGGTTTTTGGTTTACTGAGGGTTCAGTTTAGACAGGTTTTTGGTTTACTGAGGGTTCAGTTTAGACAGGTTTTTGGTTTACTCAGGGTTCAGTTTAGACAGGTTTTTGGTTTACTCAGGGTTCAGATTAGACAGGTTTCACTGTACTGAGTTCACACACTATGCTTGACATACTAATGGAACATAAGCTTTCCATCTTAACAGACAAAAATACCTGTACTAGGGTAAGGGTTATGGTGTTTAACACCACTTTCAATAATATTTCAGTTATATTGTGGCAGTCAGTTTTATTGGCAGAGGAAGCCGGAGTACCTGGAGAAAACCACAAAACTACCGCAAGTCACTGACAAACTTTATCACATAATATTGTATCGAGTACACCTCGCTATGAGTGAGAGGGATTCAATCTCACAACTTAAGTCATGAGAGGCACTGATTGCACAGATAGTTGTAAATCCAACTACCATACGATCACGACCACGAGTGTTGTACCTGTACTATGATATTTATTTCAGGTGTTGCTTAAAACATCCTCATATCTTGCAATATCTACTTATGGAGTCATAGCTCTAATAGCAACAGTGGTAGCAGTAGTATTACCTATAGAAACAAAAGGCAGAGAAATGAAAGTAAGTTACCATAGTTACTGTACATACACCAATCAATATCTACTTATGGAGTTATATCTCTAGTAGCAACAGTGGTAGCAGTGGTATTACCTATAGAAACAAAAGGCAGAGAAATGAAAGTAAGTTACCATAGTTACTGTACATACACCAATCAATATCTACTTATGGAGTTATATCTCTAATAGCAACAGTGGTAGCAGTAGTATTACCTATAGAAACAAAAGGCAGAGAAATGAAAGTAAGTTACCATAGTTACTGTACATACACCAATCAATATCTACTTATGGAATCATAGCTCTAATAGCAACAGTGGTAGCAGTAGTATTACCTATAGAAACAAAAGGCAGAGAAATGAAAGTAAGTTACCATAGTTACTGTACATACACCAATCAATATCTACTTATGGAGTTATATCTCTAATAGCAACAGTGGTAGCAGTAGTATTACCTATAGAAACAAAAGGCAGAGAAATGAAGGTAAGTTACCATAGTTACTGTACATAGACCAATCAATATCTACTTATGGAGTTATATCTCTAATAGCAACAGTGGTAGCAGTAGTATTACCTATAGAAACAAAAGGCAGAGAAATGAAAGTAAGTTACCATAGTTACTGTACATACACCAATCAATATCTACTTATGGAGTTATATCTCTAATAGCAACAGTGGTAGCAGTAGTATTACCTATAGAAACAAGGCAGAGAAATGAAAGTAAGTTACCATAGTTACTGTACATACACCAATCAATATCTACTTATGGAGTTATATCTCTAGTAGCAACAGTGGTAGCAGTAGTATTACCTATAGAAACAAAAGGCAGAGAAATGAAAGTAAGTTACCATAGTTACTGTACATACACCAATCAATATCTACTTATGGAGTTATATCTCTAGTAGCAACAGTGGTAGCAGTAGTATTACCTATAGAAACAAAAGGCAGAGAAATGAAAGTAAGTTACCATAGTTACTGTACATACACCAATCAATATCTACCTATGGAGTTATAGCTCTAATAGCAACAGTGGTAGCAGTAGTATTACCTATAATAACAAAAGGCAGAGAAATGAAAGTAAGTTACCATAGTTACTGTACATACACCAATCAATATCTACTTATGGAGTCATAGTTCTAATAGCAACAGTGGTAGCAGTAGTATTACCTATAGAAACAAAAGGCAGAGAAATGAAGGTAAGTTACCATAGTTACTGTACATACACCAATCAATGGTTGTATCTATATATTAATGCAAATCCGTTAAAACTGATAAAAATGTTATGTTAAATTATTAAATGTGACTCGTTGAAAATATGAAAAATAAGAGATGAAATATCAAACTATCGGTAAAATGGAAGTGTATTACGCATTCATTGTTGTCCATTTCGAGCAAAACATATTAACATAGTATGTTTATCAAGGATTTGGTCATTATACATAAAAAAACAATGATATTATGTTAATATCACGATAATTACTTGATGATAGACATTATGTTCATAACACCGTAGTTACTTGATGATAGATATTATGTTCATATCACCATAGTTACTTGATGATAGATATTATGTTCATATCACCATAGTTACTTGATGATAGATATTATGTTCATAACACCGTAGTTACTTGATGATAGATATTATGTTCATATCACCATAGTTACTTGATGATAGATATTATGTTCATATCACCATAGTTACTTGATGATAGATATTATGTTCATATCACCATAGTTACTTGATGATAGATATTATATTCATATCACCATAGTTACTTGATGATAGATATTATGTTGATATCACGATAGTTACTAGATGATAGATATTATGTTAATATCACGATAGTTACTTGATGATAGATATTATGTTGATATCACAATAATTACTTGATGATAGATATTATGTTCATATCACCATAGTTACTTGATGATAGATATTATGTTAATATCACAATAGTTACTTGATGATAGATATTATGTTGATATCACAATAGTTACTTGATGATAGATATTATGTTCATATCACCATAGTTACTTGATGATAGATATTATGTTCATATCACCATAGTTACTTGATGATAGATATTATGTTCATATCACCATAGTTACTTGATGATAGATATTATGTTAATATCACGATAGTTACTTGATGATAGATATTATGTTGATATCACAATAGTTACTTGATGATAGATATTATGTTCATATCACCATAGTTACTTGATGATAGATATTATGTTCATATCACCATAGTTACTTGATGATAGATATTATCGTGTGTAAAGATCGAAGGCAAAATGTAAAAATCATCGATAATATGATTTATCGCTATTTTGTTTATTTTCCCTTTGATGTTTAAAACTAATATATTTCATATCACGTAAGCGCTGAGATGATTCCAATTACCGCTAATCGCTAAGAGTTGTCAAGGACGCACGTAGTAATATCGCTGTTTTCTAATATGACGTTATAATGACGTCACATTACCAAATCCTTGATAAATATACTATCATAGCGATAAAATAATTAAAGATGTTTTTTAAAACTCGAGGATGTTTCTCAGTCATCTCGTTTTAAAAAACATCGTTAATCACTTAGATTAAACGTATTTTATTGTTAACTATATAACATTTGGATCGGACACAAGTTATTCCAACTTATAAAGGTCCTCTCCACTTACATCTATATCAGTTAATCACTTATTATTAGAGATTAGCGACCTACAATATTTTTACCTCTTATCATGGTATAGCCATGTCTATCTACCTCCATTGAGGTACATTATGTAATTAGTTTCATGATCTAACATGAGTTTCCTTTCACAGTTTGTAATATTTGGTATTAATACAACGATACAACTTCAAGTTCAAATTATAAGTCCATGCTTGCTAGAAATATTACTGGTATAATACTTAGTTGTCAGTAAAAAGTCACATACATTTGATGGAATTATTTGTTTTTCGTAAATAAATATTTTTCGTTATTTTTTGTTTTCAGGATACTCAACATGACTTGACAGTTGGTCACTGATGTAGATGTAGTAGCTGAATGTCTAATTGTAAAAGTCTCTTAGAGAGTTGTATTTAATCATGTGATCACAAAATAATTGTTTTACACTTAATTTATTTATCTAAGTTTGTTGCTTCTTTTGTTTACTTTGTGCAGACAGAATTTCAACCAAATACATTTTTAGGTGGCATGTCACTATTTGAGCTATTGCCATCAACTAATATCTGTTGTCCTTTTGTAAAATAAAATAAAATTCTTTTGAAAATCAAATTTAATTCATCAAAGTTGGCCTGAATCATAATTTGGGTGTCTTATTTTTATTTTAAAATTTAGATTCAATGAATGACCAATCAAAAGAGTTGTAATAACTGTATATAGAAAATATCTTCATTTTTATTTAACAAATTTCTGTTAAAATATTTTAAAGGATCAAAATATCAAGTAACAAACATTCTTTCTTGAAATGGGAGGGGAAATTGAGTTATAAAATGGTGATTGGTAGATGAGAACAAAAGTACCTATTTTGTAATTCCACCTGGCTGTCAAATCAGATTCTTTTCAGAATATTTGTATACATATTAAAGATGTGTACCTCGCATTTTAGAAGCATTCTAGACTTTGCATTCCATATTTTATACTTTTTAAACAAGATTTGTAAAAGAGAGTTAACATTCCTTGAACTTTACAACATATACACAGTGTCTTTCATCATTTATTAACTTTTTATATTTTAATTTATTACATAATGCTTTTATCTAAACAATTGTATTGGCTATCATGCTATCGTATTGACTCACTTTCACTTTCACTTTCCATTGCATTATGTATGACGTCATAATGAAGTGATTAATTTCATATTGACTTGGTTTCACTTTCACTTTTCATTTTAATGTAATAAAACAATTACAGTCTTTTGTATCGGTCAATACAAGTTTTTATGGACCTTAAAAACGATATTCACCTCAGCTAAAGGCTTCGACGAATATCGTTTTTAAGGTCCATAAAAACTCGTATTGACCTCAACGAAAGACTATAATTGTATAATATTAAATAATTAAATAAATTGGTCCTTTTGTGATAATCTTGTAAACATTTACATTTAACAGATCTGTCTTACATCCAAAATGGCCGCCATTATAATAATAGAAATGTCTTAAATGGCCAAGATGCTCACATTTCATGCTTTTAAATGGGCTTAAATCTATGATAAAGAGTTGTCTGATGTATAATTTATTATTTCACGTAAATTCATTCAGTAACAGCTATTTTCGAAAAGATCAGTTTATTAAAAAGAACCTATGTAAGGACTTAAAGCAGATTACCTCCCTTGCATATTATTTCACCATAGTTTATTAATTATGTTGTACTCTGTACATAAGTAACAATTTTATTTTAACTAAGATGTAATCTAATTGAAAAAAAAACAATCACTTACTTTCTTACTTACTTTTTATTTAGAAAATATTCGGTAGTGTAAAAATACTATATATAATATATTTTATATTTTTGTTACTAGTTGTTTAAGTATATTATATCAATATTGACAATTTCTCAGACTGAACAATATAAATACAAAGATGAATCAGGTGAGTGATCACAGACTCCTTGGAGCCACTGATTATTTTTATTAGGTATTTTTAGCTCTACTTTTCAAGGAAAAAAAGTCGAGCTATTGTCGTCACTCCGACGTCTGGGTCGGTTAAGTTTTAGGTTAAGTTTTCCATTTCTCAAAAACTATCAAAGGTATCCATTTGAAACTTGGAATACTTGTTCACTATCAAAAGAGGAACCAATTACAACAAGACAGATGACCCAGTGATTTGTATATCCAGAATTATCTGCCCTTGTTTCGAGATAGTACATAGAAATTAGGGATATTTGTTATTTGAGTTATTCCCCCTTTTTGACATAGAATTTCTTCAAAAAATACAATTTCTCAATAATTATGATAGGCATTGAAATGAAACTCAACATACCTGTTCACTATCAAATGAGGAACCCATTACAACAAGGCATGTGACCCTGTGATTTGTATATCCAGAGTTATCTGCCCTTGTTTCGACATAGTACATAGAAATTTGGGATATTTTTTTATTATAATTAAAATTTCTCAATAACTTTCAAAGCTATTAACTTGAAACTCAATACACTTGTAAAAAGTATAACTTTGTAAATTGCTTGCAGTTTAATATCAGATATGAAAAAGTCGAGCGTCCAGCACCCGTGGGCGGTGCTCCCCTGTTTCTATGATGTTTTAATTCTATGACTGGTTTTTGATCAAGCTTACATGTATGAGTGTCATTTAATTGTTTTGTATTCAAAATGTCATGTGACAGGAACCCTACTCCTGCATTTTGTTAAAAAAAAAAGTGATATTATTTTTATTGTTATATTTCTTTCTTGTTTTCTTGTCCAAAATAAATTCTTTTAAGAAGTTTTGTATGCATCACTTCCTTTAGGAGATTTTAATGATCAAATTGTACATTTCTATTGTTGAAATATTGAAAAAAATATACACATTCCATACCAATTATAAAGATCACTTGTTTGTATTTTCACTATAATGTTTCAATTCTTTGACAGGTGTTTGATAAAACTTATAGATATGACATAGTCATTTAAGGTATTACAGTGTCATTAAATTGTTGATATTTAAATTTTAAAGGGGCAGGAACCATTTTGTTAAACAGTGATTATATCAATTTTTATCTATTATTGAAATATTAAGATTATACACAATCATAACCCATTAGTAATATTTATACCACGGTTTTCTGAGTTAAATGGTGGTATAAATGATTTGTAACATGAAGTCATGCAATGTCACATATAGGTCGTTGAATATTACACGGTTCTCTGAGAGTAGCAGCCGAGATTTAAAGTGTGCAATATCTTGTATCTGCATGTATTATTTCATAGTTCATAGCTGTTGCTTACATTCTAGTATATAAACCATAAAAAGATCAAAGGAAAAGAATGCATTCATGTTACAACTATAGCTACTGTTTAATACATTATAATTTTACCTGCAATAAATTTTCAAGGGCCAGGTACCCTATTTCTTACTGCATTTTGTTAAACAATGATTATATCAATTTGTATCTATATTATTGAATATTAAAATTATACACAATCATAACCTGTTACTATAGTAACTGTTTAATACATTATAAATTTATCTGCAATAAATATTTATAGGGCATGTAAAATAAAATGTGGATGGCTAACATTATACATTAATATAGTATTGTGTTGCCTTATTGTTTTGTGTTAGGATCAACAGACCTAATGAGAATTTAGATGTTGTATCTTTATCTGTTTATATTACATATATAAACGTACATAATGTTAGATAAGTAATACTATCAACAACAACAAATATTCTCATGAACAAAATAATATATCATAGTTATTATATATACATAACAGTAAAGTTAAGAGAACTATTGGACTGCTGAGAAAGGCAATAATAGTTACAATAATAAATGTGGAACTTTATTCCAAATAAACATGTTAAAGAAACATATCATTTAATATTTATTTGTGGTCAGTTTGGACATATTTAGAGGATAATTTTTTATAAAACAATTGAATCTGAATAAATATATTAAATATTTAAAAAATATGACATAAAAAAATTAGTTCTATTTCAATTTGAAAAAAAACCCTGTTTAATATTCTTACTCCATACATTCTGCGTTATACATGTATAAATTAATTTTAGAGTCACATGTCATTTTATACGTGTTTTCATTGGTTACTTGTCAATGGACGGAATCTAATAATAGATGTCATTCTCAAGGTGTCGCGTGTCGTTGTCATCAGGTGATTTTCTTTAATTGTGGCCACTTTGGGGTTATTTAAATTTATTTCCGATTATTTGCCTTATTTTGAAAAAATAAATATATTTTTCAATATCATAACAAAAAAAGTTTGAATTAATTTATAAGGATTGATTGAAATTATTTGTTTGGTTCATTCAAAATAACCTCAATCAGGTTGTACACACCTTTGCGTAACCTGCTACACGGGTTACACAGTGTGTACAACCTAATTGAGGTTATTTCTTCATGAACCGAACAAAAATTGCGATCAATCCTTAAATATACTACACATCCCCTAGAATGTTAAAAATTGGGGGGAAATGGCTACCAATACAGTTCTTTGTCAACCAAACAAATTTTCACTTTTCCAACCATAAATCTTCCTTACTCAATAAAAGTACCATAATTGATATAGACTCTCGTCCTGCTGCCAGTGGATTATGATATTTCTCCACTTGAGATGGTTAGATTTTCAAATTTTAAACCTCTAAAAAATTTGGTCTGTGTTATAATTAAAATTCATATACATTGTACTCCTGTCAAAACAGCACGTTACCATGGATAACATTATGTAATAATAATGAATATTGAATTAATCTGTAATTTATTTATGTCAAATTTTGGATCTTTATAGAGTTTTTCTGAAATACATTAAATTATATATTTATATTTATCTTGAATTTTTTTAGGTAGTTAATTCATAGAAACTAAATGGTAATGGCAGATAAAACACTTTTAAGACATAATAAGACAAGGTAGATAGACACACTTTAACAGCCAATCAGGCAGAAGAAATTTTAATGTTTTCTTAGGATTTTTCATAGATAATATATAATAGGATTTATTTATAGAATCATTTTATACACAGTTGCATAATTTCATTGGCCGATACAATAATTGGTGTATTATAAAACTCAATTAAAATGATATAATGAAACATCGCCACCCAGACTATAATGCTGATACAGACCTTGGTGATAGACTACCGACACTCACACAACAACGAGATGAAAGATGCAAGCGAAAGGCTAGCAGAAAGAAGAGAAATCTGTCCACAATACCTGATTAGGTCAGTCGGACGTTAAACACCCATAATCAATCAATAATGAAACATGTAATATCACTTGTTCAAGACAACTGGTCAAGTAAAAGGGTGATTTTATTTAGAATAACGGCAGTTTTGAAGGTCGAGACAGACATGATTATTATTATTGCAGCGAGTCTGATAGGAACAAGCTGTGATACTAGTGATAATATATGTTTAGACCTTCAAAGTTGAAGTTATTGTTTTTACTTAAAAAAGTTGATTACATTTGATAGTAAGGGTGTTAAACAATATACTGATAATTACTGCTATTTAAAAGAAGAAAAATCAGACAGGGATAGTAAAAAATTTCACCAGAGCATATATATACATAGATAGTTGACAGTTTCACCAGCCACAACAACTCCATTGGTTCACTGAAGCATGTAATTTATTTGACCACACAGAGTCAGACATGACAAATCACCCACATAAAACAGTTACAATGTATATGTCAACAGATTTTATCAGACAAATTAATTAAAAACTGTTTTTTGTTAATTATGTGCATATAGTACATTTATTACATTGTTTATATATAACATTCCCATGGTAACACAGTAGTCTCCCTTCATGTAAGATCGTCTCTTCTGAAATGAAAAAGGGGCATTATAAAGACGGATAGCCTCTGTTGAGGGGACAATTTATTAGTAAGTTTTAAAATAATTACATATGAAATATGGCCTGGTAAGAGGGATGGCCACTGTTGAGGGGACAATTTATTAGTAATTTACAAAATTATTGCATATGAAATCTGGCCTGGTAAGAGGGATGGCCTCTGTTGAGGGGACAATTTATTAGTAATTTACAAAATGATTGCATATGAAATCTGGCCTGGTAAGAGGGATGGTCTCTGTTGAGGGGACAATTTATTAGTAATTTACAAAATGATTGCATATGAAATCTGGCCTGGTAAGAGGGATGGTCTCTGTTGAGGGGACAATTTATTAGTAATTTACAAAATGATTGCATATGAAATCTGGCCTGTTGAGGGGGATGGCCTCTGTTGAGGGGACAATTTATTAGTATTTTTCCCAATTTAGTGCATATGAAATCTGGCCTGGTAAGAAGGGAACTACTGTACTGTGTACTGTTACACAATCTAATTAAAATCATGTGTAAAATATGCTACACTCTGTATACATCTGACACAACTGGATTTAAATTATGTTCAGGTGAATTTGAGATTAACCAATGAAAATAGTTTTGCTAGCAGTTTAAATTATAATTAATGCAGGTAAAGTCAGAGAGTAAAATGGATTATCAGAAGTCCATCTTAGATCAAACTTTAATCAATTCCAATCGGTAGAAACAACGGGTTTAGTCAAGTGCCAGATGTTTATGGAGAAGTTGACTTTAATCAGATTGTATTATCACTTGTTTATATAACATTCCCACATGGAATACTGTTACATTGTTTACTGGTACACATGCATTTATCCGTACCCTTTTTTGACACATGTGTATTGCAACAAATGTGTTTATTTGTACATGTTTATTGGTTCTAATGTTTGTGTCCAAGTGTCTATTTGTACACATGTGTTCATTGGTAGATGTGTGTTTATTTGTACATGTGTTCATGTGTTTATTGGTAGATATGTTTATCTGTTCTTGTTTATTTGGACATGTTTGTTTGTACACATGTGTTTATATTGATACATGTTTATTGATATACATATTTATTTGTACACATGTGTTTATTGATATACATGTTTATTTGTACACATGTGTTTATTGATATACATGTTTATGTCCAGTGTATTCTGTGATGATTGTGATATTCAGTTACTTTTTATTTATTTATTACTATTCAGATTTTACTTTTTTCTATAGGAGCTAAGAATCTCTGTAATATTTGTTAGCAATTTGTTGTACCGGTATACATGACCCAATAAAAGCTTTCAAGTAACATTGATTTTATTTTTGTGTAGAATTCAGTACATCTGTTCTGAGAAGGATTTGACAGTAGGATTACGGTTGTGGGTACCTAAGAAAAAAAATTCTTACATACAATGATATTCTACACACCAAATAATGACCTGAAATACTGCTAAAGTTAGTGTTAAACACCAATCAATCAACCAAATAATATCAAAAGTATTAAAACGACAAAGATTCTCATATAAAATGTTTATAGATACAGACAGTAAAGAGTACTACTCAACTGCTATATGGCAGTTTCACCCTCATTTTAGACTATAAAAACGTAGATATCAAATTTACTGCACATTTAAAAGTGTTTGGGAGCAATAAACCAAAGAACCTAAACGGGATAGCCAAAATCAGCTAAGGTCACCTATGTCTGAGGGAGGAGAACCTAAACGGGATAGCCAAAATCAGCTATGGTCACCTATGTCTGAGGGAGGAAAACCTAAACAGGATAGCCAAAATCAGCTAAGGTCAGCTATGTCTGAGGGATGAGAACCTAAACAGGATAGCCAAAATCAGCTAAGGTCAGCTATGTCTGAGGGAGGAGAACCTAAACAGGATAGCCAAAATCAGTTAAGGTCACCTATGTCTGAGGGATGAGAACTAAACAGGATAGCCAAAATCAGCTAAGGTCAGCTATGTCTGAGGGAGGAGAACCTAAACAGGATAGCCAAAATCAGCTAAGGTCACCTATGTCTGAGGGAGGAGAACCTAAACAGGATAGCCAAAATCAGTTAAGGTCACCTATGTCTGAGGGATGAGAACTAAACAGGATAGCCAAAATCAGCTAAGGTCAGCTATGTCTGAGGGAGGAGAACCTAAACAGGATAGCCAAAATCAGCTAAGGTCAGCTATGTCTGAGGGAGGAGAACCTAAACAGGATAGCCAAAATCAGCTAAGGTCAGCTATGTCTGAGGGATGAGAACTAAACAGGATAGCCAAAATCAGCTAAGGTCAGCTATGTCTGAGGGAGGAGAACCTAAACAGGATAGCCAAAATCAGCTAAGGTCACCTATGTCTGAGGGAGGAAAACCTAAACAGGATAGCCAAAATCAGCTAAGGTCACCTATGTCTGAGGGATGAGAACTAAACAGGATAGCCAAAATCAGCTAAGGTCACCTATGTCTGAGGGATGAGAACTAAACAGGATAGCCAAAATCAGCTAAGGTCACCTATGTCTGAGGGATGAGAACTAAACAGGATAGCCAAAATCAGCTAAGGTCACCTATGTCTGAGGGATGAGAAAAAAACAGGATAGCCAAAATCAGCTACGGTCACCTATGTCTGAGGGATGAGAACTAAACAGGATGCCAAAATCAGCTAAGGTCACCTATGTCTGAGGGAGGAGAACCTTAGATAGCCAAAATCAGCTAAGGTCACTTATGTCTGAGGGAGGAAAACCTAAACAGGATAGCCAAAATCAGCTATGGTCACCTATGTCTGAGGGAGGAGAACTAAACAGGATAGCCAAAATCAGCTAAGGTCAGCTATGTCTGAGGGAGGAGAACCTAAACAGGATAGCCAAAATCAGCTAAGGTCACCTATGTCTGAGGGAGAACTAAACAGGATAGCCAAAATCAGCTAAGGTCACCTATGTCTGAGGGAGGAGAACTAAACAGGATAGCCAAAATCAGCTAAGGTCACCTATGTCTGAGGAAGGAGAACCTTAGATAGTCAAAATCAGCTAAGGTCACCTATGTCTGAGGGAGGAAAACCTAAACAGGATAGCCAAAATCAGCTAAGGTCACCTATGTCTGAGGGAGAACTAAACAGGATAGCCAAATTCAGCTAAGGTCAGCTATGTCTGAGGGAGGAGAACTAAACAGGATAGCCAACGTCAGCTAAGGTCACCTATGTTTGAGGGAAGAGAACTAAACAGGATAGCCAAAATCAGTTAAGGTCACCTACGTCTGAGGGAGATGAACTAAACAGGATAGCCAAAATCAGCTAAGGTTACCTATGTCTGAGGGAGGAGAACTAAACAGGATAGCCAAATTCAGCTAAGGTCAGCTATGTCTGAGGGAGGAGAACTAAACAGGATAGCCAACGTCAGCTAAGGTCACCTATGTTTGAGGGAAGAGAACTAAACAGGATAGCCAAAATCAGTTAAGGTCACCTACGTCTGAGGGAGATGAACTAAACAGGATAGCCAAAATCAGCTAAGGTTACCTATGTCTGAGGGAGGAGAACTAAACAGGATAGCCAAAAATCAGCTAAGGTCACCTATGTCTGAGGGAGAACCTAAACAGGATAGCCAAAATCAGCTAAGGTCACCTATGTCTGAGGGAGGAGAACCTAAACAGGATAGCCAAAATCAGCTATGGTCACCTATGTCTGAGGGAGGAGAACTAAACAGGATAGCCAAAATCAGCTAAGGTCACCTGTCTGAGGGAGGAGAACCTAAACAGGATAGCCAAAATCAGCTATGGTCACCTATGTCTGAGGGAGGAGAACCTAAACAGGATAGCCAAAATCAGCTAAGGTCACCTATGTCTGAGGGAGGAGAACTAAACAGGATAGCCAAAATCAGCTAAGGTCACCTATGTCTGAGGGAGGAGAACCTAAACAGGATAACCAAAATCAGCTAAGGTTACCTATGTCTGAGGGAGGAGAACTAAACAGGATAGCCAAAATCAGCTAAGGTCAACTATGTCCTTAACAGGATAGCCAAAATCAGCTAAGTCAGCTATGTCTGAGGGAGGAGAACTAAACAGGATAGCCAAAATCAGCTAAGGTCACCTATGTCTGAGGGAGAACTAAACAGGATAGCCAAAATCAGCTAAGGTCACCTATGTCTGAGGGAGGAGAACTAAACAGGATAGCCAAAATCAGCTAAGGTCACCTATGTCTGAGGGAGGAGAACCTAAACAGGATAGCCAAAATCAGCTAAGATCACCTATGTCTGAGGGAGGAGAACATTAGGCTAAGGTCACCTATGTCTGAGGGAGGAGAACCTTAGTTTTGATGATAATTACATTATTTAGGAACTGTTTCACTACTGGATGGATGATATGTTATGCTGAATGTTGAAGACCTTACTGTGACCATGAACAATTAAAAAGCTGATTGTTTACTTTAACTTAATTTGTGTCTTAAATGTAAAGTTGGACAGTCATTCATGTTCATTTACATCACAACTAATACAATATTCATATGGTCTAACTTTTTAATTGATTCCAGCATGCAAAAATATATACGATATCTTTTGTAGTAGATCAACAGGGTGAATTGGATTTTTTATAACTCATTGCAACAACAGGCCAGACATGTCGCTCCACCTGAACACATTATCCTTACTCTGAGCCACCCAGCCTGCTCTTATTTCTTAATGCTGCGAGCTTAGCGGAGAAGTTCAAATGTACTAATTTTAAAGTCTTTTACCAGACGGGGGCTCAAAGATACAATCTTCCACACTATCGGCGAGCATGCTAACCATTACACCATTGATGGTTGGTTGGTTTATGGTATTTAACGCCACTTTCAACAATTTTCCAGTTATATCGTGGCGGTCAATTTTATTGGTGGAGGAAACCGGAGTACCCGGAGAAAACCACGGACCTGGATTCGAACTCACAACGTTAGTGGTGATAGGCACTGATTGCATAGGTAGTTATATATCCAACTATCATACAATCACGACGGCTCCTTGCACCATTGACACATGCATATAGAGATTACAAATGGTGGCAACAGTATCATGTGACAAGAGAATAAAAATTCTATATTTATTTTAATTGAATATTATGTTTCATCGTCGTCACTGTTTGCACTGTCACTGTCTGTACCGGTATTTGATGATGAAACAATTTTTTCACCAAATATGTCTCTCGCAGAAAGAGAAAAAGGTTGATGGTCTTCTTGATGCATAATTATCCTTGAGGTTTCTTTTCTAAATCTCTCCTAAAAATAAACAAAAATTTTGTTAAAAAAATAATCTTTAGTACAGAAATGTTTTCTATATAGTTCATATCAATTAAGAAAAGTTTGAAAATACCAAATGGGTAATCAGAATTGGTAATTCTAAGAAGGGTAGACAATACAATGGCCAATATCTACAAAACTGTATCAATGACAATAAAAGAGCCGCCTAGCATGACAAATCCTCCATGATTTCGGGTTTCACAAAATAATAGTTCTTAGAGTCTTTCAGGAAGTTGACAAAAGTTTGAATTCAAATATTCTGAAATCCATCGTATCATGTCACAGCTATTGTTCTTCTGGTTCTAGAAATTTATGGTTAAATCTATATAATTTCTTTCTAAAAGGGACAGTCATGGTCGTGATCAAATGGTAGTTGTATTTACAACAAACTGCAATTTTCCTTCGGCCAAGTGTCTATCACCACTAAAGTTATGAGTACGAACCCCGTTCATGGAAAGGTGTACTCGATACAACATTATGTGATAAAGCTTGTCACTGACTTGCGATAGGTCATTGGTTTTCTCCGCATACTCCGGTTTTCTGCACCAATAAAACTGACCGCCACGATATAACTGAAATATTATTGAAAGTAAACCATATTTCTAAATGATCATGTGACATGATTTATTACGGGCGGTACCAGTAGTGATGGGAATCGGCACATTTTCAAGAAGGGTGATCATTATACCAACGTCGACCGATGATCGATCATCGGTGACAATTACATTTTTTGTACCTCCTAAATGTATTTACTGACTAAAGTCACTCAAATAGTCTTATTCCTAGAGTATGTTTGACAAGAATAAAGATTTGAATAAAATGTATCACATAATTACACAGACTACAATTTTTTGTTTCATTTGCTGTGGTCGCTGGAGTTTTTTAATTTACTGACCGAACTACTACAACTCAATACAGCATTACATGATAAAGTTTGTCAGTGACTTGCGACAGGTTGGTGGTTTTTTTCGGGTACTCCGGTTTCCTCCACCAATAAAACTGACCACCATGATATAACTGAAATATTGTTGAAAGTGGTGTTTAACACCATAAACCAAACCAAACCGAAATATTACAAATCTTAGAAAACATGGTTGTTGAAACATTTCTGTTAAATAGAATGTTGTGATTTATTAACAGTTATTGTCATCAGAATGGATGGTTACAATTTGTAAACATTAACTTAGAAAAAAAACAAAGAATCAATTTATGTGTAGCATCTAACATAAAACGGACTAGTCCGGCCAGTAAAGAATAATGGACTATGTTCAAATATGCGTATTGACTCAGAAGTATGCTGCGCTAAAACTGCAAGTTGTTTGTCAGCATGAAGACAAAAATAAAGAATTAAGTTAAACTTATTTATTTTTTCAATACAAAAAAATGTACTAGGAATCAGACACAAGATGTAAGAATCGATCATCGGATCAGATTGTGATGTCTAACTGATTAGTCAATGTTTCTGATGATCTGTACGTCACTAGATACCAATATATCAAATGGAATTAAATTCTAAAGAATTAATTGCTTGTAACATTATTATAACATTTGTTGTTTTATTGACAACACAACCACATTGGTGGCATAATGGTTAGCGTACTCGCCTCGAGTGCAGTAGATGGTGGGTTCAAGCCCCGGTCGGGTCATACCAAAGACTATAAATTTGGTATTTGTTGCTTCTCTGCTAAGCACGCAGCATTAAGGAGAAAGAGAAAAGACTGGTTGACTCGGAATCAGAATAATGTGACCAAGTGGAGTGACATGTCTACCCGTGGACTGTTGTTTCAGTGAGCTAGCACTATAAAAATACAACTCAGCATGTTGGTCTAGTACAAAGCAGACCTCATCATCATCTCAATGAAAATTAACTAGTTCTCGCCATGATATAGCTGAAAAATTGCTGAATTGGCGTTAAACGATAATCTCTCACTCACTGGACTGTAACATATCAGTAGCATAGATTACCTACCTTCTCATGTTGTTCTTTTGTAATTTCCTCCCCAGATTTTAGGATAACACCTTGTGTTTTCAGAAAATTGGCCGTAGTTTCAAATAAAAGTTTTTCATTCTTTATTACTTTTGATTTCTTCAATTCAATATATTTATCAATAAATCTGAAAAAAAATCAGTAATATATAATTATAGCCTTTTGATGAGGTCAATGTTAAGGTCAACAATGAGGTCAATGTTGAGGTCAATGATGAGGTCAATAATGGTGTCAATTTTGAGATCAATGATGAGGTCAATAATGATTTCAATGTAGAGGTCGATGTTGAAGTCAATAATGATTTCAATGTAGAAGTCATGTTGAGGTGAATGATGAGGCCAATGTTGAGATCAATGCCAGAGTTTAATGATCAGATAAAAATATATCCAGACACAAAAAAAAACTTTGTAAAGAGCAAAAATTCGCCATTGATTTTATGTTAAAGTAAAATTGTCCCAAAAAGAATCGTGTTTGCATTTCATATATTTCTGCATTTCTTTCCAATATTTTCAACATGTTGGTCATTAAAATCAAGGTGAAAGCATTATCACAATTATAGTTTTCAGTTTTTATAATCATATACATTGAAACCTGTCTAAACAGAACCTTGAATAAACTGGAATCCTGTATATACTGAACCTAAAATAAAGTCACAATGAAGGAAATCAATCTAATTGAACCTGTATACACTGAACACCTGTTTAGACAGGTTTTACCTTTACCTGTATACACTGAACACCTGTTTAGACAGGTTTTACTGGTTTTACCTTTACCTGTATACACTGAACACCTGTTTAGACAGATTTTACTGGTTTTACCTTTACCTGTATACACTGAACACCTGTTTAGACAGGTTTTACCTTTGACAAACTGTTGGTGTTTTATCATCTGTTAAGTCAGTAACAACTTGTATTTTTGGACTACCATAAACTGAATAAAATTTTCTACAAAAAAACAATATAAACTTGTGTTTTCAATGTGGTATTGACATTAAATACATTTGTAATTACACCTTTATGTACTGAAGCCAGACAGGTGTGTCAAAACTTTCAATATATTTTACAACAAGCAGGTTTTAATGGAGATTTTGTCAAATCCAAAATTGTTCAAATGTTTATTTACAGAATGAGACGTAAACAAAACTAAATTCTAGATATCACTAAAATGAGCATGCACAAACAGCACTGTTTAGTTTTCCAAAGGCGAGGTTTAAATCAAGAATTCCAAATTATAAAATTTTGCAACACAGGGAAAACAGTATAATATGGCTATGGACAATCTGATTTATGTAAAATCAAAAATTTCAGATTCTATAAAGTAAATGGTCTAGTATCTGTGAACCTTTTCACCCTTTAAACCATTCTGATCACTGGGTCTTCAGTATTACAATCATGGCTGGATGACAGTCATAAACCATTCTGACCACTGGAGTGGATCTGCAGTAATACAATCATGGCCACGAATCGTTAATTGCTCACAGAGTCATTTTGATATACCGGGTAATACATATCTATATCGTATTCTATAAAATGTTGATATTATCCTAAATAAATTTGACCAGTTCACCTAAAAGTCATGACTCTAATCTTAAAGATTAAGGTCAAGTAATGTATTTACACTTACGCTCTGATTAAATCTTCTGGGTAAAGAAGATTGACAACACGTTCATTTGGCACTGGTTCCCTGTTAAATTTGGGTTGGTGTTTTGGAGGATAAGCTCTATAAACATTAAACCAAATAGGTTTATCTTCATATTTCATGGCCCCAGATCGTATCAATCCTTCAACCCTAAAAAAAACCATGTAAAAACAAATGAAAAAAATGTGTTAATTAAGTGGAAAGTAAAGATATTAATACTTGTACAAACATTCAAAGAGCTATGTATCTGTACCTACATTCTGTGATACACATTCAAAATTTAGCCAAGATGGTCAGGTAAAACTAAAATGCATCTGAAAGTTTGAATGCAGCACAACTTCATTTTTAACAATGATGTATACATAGTACACTCAAAGACATCGCATGATAAATCACTGCGATAAATTCAGGATTCTATTAGAAACAAAGATGGCGACCATTCATACAATGTATATGTATAACACTAAATCTCTGTAGAGAAAGACAAGTATGTATTCATTCATACAATGTATATATATATAACACTAAATCTCTGTAGAGAAAGACAAGTATGTATTCATTCATACAATGTATATATATATAACACTAAATCTCTATAGAGAAAGACAAGTATGTATTCATTCATACAAATTACTCAGGAAGAATATGAAACATCGACCATTTACCTTGTGATGGAGTATGGTGTTTGATAGCATAACAAAAGGGCAAAGAATCAGCATATAAAAAATAAGTACTGTATTTTGGAAAAATAATTCACTACGTACGTTTTGTGTCACAGAGTTTCCAGTCTAATGAAATGGTTGGACATGAAAAATATTTATTAACTGCGTCAAACTGCAGTGCATTGGAAAGATTAATTTTTTTGCAACATAAATTCCACAATGAATCCTTCATTTGAATTGTTTAACTTTTTTATTTGTGTGTCATAGATGATTTAACACAAACTTTTCTGCCATTGTTTATACTGTAGATACGATAACGCAACCCTCATTCCACTTGTGCTCCAGTTAGGGTTACGAATCGGTCACATTCAACGCATGGGAGCAAAATTAAATTTTCGTTAAGTGAATATTTCAACTTTCTTTTTGCATATCTGGTCATAACTTATTATTCCCTACAATTTTTAAGTAATGGTGATACGAAATAAGTGTTACAATACCTGTTTCTACCTTCACGGTCGATTTTGTATTCGAAAATTCTTTCTTGTCCGCCATGACACCTTACGTAGACTCTCGCGATGGGCGGAGCCTATCCATATATGGATCTCAATGCCAAATATGGAAAACTTTTACTACGATTTTACTATGATCTTACGGCAATCGATCCAAATAAGGATATCTCCAAAACGAGGCAAATGCATGTGAAATAGCAACTTGCAAACAAAATGTCGGACAGAAAGAAGATTTCATGCATTCAAATTTTCAGATGGATATAAGTCTACCATGGATTGATGCAGCGTTTACTTAACACCTCAAGGTTTACCTAAATATATTTATCTTTCACCCCCATTAATTTTTTCAACCACTTACAACGGAATTAGGACAAAAAACCGCCCGGTGTGAATCAATACGGGCGCTGCTACCATATGTTGAATGGGACCGATTTGTAACCCTTGCTGGGAGCAAAAGCGGACTGAGGGTTACGTTATCGTATCTATTTATAACCTTCAATTTACGGCTTCTGATTATTACCTTGGTTTGGATATGTGGATAATCTCGTTGAGATTTGACTTCCGAAGAAATTTTCTGCTATGTATCTCCAGCTATCCAGTCTACTTTTTGTAGTTTTGGTCATTTGGAGTTTATCGTTTGGTGTCTTCAAACGAATCCGGGTCGTTTCGCCCCGATTACCTGTTCGCCCCGGAAAGTGAGTCAATTCGCCCCACTTAATCGCTATTAATTTTATATTATAATAGATGAAGTCTTTTTCGACAATTTTTTGGTAATTATTTATTTATTAGTTGTATGCAAAAAAAAAATTCATTCATTTTGGTCTACTTTAATTATTTATTTATTAGTTGTACATTGTGTGTATGCAAAAAAAAATAATAATTCATTCATTTTGGTCTACTTTTGTCAAAGATCTCAAGCGAAACTTTTCTTGCAAAATTTATAAAAAACCACACAAGAACAGTAAAAAGTTTTTTTTTTTGTACCAACGCAAAAGTGCATGAAATGACTAAGATGCTGTACAAGTGTGCAAATAACCTCTTTTTTAATGAATTACGCATCAAATGCTAAAATAGTATAAAGGGCTAGGTTCACTAACTACCAAAATCGGCCCCATGTCAGAATTTAATCATATTAATTCTTTCAATAGAAGAGACTATCACACAACCTAAAATGACATTTTTAACTCAAAAGGTAAAGGTTGTTGCCATGGCAACCAATCATCAGAATGTAAGAAATATTTTAAATTGACATGATAGCTACAATAAAGCACCCATATAATGTATTTTTTTTTGGTACAGATTTGTCAACTATCATCTAAGGTTATTAATTACATAAAAATAATACATATTATTGTCATTTGCCTATCGGTTACCATAGCAACCGTCGTCTGAGTAATTATTTGTGTCCAAAAAAAAACATCAAAAAGATCTAATTTTGAAATAATTGTGATGCATAGCATAAACTTGATAACTGATTACAATCTAAATTGGTAATAATTAATAACTAAATACATGTACAATTGTCAGTTACATTTTCACTACCATAACAACCGATATATGAGCAGTTATTTGTGACCAAATACGCTTCAACATAAAATTATTAATATATAGCATTTATACAATTTTTCAAACTTATATCTCAAAAAGATGAACATACACAATATAAAAATACCACACTGTCAGAACACTGTCCTGTCGTGGTAAAGACACTTCAATAAAAAGTGGCGGGGTTAAAGTAGTTTTATATGCCTGAACCTCAGTGACCTTATATATACAAAAATGATCCAGTCAGTGGAATATGACTGCCCAAATAGAACCAGTGCAGGATAAAAATGTACAACATAAATGTGCATAGTTTAATATAACAAAAGACAAAAGGCCCTAATAGGTCATTCCTCTATCACACTACCAATGCTCTCAGTTTCAAAATCGGATGTGTCTATTGCTTCCGGTAAATTATTTGCATTTGACAAATATGTGCTCCAGTCTGGTACACCAAATGTCGTTCTGTCTCTTGCGCCGCTTAAATACCAAATGATGGCAGCAATATGGGCACAAATGCCTACAACGCGGGCACCTGCACGACATGTGCAGTACCAAGATAGGACTTCTGTTTCTGAATACTTGATCCATAACAAATATTTTTTTGATGATACATGTCGACTTTGTATACGAACACGAATGAGATTGTTATCATCTTTGTGAACACATATTCTAGATTCACCGTCCATATATTCTTGTATATAAGAAGAACTTAGCTTCAATTGGTAAACACCAAACGTGATGGATCTTAATTGTTCCTCCATTAGCTGCGGAAAAGAAACCTCACTGTCATCTATTGGGACCCACTGTGCAGACCGCCTTTCTAACTTGTTTTCCACCACATATGTTTTCAATGCATTTATCTGAAATGAGTAGAAGAACATTTTGAGTGGAAGCAAATCAGTGCAGTTGATTGTATTGTTTGTATATATTTACACTGCCATTGGAGATCCAATTATAAGAGGAAGCGGTTTAGAGTTCCTCTAACCGGTTTAACACTCCATATTTTTGTGCCTGTCCTAAGCCATATGCCATGATCTATTTTGTTTTCAATGATTTGAGGTTGTTTTTTCTTTCTTTCTATTGATGTTGGTGATATCACTGCTTAACTTTCTTTGTGTATATGTAAGTTGCTCAGAAAACAAATTAATTACAATTAGATGTATGTTGTATCTTTTTTTGAATGGGCAAAAAAAGGACAAAGTTGTAATACCTCTGTAGACTTCTGTTGCATTTCTCTTGCCAGTTGTATGTCATCATCTTCATTTACAGTTCTACCAAGAGCTGGAAAATACCGATTGGAAATGGCACATACTATTCGTACATAGTCACCAATGAAAGGCACCTGGTTAGTTGGAAGAACTCTGTCAAGCCATTTGAAGTTTTTAATTCTAGCATTTGCTGACTCCACTACCTATCTTATCTGAAATAATGATAATATTGAAAATACTTTTTTCACATCCATCCTATCTGTCCGAACGCTTTGTGTTTGTACTGCTTATTTTTCCCTACATTTTGTTGCTGTTTTTTTTTTACTTTTAATATGATTAATATAATGCAACATAAGATATAACAACGATTCTGATTAGTTAACTTTCAATATTTGTAGCAGTAAAATGCATGGTTTACCTGTCAGAGCTTTAAAAAATAGCTATTAATAAAAATTTCCTTAGAAATGGAATAACAATATTTATTTGAAGGATTAACACATCAATTTGCTAATTTAAATGTCGCAAATATCTGTTTTTATGCAGTATGATCAACTCTGATAGTATATAATATCAAAATGGCTAACTTATTGAATGTTTCATATATATAATGAGGCTCATTTTTTTATTTTGTTGAAACCGCTGCTGTACATTTACTTATTTTAACTCACTTTTGTTTTGTTTTTTTTATTTTGTTCCTATGTCTGATTGATTTATTGATTGGTTGATTATCCAGTAATGTTTGTTAGTAATTTCTATTAATTAATTGAACTGCTTACCTTTGTTACCATTCTACTTGTATTTGCATCAATATCAGACATCTGTTTTTCACCTTTCTTCATAAAAGATGGCATAGCTGCCTTAATACCAAGATCTTCTAGTAAAGTGAGGGAATCTCGAAATCCTCTATCCACCACAAATATGTCGTTATCTTTAACAAAACCTTTGATGTCATTGATGTTGCATTTCAACATGTGGTTTAATATTGAAGCATCATTGTTCCTGGCTATGTATGGACCAAGAATAGCCACAAAGTGGCCAGTTGTTGTTACAACAACCATAGGTTTAACGAGCGGTCTGGATTTATGAAGACTGTACGATCTTCTTTGAAAAGTGAAATTGTTGCTTTTTTGAATATATATATATGTATCATCTAACACCAGTATCAGTTCATCATCATCCCCTCCAAGCAATGTTTTTGCAAGTGGCCGTGTGTGGTCTTTTATAATCTGCTCTCGGGTAATACTTTCAATACCAAGATATAAAGGAACAAATGATCGCATGAATGCTTGTCTAACAGTATGCACAACTCTCCGCACGCTCGAAATGCTTATATTAAAAAGTGTTGAAAGTAATTTATTTGATAATGCACATTTCATTTTCATTAGAAACAATCCAACTGAAGTCTTAGGAGTACGTGAAGGAGTGCTTTTGATATTTATCAATATAAATGAACAAATGTCCTCAAACTGATCAAGCAGGAGGCCTGTAAGATTTTTACAGTCTCTATTATCAATATTGTCAGTCAATCTTATTCTGATTATTTATACATATTTCTCAGATAGATTCACTATTGATGTTCTGTTTGAAAAAGACTTCTCCGATGTTGACATAATAGTAAAGCATTCTGTTTTAAGGTGGCCATTTTCAAGTAGATGAGTAGGACAACCCCTTGTTCCTGCTGGTATTAATATATTTCCATCAATAAATGCTTGAAACTTAGCATCATGTGAAATGAGAAGTAGTTTTGGGCCTAGTTTTTTGCACACTGCACATCTTGTGTGGCTGTTTGATGCACCTGGTATATTTAGTGATACAGATGGAGGACTAGCAAGTGGCTTTGAAGGTCTTGATACTTTTGGAGGGATATAGTCTGGATCAGTGTCCTCTTGTGCAGGTTTGGTCAGTTTTGCTGGCTTGTTATGACATGTATCTACATTATAATACTTATGCATACACGTATAGCATATTTTATCAGTATTCACTATGTTTGTAATAAAGAGTTTGTTCTGTAAGTAACGCTTTACTGATGGATTGATACATCTTCTGTCTTTTAGCCTGGTTCTTTTACTACACACTATGCAGTTGTATTGCTTAACCATTCTGAAAGGGATAATATATATCTTCATCAAATACATATGATAAAAATATAATGAATTAGCATAGCAACGAGTTGCACAATAACACCAAGAGTGACACATGAGGAGCAGAATTTCTTTCATTTCATAAAGACTTTATTTTTCAGGTTCATACCTGGTTTTTATTTAGCCCTAAGTTTTCATTGTTTTTTTAGGATTGTATTTGTCTTCTTAAAGCCATTACTGACTGAGTGTTCTTCACTTCATTTAATCCAACATTTATTTCCTTTTTTCTCTCTCTCCTCTTATATTTTATCACCAACAACACTCATCGCCAATATATAACTGAAATATGAAACCAAAGTGGCGTTAAACACTATAATCCTAACCCTCTTATATTAGATTTCCCCCAGTGCGTGCATGTAGTATTTATATTTTTACCTTACCTTACATTACATTATCTGGCAATTCATATTTTTTTTGTCATTATATTCCTAATATTTAAAATAAGCTAGAGGCTCAGCCCAGAGCCTGTGTCGCCACCTTTCATCCTGCTTTGAGGAAACTTAATACAAAACCTTTCATAGGTGCTTCCCACCAAGTTTCGGTCCATTTAGCTAAGCAGTTTCAGATGTTTTAGAAATCGACAAACCAGAAACAAGAATTTCCTATGACAGCGATGTTTGTAAACAGATCGGGACGAAATAGCAATCTTTATAGAGGACCTTCCATATCTATGTTTTCTACCAAGTTTCAGTTCATTTGGGTGAGGGGTTTCAGAGGAGAAGATTAAAATGTGAAAAGTTAACAGACGACGGACGCCAAGTGATGGCAAAAGATCACGTTGCCTGTGGCAAGGTGAGCTAAAAAGCCAGAAAATTTTATACAAATGAAATTCCTCTAGTCTATTCCTTTTTGTTTAATATATAAATATAAATTCATTAGTGTTTAGGATAAAGCAGGTGTAAACCACCAACGATACGTAAATATATATATAAGGATAAATCAAACTTAAATTATTACATGGTACAGTTTTATGATGTAATTTACAAAGAAATCAGATTTTGAAGTTATTTTCCAAAAGCAAGCAAATGATAGCAATAAAAAAAAATATATATATATACTTTACCTACATGGTTTTGCTTAGAAAATGTTGATACATAATAATAATTGTGTTTTTATGTATTTATGTTAATTAAAGGGAGGTAATAAGATATTTGTGTAGCATTTTGTTTGGATAACATAAACAATGTTTTTATTTGTTCATTTAATGGTTTGTTACCAATAATTCATTAAAGTTGGTATATGTCAATATAATTCATTCAAATTATAAAGTTTCCGGATTAAACATTGTTTAAGCAATGGGCCAATGTGAGGAGTGCGTACGTTTGATTTGCATTGCCATTGGGTCATTATTGCGGGGCATTAGTTTTACCCAACCCTTTTCTCAGAATATTCATCAATTTTGTTTGTATGAACCCAAATGCCAATAATATTTGTTTATTAACGGCCGTAGAAATTGTGGAAATGACTTTCACATGCAATGTTAAATCGTGATAAGGTATCGCTTACGCCACGCCAGTTACGGACGTCGTCAGCTTCGTGATAAGAAGAGATGGGGAAATTGTAGTTTAGGCTATAATAATATTGATACTTACATCTTTCCAATATAAAATGTTAGTCAGACATTCTTTTCATCACATCAGACAAATTCGTACAAGGTAATCAAACTGCTATATATAGATTTGTTTCATCTTGGGTCAAGATCTAGCATTTTGCTGATGCAGTTTCCATGACGCATGTAAACAAAAGAACTCCGAATCCGATCCGGTAGACGCGAGTTTAGATTTCGAATATTTTAAGGAAATATTTTTCAGAATACGCAGATATTGTATCTGGGTATATATATATTTTACAAAATATATATCTTCTAAAACTATAAATTATAAGAAAAATAAACTAAATATACACAACATTTCCCCGTGTGTAGAAATCATGCAAAATGTCAAAACGGCACAGTCAGCAAGCAATACATCAGTCACTAAAATTACATTTTTTTATATGAGCGCAGTCGTCGACAACTTAGATATTTAATTGCATCAAAGTTCTAATTCTTGGGATTTATAGTTAAAATATTATGATTGTCGATAGCTGCGCTAATATTGATTTTTCGGATGAAACGATCAGAAATCGATGAAATACGTCGTAACTCGTCGTACACAGGTGTGAATCACAGGCACTCGAATTCCGGACCCCCCTTTTCCTCATTTGGTCCCTCCCGCGATTATGGTATGGATCTTTGTCTGGAAGTATATCTTTGAGCCATTTATCCATATTTTACAACATTTCGTGTTACAACTCTCTTGTTCTACTAACTTTTGTTTCTAGGTCCAGCTGCCGTTTTACTTTTAAAAAAAAAACCCATCCGGAATTCGAGTGCCTGTGGTGTGAATGGGTGGAAATTCTATAAAGCACAAACAAGAAATGACATACTATCATTTTAAGAAAGTGTGAGGTGTGTCCTAATAAAATGTAACACAAATTGGATAAACAATGACTGTTTATTTTTCTACAAAATATGGGGCCGATTTTGGTAGTTAGTGAACCTAGCCCTTTAATCAGATGTCAAACCCTGGTCAAACAAAGAGTGAATCAATAGCCCCAATGCATCATAAAAACGTAAACATTGAAAACTAGGTCAAAACCATATCGGAAATAGATGTGCATAAAATTTCGTCACCTTGCACATGTCCTAAAGATGTGAAGTATTACCAAAAGTTTTAAAGGCCAAAAGCTATTAATACATTTGTTTAAATATGGACTAATGTTTTTAATTTATTATACATATGTCACTTGTTTTGTCTGAAAAAAAGGAGATTATTTTTATGTGTTTAAGACAACTATTTGAAATAAAAAATAGAATTTTACAAGCTTTATCGATAGAATAATACTTTTCTTTTATTTCATTTTACATATTTAAATAGGTTTTTGCCTCTGATCATTTAGTTATACTTTGTTCAACTCGGTAAAAAAAATATTAACAGCACATTTTCATTACAAAATGGTGATAATACATTGTAGGAACAAACATATTTTAACGAATGGCGTAATAGCCTAATATTTTCCCACACGCAAGAATCACGTGATGACAGATGAAATCTTCATTGTAAAGATAAAATGTAAATAAAAAATTGAGGACTCACGTTTTTAGCATTAAAAGACTATCAAAAGTGTCGGAAAAATGGAGTTAGTAAAAAGTTGTGAAATTTGCATAGGCTGAGAATGTAAAGGAATATTTACTTGGTTGAAATGCATCTTGAATTAAATCACGGTCAGTGGTGAAAATTGACGTCTACACACTAACTAGCGTGGGGAATGTGCGGATACTGGACAAATGCAGTATCCGCGAAAAACGCAAAGATGACGAAGTTTTATGCATTGAGCATACATAATATTAAATACGTCAAGAAAGCATGTTAATTATGAGGAAGACAAAAATAAAGTACCCATGAACAAGCCTTACAACATCCAAAATACGAATATTTGCAATGGTATTTTCCATATTTCATTTTTTAAAGCACTATTAATAAATGAGGGCGAAACGACCCGGGGCGAACGGGACTAGGGGTGAAACGATCCGGAGCGAAACGACTCAGGGGGCGAACGTGATTCGGGGCGAAACGACCCGGTACCCTTCAAACTTTCTACATTTGACACAGAGTAACATACACAATAATTCACAATATAGTAAACGATATTACCAACTGTTGCCAGTTATATTGAAAAATGACATCAAATCCTTATAGTGGTTCTAATTCATACATTTAAAACAATACCTTGAAAAAATATTAGAAAACTTTTCTATCCTTGAGCCAGCCATGTTTCGGGGATATTTTTGTCCCGGGGAAGGAAACATGGAATTCATGGTGGGTATGAAAACTAGAGGCTTACTTGAGCAAATCTCTTACACATAGTTATCGGTCCTTACCTGTCAATGTTTTGAATAATGAAATTATTTGTGCAAGAACATCATAGTGAAAAAAAAACCCAGAATTAATCGGAAGAGATACGAATGCAACATTTTCTGGGTGCTATTAGATTTCAAATAAATAAATAAATAAAAATAATCGCACTCAGAAGTGAAATACTCGGAACTCCTTGGAGGTTTTCGATACTCAACACTAACATTGAAAGTGATACAACAACGACCATTGCAAAATTATGTGTCGCTTGGATATGAAGAAAATGCTGAGCGCTAAAGCCGAACACAAGCCTCGGGTTTCTACATGGACGTAGATGTAAATTAAATTATATATCCATCAACAGAAGTTAAGAAGTGTAGTAGTTTATAAATTCACCTTTGTTCCTTTTCTTGACAGAATCTTTGGTCTGCCTGATTCGATTTTCTTCAAATAATATAGGACATATTTATTTTCTATTATGGATATAAAATTAAAATTGTCTATTTGAAACAAAGACAAAATCCCGAGGACTCCCGCTGACTTCACCTCATTCAATTATCAAATGCCAGGATGTCCGTATAGAATAAGAAAATACAATTATATGTAACTGTAACCATTTGTCACAACTCCGCTAATCCTCAGGAAAAAAGCTGTGGATTCATCCGGAGATTGCCGATTCCATCTGCACCAACATAAAATTATACTTTATTTATAAACACCTTACTATTCACTATTTTTAAAACACCACAGTTTTTTCCGAATAGGTTAATTATTAATGTATACCAATTTTTTAAGTATGAAGGGCCTTGAAAACTTTTTGTAATAACATTTTTTTGTCAATCCGCTTGAATGTGAACATTCATTTATATCTAAATTTTCCAATTTTGATATAATTTTTTTTTTAATTTTTGTTGTAAGTAATAATCATAATTTAATTTAATTGCAACAATATTTCCACATCATGCACAATTCATCTTAAACAACACACCGTACGCTTCTCCAAAACTTGTCATTACAGGTGATATTAGCGTTTCCAAGTCATGCCCTGTTCTACTTAACAATCAACGTTGATTGTGCGCTCTTAGGTATATTTATAATTACTGTAGTAAAACAAACGTTTGTCTAACCTTGTTCTATTTATATATCTAAAGTGGTCTTCCGGTTGCTTGACCGCAGCAGGTGGTTGAAAAAAAAACCATATACAACACCGAATGACCTAAAGTAATGAAGGTTTATGTATAGACTTTAACATTATGCAGATTTCATAATGAACAACACAGGTTCTCAGAAGGTACTATCCTGAATTCATGTTAATTTTATACAGAAACATTCGGAAAAGCCCATCCTACATTTCCAGAATACCAGGATAAATTTAATGATGAACAGTCATTAGAAATTAGTTAAAGAACCGTGTCATTAATAACATGACCGAAAGTAGTATTATATGTTGTTGACATATATATTTAACTTTTATGTTCCAGTGTAAGTTTTAACTTTTGTTTGTATTCTACTTTCCTATTCAGTATTACTATTAGCTTGTGTGGGTGATGATGTCACAACATTGGTACAATAATATGGCCCAAAAGAGGTGTTTTTAAATAGACACGAATCAAAACCCACAGGTACTAGACACTATATCAATAAAATTCCAAGCAGTCGATGGTAACCAAATTTCAATGTGTAATATAAAAAGAGAAGACTCAATGTAAACAAATCATTTTATTTTTTTTTTGTAAGCAGTTTTCACTTTTAAATTGTGGAATTTTTTAACGTAGTATTACCTAATGTTTTCTCCACCACCTGATTTACTGGGTTGCTGACAACTATGTATCTACACGAGCAACTTTTGTCGTGGCATGCTGCTGTTGATCTGACAGCTTTGTCGTGAATAGGCCACGATCATGCTGTCTGCACCATATATATCGTACAGTAAGTGAGTGATTGTTGTTTAACACCAACTTTTTTCAGCTATACCATTGGGAGAACAAGTTAATTTTCAATGAGATGATGATGAGAACGCCTTGTACTAGACCAACATGCTTAGTTGGATTAAACATGTCGCCTCAATCGGATACATTATCTTATTCTTAGCCAACCCGTCTCTGCTCTTTTTCCTCAATGCTACATACTTAACGGAGAAGCAGCAAATACCAATTTTATAGTCGTTGGTTTGACCCGATCAGGGCTTGAACCCACGATCTACCGCATTGGTGGCAAGCATTCTAACCATTACAACGATGGAGTCTAAATATCAACACATACAAAATTCAAATAAAAGTTATTATATTTTTATTCAACCAGAAAGTATATGTTTTAATTCTGAAAAAAACTTTTTAATTTATACAACAGTGCCTGAAATGGACGGTCACCCGCCGGCCAAAGGCGATTAATATCTTATTCAGGCGACCAAAAGTTGCTCCAAATTAAGTAGTCACTGGCCCTACAAAAAACGTCTTGGCGATTGCCTAAAAGACCGTTAAAAATTGTTGTTTTACTGAAAGCGGACATAACTGTACCGTCAACGGTAGATAACTCTTCCGTTCTAGTCGAAAACGCTTTGTTGCGAGCACAGCGATTGGTCCAAATACATTTTTGTAACCAATGAATACACAGCTAATGTAATTTACTGTTCTCCCCAATTATTATACCCCCACTCATAGAGAGGAGGCTATATTGCAATCACCTTGTCCGTTTGTTCACACTTTCGTAACAGATATCTCAGCTTCTACTGGAAGAAATGATTTTATATTTGATATGTGGCTTTGACATGATGACTTGTACCGTGTCTCCCCTTTCCAGGCTTACCGCACATCTACTTCCTGTTTAACGCGCGACTTAGAATTTTTCATGTTTGCCGTAATGAAAACTTTCGTAACAGATATCTCAGCTTCTACTGGAAGAAATGATTGTATATTTGATATGTGGCTTTGGCATGGTGACTTGTATAGCACATCTACTTCCTGTTTACCGTGTGACTTACAAATGAACGAGTGGGGGTATTCTTAGCATGACGTAGCATGCAACATCTTGGTAGTTATTCATGTAAAATCGATGATTGGTTATAAAATTCTTTTCGATTCCCATTACTACTTGACACTCCTGTGTCCAGTGTTAGCCATGTCCATGTATTGAGGTATTATTCTTGACACTCCTGTGTCCAGTGTTAGCCATGTCCATGTATTGAGATATTATTCTTGACACTCCTGTCTAGTTACCTGTATATCATGAGAAATTTAACTTGACGCTACTGTGTCTTGCTAGTAAGAGAGATCTAGGTTATACTTGACACTCTTGTGTCTACAATGTAGGTACATAGAGAGATCTGAATATTGACACTCTTGTGTCTACAATGTAGGTACATAGAGAGATCTGAAACTTGACACTCTTGTGTCTACAATGTAGGTACATAGAGAGATCTGAAACTTGACACTCTTGTGTCTACAATGTAGGTACATAGAGAGATCTGAAACTTGACACTCTTGTGTCTACAATGTAGATACATAGAGAGATCTGAAACTTGACACTCTTGTGTCTACAATGTAGGTACATAGAGAGATCTGAAACTTGACACTCTTGTGTCTACAATGTAGATACATAGAGAGATCTGAAACTTGACACTCTTGTGTCTACAATGTAGATACATAGAGAGATCTGAAACTTGACACTCTTGTGTCTACAATGTAGGTACATAGAGAGATCTGAAACTTAACAATCTTGTGTCTACAATGTAGATACATAGAGAGATCTGAAACTTGACACTCTTGTGTCTACAATGTAGGTACATAGAGAGATCTGAAACTTAACACTCTTGTGTCTACAATGTAGATACATAGAGAGATCTGAAACTTGACACTCTTGTGTCTACAATGTAGATACATAGAGAGATCTGAAACTTAACACTCTTGTGTCTACAATGTAGGTACATAGAGAGATCTGAAACTTGACACTCTTGTGTCTACAATGTAGGTACATAGAGAGATCTGAAACTTGACACTCTTGTGTCTACAATGTAGGTACATAGAGAGATCTGAAACTTGACACTCTTGTGTCTACAATGTAGGTACATAGAGAGATCTGAAACTTGACACTCTTGTGTCTACAATGTAGATACATAGAGAGATCTGAAACTTGACACTCTTGTGTCTACAATGTAGGTACATAGAGAGATCTGAAACTTAACACTCTTGTGTCTACAATGTAGATACATAGAGAGATCTGAAACTTAACACTCTTGCACCATTCAGAATAGATAATTGGTTATCATTAATATACCGATACTGCAATCTGAAAAAAATCACATCTCTCTCTTTACTGATATGTCACTGTGTGGACAATCTGAGGAAACCCTGTTACAGGTCACATGTCAGTGACCCTATGTCAATCTCATGACTATTTAATGATATGTCACTGTGTGGACGATCTGAGGAAACCCTGTTACAGGTCACATGCGAGTGACCCTATGTCAATCTCATAACTATTTAATGATATGTCACTGTGTGGACGATCTGAGGAAACCCTGTTACAGGTCACATGCGAGTGACCCTATGTCAATCTCATGACTATTTAATGATATGTCACTGTGTGGACGATCTGAGGAAACCCTGTTACAGGTCACATGCGAGTGACCCTATGTCAATCTCATGACTATTTAATGATATGTCACTGTGTGGACGATCTGAGGAAACCCTGTTACAGGTCACATGCGAGTGACCCTATGTCAATCTCATGACTATTTAATGATATGTCACTGCGTGGACGATCTGAGGAAACCCTGTTACAGGTCACATGCGAGTGACCCTATGTTAATCTCATGACTATTTAATGATATGTCACTGTGTGGACGATCTGAGGAAACCCTGTTACAGGTCACATGCGATTGAACCTATGTCAATCTCATGACTATTTAATGATATGATAAATACAGTTTATGACCAATCAAATATTAAAAAAAGTATAGTGAATTGAAGCATTGTTATCATCCAACATTTCTTTGTTTTCCAAAGGTCATATTTTCAGAGATCCTAGTATTTAATTGAATTTTAGTGAGTCCAAACCAAAAAGTCATGAGTCCCACTGGTACATTCTTTGTTATTTTTTGTAAAATATGGACAGTCCCAGACACTAATGTTGAGTCCAGGACTCTTCTAGGGAAGTTGCAAGTATCTTTGATTTTTGTTGTGTAATGAGAAAAATGATAACAGGCACATTTAGCTATATATATTTGTGTACATACCTGTATATGTAAATATCAATATATGTTATTATACATATACTGGTACATGTAATCTAAGTTTTGTACCTGTTGAAAATTATGTGAATGGCATTATTTTCTTAATTGTTTTTCAATTTATTTTGGAAAAAAAATCAGTCTCGTGAAAAAAGATGACCTTAATATTAAATTTGTCAAATCATTTTAGACATAAAATGTGTCATTCATATGTTAATTTACATTCATATTCCTTGTTGTCAGAAGTTCTCAATTAAAACAAATATTTATACCGGTATGTGTGAGAAAGAAAAAGAGAATGATGAGTACATGCAGTATCTCTTGAATCGAGTGGTTTCCTTCCTGCCATAAGTAGCTTATTTCATAAAGTCATATTATGACACATTTCATATTTTTTTTCACAATTCATATCATTTTAGACATCTGACATCAGCATTGGTCATTTGCATTTAAACTTTTTGATTTAAATTTTTCCTTGATGAAAACGTGAAGTAGATGTGATGATGATCAAAAGTTCAATGTTATGTCATTGTTATTATTTCCCGACTTTCTACTCTTGTGGTTTATGAATTTCCTAGAACTAATTCCTGATTCATTATTAAATTACACGTACTATAGATTCAAGGTAAAAACAATTCTTACAGGTTAATATTATTCTACATGTAAACAGTGTGTTCTCTATTAGATTATTAAAGTTATAGGAAATTGTGCCATCATTTTGTGTCTGTCATGAAATTTTCAGATAGGGTCGGAAACCACTAACTCTGTTATATTTAAAACCAGGCTTGGCTTTGATGGTTCATACATGATACATTTTTTAAATAATTTCTGACAACTGTCAATAATTCAATGTTCAATGTTCAACTATCTAAGATAGCAGCATCTACATGTACTTATAATTGAAATTTCTTAAAATGGTCTTACCTTTTACATTTTAATTGATGAAATTAAATATGAAACTATGTATCAATGAGATGTTAAACCTGTTTTAGTGTTTCTGAACAAAAATTGAGGAATTTTTTTAACCACTATGCATATTTTATTTTGATAATAAAAAATCATATAAATTAAACCAAATTCCTAGAATGGTCTTTGTGTGATTAGTTACCATTAAAAATTACTGGTATGTAGAATACAGTACAGTTAGAGATATAGCGTGATAAATCACTGTGATAGACGTATCACTCTTCTTAGTGATACTAATATATAGTTTAGTCTGTTTAATCTATTTACTTATTCTGATTTATATGCCTTTTGGGTGATAGTAATAAGTAACAATCTAAATGTAAATGAAATTTTGAAAACATATTAAATAGAACCAGATATCTTCAAATGACCAAGAAGAGTGATACGTCTATCACAGTGATTTATCATAGTATGTCTCTGACTGTACTGTAGCTCTTGCCTTCAAATCAAAATGTACAATAATTTTGGCATGCAAAAAGTGTGAATACGATTATTAAAAAAAAACGTGTTTCCTTTAAATAGTCTTGAAAAAAATGAGATGGGTAGGTAAAACTTCTTATTTTTTTCAAATTTTTACCGAGGTTATACAGGACAAGGATCTGTGCTTGTCCAAAAGGGCAATACAAATATTTGGGTAGGCATTAAGAATTATGGTCGGTAGCTATAGGGTCAGCAAAAACAGAATAAATTGTTGTCTTTAATACTCTGCAGACACACACAAATAAGTGTAAGAACAATTTTCCGGCCCACTCAAATCATGTCATTACTCTGGCAGATATATGTGAATACACTTAAAATGTGACAGTGAGTGCTATTATACTATGGCACACATAATTTAGTACCATTACTCTAGTACACACAAAATTTGTGTTGTATTATTTTAAGTATCTACATGAGTACCTACATGTAATGGCCATATTTAAAAACATTTTGTTTTTTTTATAGACAAAGTAAGAGAAGAAAGATGATTTGATCCCTAGAGAGGTAATAGATATATCAGAAATGGCTACTGCAGACGCTCAACAGCATAAACCAAATAGTCGTCGAAGTAGAAATCCTCCTCCATCACCAGAAAATGAATTTTTGCCAAACAATATCAGTGATACAACAGCCTTAACAACAACAACTACTGATGGCCAACACTCTCATCATCATCATCACCGTCGACAACACAGTCATGGCCAATCAGAAAAGAGCAAATCAAAATCTAGACCAACAAAACAGTTGGACTTTGACCAGGCAATGGCCGACTTTAAGACAATGTTTCCTACAATGGATTGTGAGATAATTGAAGCTGTATTAAGAGCTAACGATGGTGCTGTGGATTCTACAATAGATCAGTTACTAACGATGAGTATTGACTCAGAAGGCAGGGAATCACCGTTTGAAATTCCTCCAGAACTTTTATCACCTGTAAGTTGGTATTACTGGTATCAGAAATGAAAGTTTACTTCTGATCAGGAGATTTCCTCTTTCTTGAACACAATATTTGGAAATAAAATGTGTCAAACTGGTCCTAACAGCTCAAAAATGAGAGTATTTAGGCACTGTATAGGGATTGTCCCTATTTACACCTGTGAGAGAGTATTTGGGCACTGTATATATAATAGGAGTTGTCCCTATTTTCACCTGTGAGAGAGTATTTGGGCACAGTATAGGAGTTGTCCCTATTTTCACCTGTGAGAGAGTATTTGGGCACAGTATAGGAGTTGTCCCTATTTACACCTGTGAGAGAGTATTTGGGCACTGTATAGGAGTTGTCCCTATTTACACCTGTGAGAGAGTATTTGGGCACTGTATAGGAGTTGTCCCTATTTACACCTGTGAGAGAGTATTTGGGCACAGTATAGGAGTTGTCCCTATTTACACCTGTGAGAGAGTATTTGGGCACAGTATAGGAGTTGTCCCTATTTACACCTGTGAGAGAGTATTTGGGCACAGTATAGGAGTTGTCCCTATTTACACCTGTGAGAGAGTATTTGGGCACAGTATAGGAGTTGTCCCTATTTACACCTGTGAGAGAGTATTTGGGCACAGTATAGGAGTTGTCCCTATTTACACCTGTGAGAGAGTATTTGGGCACTGTATAGGAGTTGTCCCTATTTACACCTGTGAGAGAGTATTTGGGCACAGTATAGGAGTTGTCCCTATTTACACCTGTGAGAGAGTATTTGGGCACAGTATAGGAGTTGTCCCTATTTACACCTGTGAGAGAGTATTTGGGCACAGTATAGGAGTTGTCCCTATTTACACCTGTGAGAGAGTATTTGGGCACAGTATAGGAGTTGTCCCTATTTACACCTGTGAGAGAGTATTTGGGCACAGTATAGGAGTTGTCCCTATTTACACCTGTGAGAGAGTATTTGGGCACAGTATAGGAGTTGCCCCTATTTACACCTGTGAGAGAGTATTTGGGCACAGTATAGGAGTTGTCCCTATTTACACCTGTGAGAGAGTATTTGGGCACAGTATAGGAGTTGTCCCTATTTACACCTGTGAGAGAGTATTTGGGCACAGTATAGGAGTTGTCCCTATTTACACCTGTGAGAGAGTATTTGGGCACAGTATAGGAGTTGTCCCTATTTACACCTGTGAGAGAGTATTTGGGCACAGTATAGGAGTTGTCCCTATTTACACCTGTGAGAGAGTATTTGGGCACAGTATAGGAGTTGTCCCTATTTACACCTGTGAGAGAGTATTTGGGCACAGTATAGGAGTTGTCCCTATTTACACCTGTGAGAGAGTATTTGGGCACAGTATAGGAGTTGTCCCTATTTACACCTGTGAGAGAGTATTTGGGCACTGTATAGGAGTTGTCCCTTCTGCCTCTTAATGGCCACCATCAACAAGTTGATTGTTCTGCCATGTGGAGTATGCATGTAGTACAGAAACTTTTTAAAAGCTGACAGAGTTGTCAACAAAATATACAGTTAAAATACAACCGGTAGTCTATATACAGTTAATGTGGAAGTCCAGATACTTGAGCCATGAAGGCATCAAGCGTTTTGGCTGACACAATATCCGGTGGTAGAGAGTTCCAGTCCCTGATTGTTCTAGGGGAATAGGAGAATTTCCTTTAGTCGCTTCTGCTAGATGGAATTTGGAACGATAGTTGGTGCATGTTCCTTGTTGATCTTAATGGTGGTCCTAGTCTATTCCCCTTGTCCAGTGCGACCTTATCGTTGACTATATTATACAACATCCCCAGTCTTGCATCTTTCCTCCTGTCTTGAAGTGATTTCCACTCTAGTGTTGCCAGCATGTTACCTACACTAGAGCGGTTGCCAAAGCGATTACTAACATATCCCTATTTTCACCTGTGAGAGAGTATTTGGGCACTGTATAGGAGTTGTCCCTATTTTCACCTGTGAGAACGTTCATCTTTGTAGTATAAAGAAATAGAACCTGGGTTATGGGTGTTTTGTAATGTCCAACAATAATTTAGTTATATTGTTTAATTTGTATATCGTTGCATTAATCAGTTTTATTTGTGGAGAAAACTGAGGTATTCCTAGAGAAAACCATTGATAAGTCACTGACAATCTTAATCAGAAGATATTGTAAGATTAGTATGTAAAATATTGCAGATAAAATGCCATGACTACAGTAACATAGTCAAGAGGTTCAGTTGTATTTAATATGTGCCTTCTAGTATCAGTCATTATATGTCCATCTAGTAACAGTCATTATATGTCCATCTAGTAACAGTCATTATATGTTCATCTAGTAACAGTCATTATATGTCCATCTAGTAACAGTCATTATATGTCCATCTAGTAACAGTCATTATATGTTCATCTAGTAACAGTCATTATATGTCCATCTAGTAACAGTCATTATATGTCCATCTAGTAACAGTCACTATATGTCCATCTAGTAACAGTCATTATATGTCCATCTAGTAACAGTCATTATATGTCCATCTAGTAACAGTCATTATATGTCCATCTGGTAACAGTCATTATATGTCCATCTAGTAACAGTCATTATATGTCCATCTAGTAACAGTCATTATATGTTCATCTAGTAACAGTCATTATATGTCCATCTAGTAACAGTCATTATATGTCCATCTAGTAACAGTCATTATATGTTCACATTGTACTCTAGTAACAGTCATTATATGTTCACATTGTCATGAATATAATTTTATTGGTTTAGGACTTGTATATAGTTCTTACTTACAGGTATTGTCAGGTAGATTACACTTGTATATAGTACTTACTTACAGGTATTGTCAGGTAGAATACACTTGTATATAGTACTTACTTACAGGTATTGTCAGGTAGAATACACTTGTATATATAGTTCTTACTTACAGGTATTGTCAGGTAGAATACACTTGTATATAGTACTTACTTACAGGTATTGTCAGGTAGAATACACTTATATATAGTTCTTACTTACAGGTATTGTCAGGTAGAATACACTTGTATATATTTCTTACTTACAGGTATTGTCAGGTAGAATACACTTTTATATATTTCTTACTTACAGGTATTGTCAGGTAGAATACACTTGTATATATTTCTTACTTACAGGTATTGTCAGGTAGAATACACTTGTATATAGTACTTACTTACAGGTATTGTCAGGTAGAATACACTTGTATATAGTACTTACTTACAGGTATTGTCAGGTAGATTACACTTGTATATAGTTCTTACTTACAGGTATTGTCAGGTAGAATACACTTGTATATATTTCTTACTTACAGGTATTGTCAGGTAGAATACACTTGTATATATTTCTTACTTACGGGTATTGTCAGGTAGAATACACTTGTATATAGTACTTACTTACAGGTATTGTCAGGTAGAATACACTTGTATATAGTACTTACTTACAGGTATTGTCAGGTAGATTACACTTGTATATAGTACTTACTTACAGGTATTGTCAGGTAGAATACAGTTGTATATATAGTTCTTACTTACAGGTATTGTCAGGTAGAATAGGAAGAATGCCAACATTGTATTAATTTTCTTAAGGAGATGTATGCCATAAAATTACAGGAATAAGACTTACTGGGATTCAAGTTCTGTACACAGCTACAAATTATTTTGATGCTCATTCTGTGATGAGCTAAAGTTCTTAACGGGTATATACTGTATATTGTGCAGATTGATACCAAGATTTTTTCTCAATGCGAACACTTTTTTTAATTTTATTTTTGTAAAAGTTGTCTTCAATTGAATTTCAGGTAGAAGATTGTCCTACATACAATGAACATAGAAGTGAAGATTCACCTCCTTCATATACTGAAGCTGTACAAAATTCTAACAACAACAGTATTTGGACAACACCAATATCTAGTCTGGAAAACTCTGCTAAATCCACTTCACGGAATCATGGCAGGTCACATTCAATGTCTTCAAAAAGCCACAGAAAATCACATAAACCGCATCGCAGCAAGAGCTTGTTTGACCCTGATATTGACGAATTGTCTCTCTCTAATACTGAACCAAAGCGACCTCAGTCTTCCTACCTTACTCATAGCACACCTGTAAAAACTAAGTTTCATAACTGGAACCCCCCAATGTTGGGTAACTTACCTGATGACTTTTTAAGGTTGACCTTTCCGGCAGAAAGGTTATCGGTGGATACAAATTTGGACTTTGATGAAAAGCCCAGGGTGCATCATAGGAGGAATAGACATTCGAGAATTGGCAGTGAACGCCAAAAACTGTTTCAAAGTGTTTTCACGGAAGATGCTAACCTTTCAAAGCCGACACGTTTGTCTAGGAGTATGAGTGAGAGATCTCCTATGGAACCGTTGCTTAGAACAAGAAATACAAGTAGCTCCTCACCAATGGCCAGTCAATGTTTGGTAAGATTTATAGAACAGGAGAACTGTATTGTGTAGGCTATGACCACTCGGACCATGAAACAAATATCTGTATTTCAGTTAACCCTACAGTTCCTAATTTTTAATGCCTGCCCTAAAGTTTTTTTTTGCTGTATTTAGACAAACTATTAAAGCCAGATCTTTATCCTGTGTAATCTAGGTTAGAATTAAACAAAAATATAACCTACAGTACAGTCAGAGACATAGCATGATAAATCACTGTGATAAATGTACCACTCTTCTTAGTGATACTAATACAGTAGTCGGAGACATAGCATGATAAATCACTGTGATAAATGTACCACTCTTCTTAGTGATACTGATACAGTACAATCAGAGACATAGCATGATAAATCACTGTGATAGACGTACCACTCTTCTTAGTGATACTTATACAGTACAGTCAGAGACATAGCGTGATAAATCACTGTGATAGACGTATCACTCTTCTTAGTGATACTGATACAGTACAGTCGGAGACATAGCCTGATAAATCACTGTGATAAATGTACCACTCTTCTTAGTGATACTGATACAGTACAATCAGAGACATAGCATGATAAATCACTGTGATAGACGTACCACTCTTCTTAGTGATACTTATACAGTACAGTCAGAGACATAGCGTGATAAATCACTGTGATAGACGTATCACTCTTCTTAGTGATACTGATACAGTACAGTCAGAGACATAGCCTGATAAATCACTGTGATAAATGTACCACTCTTCTTAGTGATACTGATACAGTACAATCAGAGACATAGCATGATAAATCACTGTGATAGATGTACCACTCTTCTTAGTGATACTTATACAGTACAGTCAGAGACATAGCGTGATAAATCACTGTGATAGACATACCACTCTTCTTAGTGATACTGATACAGTAGTCGGAGACATAGCATGATAAATCACTGTGATAAATGTACCACTCTTCTTAGTGATACTAATACAGTACAGTCAGAGACATAGCCTGATAAATCACTGTGATAAATGTACCACTCTTCTTAGTGATACTGATACAGTAGTCGGAGACATAGCCTGATAAATCACTGTGATAAATGTACCACTCTTCTTAGTGATACTGATACAGTACAGTCAGAGACATAGCATGATAAATCACTGTGATAAATGTACCACTCTTCTTAGTGATACTTATACAGTACAGTCAGAGACATAGCCTGATAAATCACTGTGATAAATGTACCACTCTTCTTAGTGATACTGATACAGTACAGTCGGAGACATAGCATGATAAATCACTGTGATAAATGTACCACTCTTCTTAGTGATACTGATACAGTAGTCGGAGACATAGCCTGATAAATCACTGTGATAGACGTACCACTCTTCTTAGTGATACTGATACAGTACAGTCAGAGACATAGCATGATAAATCACTGTGATAAATGTACCACTCTTCTTAGTGATACTGATACAGTACAGTCGGAGACATAGCATGATAAATCACTGTGATAAATGTACCACTCTTCTTAGTGATACAGTTCAGTCAGAGATATAGCATGATAAATCACTGTGATAGACATACCATTCTTCTTAGTGATACTGATACAGTAGTCAGAGACATAGCCTGATAAATCACTGTGATAGACCTATCACTCTTCATAGTGATACTGATACAGTACAGTCAGAGATATAGTATGATAAATCACTGTGATAGACATACCATTCTTCTTAGTGATATTGATACAGTAGTCAGAGACATAGCCTGATAAATCACTGTGATAGACCTATCACTCTTCATAGTGATACTGATACAGTACAGTCAGAGACATAGCATGATAAATCACTGTGATAGACGTACCACTCTTCTTAGTGATACTGATACAGTAGTCGGAGACATAGCATGATAAATCACTGTGATAAATGTACCACTCTTCATAGTGATACTGATACAGTACAGTCAGAGACATAGCATGATAAATCACTGTGATAGACATACCACTCTTCTTAGTGATACTGATACAGTAGTCGGAGACATAGCATGATAAATCACTGTGATAAATGTACCACTCTTCTTAGTGATACTGATACAGTAGTCGGAGACATAGCATGATAAATCACTGTGATAAATGTACCACTCTTCTTAGTGATACTGATACAGTACAGTCAGAGACATAGCATGATAAATCACTGTGATAGACGTACCACTCTTCTTAGTGATACTTATACAGTACAGTCAGAGACATAGCGTGATAAATCACTGTGATAGACGTATCACTCTTCTTAGTGATACTGATACAGTACAGTCGGAGACATAGCATGATAAATCATTGTGATAAATGTACCACTCTTCTTAGTGATACTGATACAGTAGTCGGAGACATAGCATGATAAATCACTGTGATAAATGTACCACTCTTCTTAGTGATACTGATACAGTACAGTCAGAGACATAGCCTGATAAATCACTGTGATAAATGTACCACTCTTCTTAGTGATACTGATACAGTACAGTCGGAGACATAGCATGATAAATCACTGTGATAGACGTACCACTCTTCTTAGTGATACTAATACAGTAGTCGGAGACATAGCATGATAAATCACTGTGATAAATGTACCACTCTTCTTAGTGATACTGATACAGTACAGTCAGAGACATAGCATGATAAATCACTGTGATAAATGTACCACTCTTCTTAGTGATACTGATACAGTACAGTCAGAGACATAGCATGATAAATCACTGTGATAGACGTACTACTCATCTTAGTGATACTAATACAGTAGTCGGAGACATAGCATGATAAATCACTGTGATAGACGTATCACTCTTCTTAGTGATACAGTACAGTCAGAGACATAGCATGATAAATCACTGTGATAGACATACCACTCTTCTTAGTGATACTGATACAGTACAGTCAGAGACATAGCATGATAAATCACTGTGATAGACGTACCACTCTTCTTAGTGATACTGATACAGTACAGTCAGAGACATAGCATGATAAATCACTGTGATAGACATACCACTCTTCTTAGTGATACTGATACAGTAGTCGGAGACATAGCATGATAAATCACTGTGATAAACGTACCATTCTTCTTAGTGATACTGATACAGTAATGATGACTGCTCGAGGTTTTTAGAGTTGCATCCCTTTTTTAAAACGCAACGGAGATCGTGCAGTTGTCAATGTAAAGTCTTATTTCCTTCAATGAAATAAAAATAATACAAATGTAGTTACTTATGTATAAGGCATTATCAGGATTTATAGACTGCCCTTGGGACAGTAGTATTGACTTCAACACTGATAATGCCCTCGTCTGCGGCTCGGGCATTATCAATGTTTCAAGTCAATACTACAGTCTGTTGGGCAGTCTATAAATCATGATAATGCCTTATACATAAGTAACTATTATTTAAATGATATACATTGTATATACAGTCAAATCTGCCTTAAAGGGCACCTTTATATAGCAAATCACTGTCTATAAAGGGCAGTCTCATTTTTTTTTTACCATTAATGAATAGTGTATATAATTTTAACCTGTATAAAAAGGGCAACTGCTTATAAAGGCTACAGGTTCTCTTGTGTGACCTTTATATACAGGTGTTTTGACTGTACTTAAACATGCTGATGTATGCACTAATATAAATATATTTTTTTAGAGTGTGATAGTTCATAGGTTTGAACCCCTGTTGGTTCAAACCAAAGAATATAAATTTGGTATTTGGTGCTTCTCTGATTAGCACGCAGCATTCGGGTGTAAGAGCAAGGACTGGTTGGTTCAGAAGATAATGTGTTTGAGTGGAGTGACATGTCTACCATCGGAATGTCTTTTTTCAGTGAATTATAAAAATCTAAATAAACTTGTTGGGCTAGTACACAGTGAACATCATGATCATCTTATGGAAATGTTTGGGTTTTATTGGTGGAGGAAACCGGAGGACCCTGAGAAAACCATCGACCTGCCGCAAGTCACTGACAAACTTTTATCACATGATGTTGTACACCTAACCCTGAGCGGGATTCAAACTCACAACATCAGTTGTGATAGTCACCGATTGCATGGGTAGTTGTAAATACAACTACCATACGATCAGGGTTACAGCAGCTCTTATGGAAATGTAACTTGTTATAGCTATGATGTGGATGAAAAATTACTGAATTAAACAACAATGACTGACTCTTCTTTCAGATAATATCATCACATGCATTCACTCAGGGTATGTTAGATAACAATGACTGACTCTTCTTTCAGATAATATCATCACATGAATTCACTCAGGGTATGTTAGATAAAAAGATGAAGGAGAATGAAAGAAGAAGAAAAACAGCAGTGATGAACGCTGACCCAGAATTGTCACAATATTTAGAAGATGAAAGGCTGGCTATTATGTTACAAAACAGTGAATTTTTACAGGAACTCAGAGGAAATGAAGAATTCATGCAGACTTTAGAAAGAGGTAAAGGGAAATTTTAGCTGATTTTGGGATTCAAATATTTTATTAGTAATTTAGACATTTTTGATCTCAATAAGTGATATTCTCTGTATTAACGAACTGACTCTGATATTGAAAATTATTGAGTTATTGAGATTTCTATCCCATTATGACGTTACTGATGAAAGCAATAAAGTCAGTTTTGAATGTCTCGAATATGGTGGTAAATTTATCATGTCTTTACCACTGATCCGATGTAAAATATCTTAATATAATCATTTAAATGTATAGTGTCTGGGTTATTCTCTACGACCTAAATATTTTAACCTCCAATCGTTTGTAAAATATAAAATATGCATTATTTAATTTATTTTGTGAAATTATCACATGAAAATCGTTTCTGTCCTCACGACAATAATTCATATCATGCTTGCTTCCCACTATGTATAGTTGTTACTGATTTAGAAAAAGAGGAAAATGATATAGACAGTTTATAGTGTACAGTCATATAGTCAAACCTTCTTATCTAGAACTCTCATAAGTCAATTTTCTGAGATAATTCACAGTAAGAATATTGACTTTTGATGCTACAGTGAAATCTGTCTAAACTGAACCTCCTATGAACCAACTTTTGTTTTCGGAATCGACAGGTGTTTGGTTTATCCAGGTTAAATGAACAAAGATTTCCTACATTGAGACTTAAAGTTTGTTTTATATAGTATTTTTGTTTTATACAAGGTTTGGTTTAACCAGGTTAAATGAACAAAGATTTCTTACATTAAGACTTAAAGTTTGTTTTATATAGTATTTCTGTTTTATACAAGGTTTGGTTTATCCAGGTTAAATGAACAAAGATTTCCTACATTGAGACTTAAAGTTTGTTTTATATAGTATTTCTGTTTTATACAAGGTTTGGTTTATCCAGGTTAAATGAACAAAGATTTCCTACATTGAGACTTAAAGTTTGTTTTATATAGTATTTTTGTTTTATACAAGGTTTGGTTTATCCAGGTTAAATGAACAAAGATTTCCTACATTGAGACTTAAAGTTTGTTTTATATAGTATTTTTGTTTTATACAAGGTTTGGTTTATCCAGGTTAAATGAACAAAGATTTCCTACATTGAGACTTAAAGTTTGTTTTATATAGTATTTTTGTTTTATACAAGGTTTGGTTTATCCAGGTTAAATGAACAAAGATTTCCTACATTAAGACTTAAAGTTTGTTTTATATAGTATTTCTGTTTTATACAGGGTTCTGTTTATCATTTCACTAAGGGGAGAGGTTTGGGCCCATAAAACTAGTTTAACCCCCACCACTTTTTATTGAAGTGCCTGTACCAAGCCGGAAAAGTGAGCAGTAATTTATTTGTGTGTTAGGGGTATCGATTTTGCCTCTTTCTGCAATTTTTCTATTGGATTTTAGTGGTATTTTTTTTTTTTTTTTCTAGATTTTTGAACTGTTCCAATAGTGTGATATTTTTGGTTTTTCTAGATTTTAGAACTGTTCCAATAGTGTGGTATTTTTTGTTTTTCTAGATTTTAGAACTGTTCCAATAGTGTGGTATTTTTTGTTTTTCTAGATTTTTGAACTGTTCCAATAGTGTGGTATTTTTTATTTTTCTAGATTTTTTAACTGTTCCAATAGTGGTATTTTTTGTTTTTCTAGATTTTTGAACTGTTCCAATAGTGTGTTATTTTTTTGTTTTTCTAGATTTTAGAACTGTTCCAATAATGTGGTATTTTTTGTTTTTCTAGATTTTTGAACTGTTCCAATAGTGTGGTATTTTTTGTTTTTCTAGATTTTTGAACTGTTCCAATAGTGTGGTATTTTTTGTTTTTCTAGATTTTTGAACTGTTCCAATAGTGTGGTATTTTTTGTTTTTCTAGATTTTTGAACTGTTCCAATAGTGTGGTATTTTTTGTTTTTCTAGATTTTTGAACTGTTCCAATAGTGTGGTATTTTTTGTTTTTCTAGATTTTTGAACTGTTCCAATAGTGTGGTATTTTTTGTTTTTCATTTTATTATTGGAAAAAAAAAGATTGATAAAAAATGACGATTTCTTTTTTTAGATCGAATAAAGAAACATGATAAACATGAAGTAACAAGAAGATCACAAGAATCGGCAGAATTACCTGACGTTCCTAGACTACTACCTATCTCTAAACAGGAAAATAAACTGGACTGGTTATCTGAGGTACCAGAAACACGGACATCTGATGTACAGTTGTCATTTAATGATGACGAAAAAGGTACACTATTGATATTACACAATTATGAAACTTTTTCAGGAACCGTGATGATTGTGATCGTATGGTAGTTGGATTTACAACTTCCTGTGCAAGCAGTGCCTATCACCACTAAAGTTGTGAGTTCAAACCCCGTTCATGGCTAGGTGTACTTGATACAACATTATGTGATAAAGTTTGTCAGTGACTTGCGACAGGTCAGTGGTTTTCTCTGGGTACTCCAGTTTCCTCCACCAATAAAACTGACTGCCACGATATAACTGAAATATTGTTGAAAGTGGCGTTAAACAAGATAAACTTAACAATAAATATGTATTGTATAGAAATACAGGATTAAAACCTGGATGTTTGTGATACAGATGTACGTCATTTCTACTCTCATGACATCATCAGCTTAGAATGCAGGAAAACCCCCCTGATATCTTTATTGGTAAACACAAAATCCAATAGGGGAATACTTCAAACTAACGTTTAATATATTGATTGATTGATTGATTTTTTGGTGATTAGCGCCACTTTCAACAATATTTCAGCTATATCATGGCGACCAGTTTTAGTGGTGGAAGAAGCCGGAGTACCTGAAGAGGACCATGAGCAAGCAACTGGTAAACTTTATCACTTGTGGCTGCGAGTCGAGTGCACCCTTTTGGTTATTTACAGAGCCGTGCGCGAACCCATGCCATATTGGTGATAGGCTTGTATGAGTTGTTAGGTAATCCAACTACCTAACTCATTGAGCCACCCGGGCCTTCCGTTTAATACTTTCTTTTCATATTTTACCATGTAGAATTACATTTGATGTCAAATATTTCATGTGCAAGAGATGTAGAGCAATGACAGTCGTGTATTCAGACAGTGATAGCTACTGATGAGTGAAATGTTTTGTATGAATGTTGTGCTGTTGTGAAAATGTAAGATAAACTTATTATATGCATCTGATGGTACAACTGTTTGTATCATGTCGAATATGTGTAGTGATGCAGTTTACACAACTAATACAAACAGTTGTACTAATTAAGTATACAACTGATGTCTGTGACAATAAAGCTATTGAATAATTAACTAATTAACTGTAAATCGTTACAAAAACATCACAGCATTACAAAGCAACCACCATTTCCAATAAAATGCCTTCCGATGATAGTAATATGTGAATCATTGCAGACCGGAACTGAAAATCCAGATCAACCGATCTTAAATAAGCAGTCATTTATCTTATCTGGTGACTTTTCCTTTGTCCCAAGGGTGACCGTTGAATACAAGTTATATTATTTGTACTTGTTTGTTTTCAGTGTCAATTGAGGGATACGGAGATGACAGACAACAGGAACTAGATGCGTTCCCCTTTAGTCAACCAGTTGTGAGAGATGACGATGCCGAACTACGTCATAAACTTAAAGATATGGGCGGAGGTATTCACACACTTAAGATATAACATGGTTAAACCAAATAATTAAATTCTAATGCTACCCTCTTAATACTGTATCAGTTCAATATACAAATGTGGAATGCTTACAAAATGCAAACTGTCAAGTACATATGACAAGAATAGTTTGAAGATACCAAAGGCTTAGAGTTATGGTGTTTAATGCTACTTTCAACAATATTTCAGTTATATCATGGCGGTAAGATACCAAAGTGGTGATCAGAAGTCTTAAATTGATGCAAAGTAACATGAACCCCACTAAAAACAGAGGGTGAACTCAGGTGCTCTGGAAGGGCAAACAGTTCCTACTACACTAGTGTGTGCTTTATACAATATTATGTGATAAAATTTGTTGGTTTCTTGTGACAGGTCAGTGGTTTTCTCTGGGTGCTCTGGTTTCCTCCACCAATAAAACTGACCATGACGACATAAAGGAAATATTGTTGAAAGTGGTGTTAAACACTATTAACCAATCTGCTTCGCGAGTGGCATCCATTGTATTACCTTTGTTATCCAGTAATAAGTCATGAAAGAGGATGCGATTGTGATTTCAAGAAATGGAAGATATCCATGGTCATATGTGACAAGATGGATGCATTATTTCAGTAATTTCAGAAACATTTAAACACCAAGGTAATTAGTTTCTTGAGTAAAGTTTATTCTAATACATCCATATTCAATTAAAAATAAAAAGTTAAACAATTATGGTCAACGATATAACTATCCACGAACGACTTATCTGAGGAACATCAAACAGAAAAGACAGAAGCTGAGGTAAATCAACACCCTAGTTTGGAACAGGATAAAAAAAAAGTGGTGTGTTAAACCAGTTGATGGAATTCCAACCTACATCTTTTTTCATATCTAGCATTATTCATAAAGATTATGTGTACATGTACATTAAATATGTAAGATATTGTGCATAATTGTTATATATTTTTCATGTTTTAAGCATCAAGAAAGCAGTTCATGGCTCTTGCAAGAAAGTTTTTTTCAAGAAGAAAATCAAAGAAAATGACACTCAAACAAATGTATCCTTTTATAAGCTCACCGGGTAACATTATCTCTATTTGATTGGCCTTGGAGATGAAATTTCTCAGCAGTTTTACAGAATTAAAGAAAAAAACTATTTGTTGTCAATCTGTTATTGGAAAATATCTTAATTTGTTATGTAGCATTTCAGATCACTTGAAAGAGAGAACACCTGTTGTATTCAGTAGTAAATAAATTAAAATAAATGGGTGTTTATTATACATAATTGCACACCGTACACAAACATTTATGGTAATAACATTTTAAGTGCACTCTTACACAAACATTTACGGTAATAACATTTTAATTGCAAACTTTTTCGGTAATGATAGTTTTCAGTCAGTATGGATCTCTTCATTTGTTCAGAGAACAGATAATTGTAAGAAGAGTTTGAAGATACCTAAAGGGTAATCAGAATTCATTAATCAAAGAAGGACAGAAAACACAATGGCCAAAAGAAAAATGATCAAAAGACAAACCAACGATCTACAAAATATACACATAAAACTAAAGATCGAGTAACACGACCCCCACTAATATCCAGGGATGAACTCAGGTGCTCTGGAAGAGTTAGCAGTTCCTGCACCACTAGTGACACCTGTCATGTTAGTCTAGTTACAAACCTGGTGATAAGTCGTGAATGAGGACCGGGAAGTGTTTACGACAAGTGGAATATATCCGTGGTCATTTGTGACACTGCTATTCCATAACAGTCAACCAGTCATGGTGGCGACCATAAAACTTTGTAATATTACAATCAAAAGACTTCCAACAGGGCTCACCAAACCAGGCAAAGTGGGCAAAATTCTCACCCTATATCGACTGAAGTCGCTCTCCCTCAACTCCAAAGCGAAATTAAAGTCGCCTTGTTTCTTTTTGTAAGTCATTCTTTTCTTGCAAATAATCTCCGTTTTATGGTAAAGCTGATTGACAAAGCAATTGTAATCAATGGAAAATATATAAGAATATGAGGAAAATGGTTTATTCAAGCAATAAAGAAGGTTTAATTTATTGACACAAACGAATCACGACAAATTTCTAAATTTGTACTGACGAAATTCCATGTGAAAATTAAATTCTAAATCTAAAAATATACATACAGACACTTCCTGTACCAAATTGATTGTTGAATTGTGTTATATTCTAATTATTTTAACAAAACTTAGTCATTTGTAGCTTTTTTCAAAACTAAACAATCATCTTGTCAAGTTTTAAACAATGGCGGTCACAGGGACGATGGAAATAAGGAAGGAAATGAACATTTAGATGTCATTCATATATCTTTACAGATTTCAAGGGAAAATGAAAAAAATATAAAATCAACAAATATATGATCAATAATAATAATAATACAAAACATGAATATAAAGTTAGATATGAAGGATATTAACAAGATATTAGCAAAGGCACACTATAAATGCACTTTTTTTTAAATGATGGGAAGAAGCAACACATTTTTGCAGAAACATGCCTCTATGAAACTGTTAGAAGTCTCCCTGTCATGTCTTCACTTCTCCCTCATGTTCTCTGAGGGAGAAGTCAAATCTCTCTATTTTTTGCAAGTGTGATGAGCCCTGACTTCTAATTTTTAAATTTGTTTTCCTTCACCTTAAAACAGACAGAAGGAGAAGCTAGCACCTTCTATGATGAATCTACTGGACAGTGATCAGGAAGATTTTAATCAGGAAGAAAACCCAAACAACAGCCCATACAATCAAGAAACAGAAATTGAACCCTTGGTAATCTATAATTATTTACTCCCCTTACAAATGTATATAATTGTCAACTATCTATATTAAGTATTTTTGTCCTTCGGTGCAAATGTTGTTAATATCAAAAGTACCTATCTATCCATATTTCTGGTAAGTGTTTTTATCTTTTTGGTGCAAATGTTGTAAATTTCAAAAGTGACTAAATATTTAGAACAAGAAAATGTTGACTGTATAATCAAATCAATACAAAAAGGTTTGTTTGTTTGATGGTGTTTAGTGCCACTTTCAACAATATTTCAGTTTTATCGTGGCGGTCATTTTTATTGGTGGAGGAAACCGAAGTACCTGGAGAATACCACCGACCTGTTGCAAGTTACTGACAAACTTTATCACATATTGTTATATCGAGTACACCTCGCCATGGACGGGGTTCGAGCTCATAACTTTAGTGGTGATAGCTACTGATTGCACAGGTAGTTAGTTGTAAATCCAACTACCATGCGATCACGACGGCCGCGTTACATGTAGAAATCAGTGATAATTTTTATCATTACATGACTGTAATTTAGCTTGCATATGATTGGCTTAAAACTGATTAAGAGATTTTGAGTACTTGCGATATCACACTCTCGCCAAAAAAAGATCCTGACAGGTGTTTGGAAAGTGAAATCACCCTTGCAAATCATAAAAATAGATGGGGGAAAACCGAAATGTTGCTGTCCTATCAAATTCGTTCTTTCTTTGTTCAATAACCAATGAGATTGTTGCGTTTAACATATGTTTTCGTGTGAATCATAAACAAACGCTCCAAAAATTGCGAATTTTTTATTGGTATGACGATGAATTTATAAGTAGATAACAATAAAAAATTTCCTGAAATAAAACAATTATTGACTTTTGAATAGGTTACTATCTGGTTTATCAACCTTTAAAAGCATATATTCACCTCGCCTGCAGCTCGATGAATATTACATTTTTTTCAGGTTGATAAATCCAGATAGCAAGCTATTCCAAAGTCAATAATTGTATAATATTACACTTGACACTAGATAACATATATTATCGTGTTTAATACTTAAGGGTAAAATTTTAAGAAACATTGATCAATTTGATTATCATTCTTCTTCATATTTTTCAGCCTACATCTGTAATAAGTGTACCAGGTCACAAATATGTACAGAGACCACCATATCATACTGATACCATAGTTACCTACCATGACAACATGGGGTCTGATATGGTATAATGTATCTTAGTAACTTACCATGACAATATGAGGTCTGATATGGCATAATGTACCTTAGTAACTTACCATGACAACATGAGGTCTCATATGGCATATTGTATCTAGTAATTCACCATGACAACAAGAGGTCTGATACGATCTAATTTGACAGTTGATAATAATTCTGTATTTCTGAATGTATGGATCTAAGAATACCAAGAGATATTGCCATTGGTTGAAATTTTGTATAATAATTCAGGAATGACCAATGTAGTAATGTCAGACTTTTTTTGAATATTGGGATATAAAAGCATGCATGCTTATTCAATTAGTTTTTATGAAACAGTGACAGGTATTACTGAAAAACAAATCAATAACAGGTGCATATACAATCGCCACCCCAACAGACCCCCACATACAGAGATTTTAATTCAACTACCAGGTGCATATACAATCGTGGCCACAACCGACCCCCATATAGGTAAATTAAAATCCAACAGTCATATGGACACTACCATGACTATCCTCCAGTGACGATCGGCACTGATTACATGTGTAGATGTCAATCCAATCAAGGCCACAATGACCATAACGGTCCCCAAAAAGACAAAATAATATTAAATGTTAACAAAGTATTATTCTGTAAATATAAATTTATCAGACAAATGTGCAAAATAATTTATTTATAGTTGTTTGTACTGTAAATGTATCTATATTTCATCCTGTCAAATTTTCATTTTTATGTTGGCATACTTTTTGGTGATGTTAATATTTAATTTAAAAAAATCTGTACTAGCATGATACAAGGTATATATATCAATTCCACCTTTTATAAAAATGCTGGATTTTCATTGGATAAAAGCTATGCTATTTTTCCACAAATATTATGATTTTCTCAAATTTTTCCTTCACCATGGTATTTTTTTCCCCGCCATTTTAAGTGCCGTGGTATTTTTCAGAAATACAATGGCAGGTGGGAAAATACCATGTCTAAAAATAGATCGTGATTAAAAATAGTAGTATTTTTACATTCCGATGCTCTCGGGATTTATCTTCAGGTAATGATAACCACATATTCGGTGGAATTATAGAAATATACCATGCTTGTAAGTGGTATTTGCCAAAAAATACTGGTTGAGAGACTGGACAAATTTCCCCGAGCCGATAAACAATTTTTGTTAAGTCTTACATATACAGCAGTCTGTACAAAGTGTGACATGACAACATTATTTTTTACCATTACTCATTTTTATCTTTTTCAAAGAGTATTTGATGTGACATTTTTTCCACCATTGTCGTTTACTATTTTTTCAATTCAAGGATAAAAAATAGTAGCAATAACAGTAAGCAAAAAATGGTCGTGTCACACTTTGTATAGACTGTTCACTCTGCAATATTAGTATGGTATAACACCATGCTGCTGTCACATTGGAAGTGTCTATGTCCTTGTCTTATTTATGAAATTATAACATTATTTCACATTAAAAGTACTTCTATTTTTAATATAATAGTAAAATAACAGAATTAGAATCAGTATAAATAGTTTTAACATTGATGATATCTCAATATTAATTTTTTTTAAAGTGCCCTCGGATCTTTATTGATGTTGCCGTCTGAATTCATAGATCATAAAATGATACATATAAGTGTCCTCTAATTGCACAAATACCTTGTGTCATTGAATTTCTGGAAAAACAATTATTGTAGGTACCATACACTTGTCACAAGTCTAAAAAATTATATTTTGTGACAGTGTATAATATTATACAATTAATGACTTTCCATGAGGTGAATACAAGGGTTGATCAACCCATGGAACATGATATTCACCAAGGTCTAGAAGGCTGAGGTGAATACAAGGGTTGATCAACCCATGGAACATGATATTCACCAAGGTCTAGAAGGCTGAGGTGAATATCATGTTTCATGGTTTGATCAATCCTTGTATTCACCGAAATTGAAAGTCATTAACTGTTTTATTATATGACATTAAATCAAACATAATCCCACTTTTTCAGTCAGTATTCTATTGAATTCATCATCATTTACTGTTGCAAAGTGCCGACTTTGTTCCCCAGTCTGCCCAACGTCTGCCATTATTAATTTAATTGTGTACCAAAAGTAATTAGTAAGAATGCATCTGATTAGTCGATGACAAAACTTAACCCGATGATGATTGGCTACTACTTTTAAGATAATTGGGAAACACAATTTCTATTTTAAGGTGTCTGGAGAAGCTTTGGAATATTATGTTCACCTCTCGTGACTTTTTGCACTGTGATTATAACGTTTTATCAAAGAACGTTACTAGGGACGTCAGCCAATCAGAAAAGACATTATCTGAAGTCATATAATAAATATGTATACCAATAATTAAAAAGCACTTGGAATGCACAACTGGCAATTTATTGTCAACACACCAATGCAATAACGAAATATGGACCATGGTGTTTAAAAAGATAGATGTACTATCGTTGATTTGTTTTGCGATATTGGATTTCTCAGAGCTATATCGCATCAAAAGCCGAAACTTGATGTGAGATGAGATGAGAAGTTCATTACGATCATATCAGTAATAGTATACTTATAGAGGAATTGACTATGTGATGTCAAAATAACGTCTTATTAGAAAACAGTGATAATATGTTTGTATCACGTTTTCAGCTTGATAATAAGTGATTAACGATGTTTTTTAAAACGAGATGACATTTCTCAGTCATCTCTCATCCAAGGGCGAAGCCCCTGAGATGAGAGCTGACTGAGAAACGTCCTTGAGTTTTAGAAAACATCTTTAATTATTTTATCGCTATGATAGTATGTTTATCAAGGATTTGGTAATGTGACGTCATATTAGAAAACAGCGATATTACTACGTGCGTCCTTGATAGCGATTAGCGATAATTGGAATCATCTCAGCGTTTACGTGATATAAAATATATTGGTTTTATGCATCAAAGGGAAAATAAACAAAATAGCGATAATAGATATTATCATGTTCAAAGGTCAAAAGGAAAATTTACAAATCACGAATAAAGATACTTTACTCCCTCTGGCATAGGTGACCATAGCCGATTTTGTCTATTCTATTTAGGCCCTTTTGTTTTATTGCTCCCAAAACTTAAAATTTTTTGACTTTATAATCTTTCGATTTGAGCGTACCTGAGGAAGATTATTCCAGAAACGTGTCATGCACACTAAGTTTGATATGTACGTTTTTATTACAGTCATGGTTAATCATATGGTTATATTTTCTACAGGACTCTTATTATAATCCTATATATTTTATGTATAAACAATTTTGTTCTGTTTATCACCCTCTTGTATATTGTTAGACATTTTTTTACGTTTTCAATGTTATTGTAAATTTATGTTAATAGACTGTTATTGGCTAAGTAATTTATTGTATTATATAGTGTATAATTTCATGCTGTAATTACATGTGTTTTATCGTGTTCTATGACAGTTATCATTGTATCAGTTTGTTATTGTTGTTTAAAGCCATCTTCAGAAACACATTTATAGTATAATTTTTTGTTCAACTTGCTTTAAAGGTATAATATCGTTGATTTTGGTGATTTTTTGTCCAGATATTTTTGGACATTAAAAGCATAAATTAACACTAATTGTGGAGTTTTAAAGTAAAAAACCCATCCGTTCTCTTTTATTTTCATGAAAACCATCTCTTGAACATAAATTCCTGTCTGTACGACAAAAATGTCTGCCAATGGAAAACCTGCACACGGTCGTACGAGAAATTAACAGATTCTGCTAGGAAAAGAAACAGGAAAGAAGTTTTGGCAAATTATAATATAACAAGAATTAACATAGGCCACCAACATGACCGTTGGATAGAATTGAAGGAAGGGTTGAGAGTTCAAACTCATGCTGAAGGTAAACATTAGTGCCATTGCGCATGTAGTTCGGAAATTGGGACAAGCATAATTAATGATGCTAGGAGACAAGCTGCACACAAAAACAAGGAAAGTACACGTTTTATGCTCATGTTTTGAAGGTAAATATTAATTTTCAACGCAAAATAGAATTACTAAGCGCAATGACATTATACCTTTAAACTAAATCTTTATTTTTTGCAAAAGAAATATGATTTTCCCCCATAAAATTTTGGCAAGATTTTTTTTGTTGCTCTTGGATTTACATCATCCTTGAAAATGTTTTCAGACCGTATGGACTTGTGAACTTTTGAGAACGAGTTTCGTACTTGTACTCCAAAATCGTCCAATCAGAACAGTATATACATTGGATACAGTGTTCTGATTGGCTGGTTGTTTTTTTTTAGAAAGTTGTCTTGTCTACCTCATTGTTGGGTACCATTTGCAATGCAGCATAAAGCTTAAGTTAAAGTTATTTATTTATTGGTAGTTCACACATTTTGTTTTAAATTTCTGTCTGGTTATATTTGTTTTTTTGTTTTTTTTGTCATCTTTGTATGAAGCATAATTTATGATACACAGAGGAACAAAGAGAATCTGTTGTTATATTATCAACATTACATAAATCATTTTTATTACATTTTAAATTTCAGTTGTCAATTGAATTTTTTATTTTTCAATACATTTTGTATTTCAAAGGATTTCAAAATAATTTATAAACAGTATGTATGAACCATTTTTACTAAAATATCTGACTTTTGATCATGTTAAATTTTTTTAGACTGTGTTTATACTAAATCTTTTATAGCTTCTCCAATAGAAGTTGATATTTAAAATTTGTGGAAATTAGTGAATTGGAAATATTTTTGTTGTTGTTTTGTCTGTGTTTGTTCTGTTGTTATATTTTTGTGTCTGTCTACATTGACAGGAATATTTCTTCTAATATTGTGTGTCTTGTTAGCTCATTTTGCCAAAGGCAATGTGAACTTTTGCCATCACTTGGCGTCTGTCGTCCGTTAACTTTTCACATTTTAATCTTCTCCTCGGCCAAATGAACAGAAACTTTGTAGGACGCATCTATGGAAGGTCCTTTATAAAGATTGCTCATTACGTCCCGAACCGTTAACAAACATGGCTGCCATAGGCAATTCTTGTTTCTGATTGGTCAAATTCTAAAAATCTTCTCTAAAACCACTTGGCCAAATGAATAGAAACTTAGAGGAAGCATCTATGGAAGGTCCTCTATAAAGATTGCTCATTTCATACTGATCAGTTAACAAACATGGCTGCCATAGGTAATTCTTGTTTCTGGTTGGTCAATTTCTAAAAATCTTCTTCTCTAAAACCGCATGGTCAAATGAACCAAAACTTGGTAGGAAGCATCTATTAAGATTGCTTATTTAGTTCCGATCAGTTAACAAACATGGTCGCCATAGGCAATTCTAGTTTCTGCTAGGTCGATTTCTAAAAAATCATATCCTTTGAAACTGCTTAGTCTGTACAAAATTTCCATGGCCGCCATAGGCAGTTCTTGTTTGTGATTGGCCAATTTAAAAAAATCTTCTCTAAAAGAATTTGGCCAAATTAATTGATATTTGGTAGGAAGCACCATGGAGGATTCTGTATAAAGTTTCCTAAAAGCATAATGAAAGGTGAGTGACACAGGCTCAGCCCACTGAGCCTCTAGGTTTTTATACATCTTTTAGTAATATAATCGGTTAACCGTTAATATTTGCATGTTTTGAAGACAAAATAACATTTTGTTAATTTTGTATTTATTAAATAAAATGACAAATTTTACCTTTTTTTTTAATTTAATTTTTTTAATTTTAGACTCGACTTACTTTTTGAAATGGGCAAGCTAGCTTGCTATGTTGTCTTTCTGATAGACACAGGCTATATATATTGCCTTTAAATACAATTTTAATTGAACTGATCTACCGATTTTTCTCAGATAATCTATTGCAATGTATTGAACAGTGGGAATATAAGGAACAGGGTACATCATTTGACCCATAATCTCTAGACATTGTAAATTGTTAATGTCCTTAAGAACAAATTTAATTGATTGGCTTTGATTAAATTTGTTTCTATTAATGTGATGATCATGTCTCAGTTTGATGTCTACAATAATTACATATTCTCTTTACTGCTATGTGCTGAGATAAACCATGAAGGTCATGTGATGAGCAATGCAGAGAAAAGTGATCCTCTAGTGTCATGTGATCCTCTAGTCTAAGTTCAGACTTTTATCAGCAGCCTAATTGAAAACTAATTTTTATATACACATATACCAAAGAGAGGAATATAACTAAATAGTTCATGATCTCTATTGCACCAATAGGATCTTAACACCCTTGTTTTTTTATTTATTAAAATTTTCCAATTTTTTTTATTTGCTAAAAATAAGATTTTCAACAAACATTTGTTAAAACTTTTTTTTTCCTGTTTGTGTTTACTGTATTTTATGATCAATGTACAAGTGCCAAGAATATTTGTTGATATATGTATTATTTAAGTAATTTATGTAAATATATAAGTAGATACATGTACATATTATAGCATGTTCCATGTTAGTGAGAAATTCTATCAAAATACACAATGAATTAAATTCTTTGAACATTTAACTCTGATAAATGGGTTCTGTATACATTATCAGGCTTTTGTTTTCTGTGTTTCTTCATAATTCTTTCATACATTACAGAATTTGAATCTGAGGCTGAATCATATTGTTTGGAGATGTAAGGGATGTGCCTTGATGCAATAAATTTATGGTTTTGTATGGTACACTGGTATTCTCCATCAAGAAAAACAACTACATGTATTACAATGTAACTAAAATGTTGACCCCCAAAGAATCATAAACGTTCTAAGGTGCTGTTCTATGTTTTGGTATTAGAGAAGACTGGAATCTAGGTCTGTACTGGAAACACTGTAGTCTAGAGAAATGACAAATATTACTTACATTTTGATGTCACATCATGAGTTTATTGAACCCTCTTGAAATATCGTGGCTATGGGCCTGAATACCATTACTAACTTTGTTGTGTAAATTGACTGCTACATTTTAATTTGACCGTAAATGGTACAAATTATTTTTATTGATAAATTTGACATTATGATAATTTAACATTATATTGAGGAACCAACAGATGATGATTTAACATTATATTGACGAACCAGCAGTTGTCTACTTTAGTTCAGTGGAATAACTTTATTAAATATTTAAATACTTTGCAACATTAGTTATTGATTTTACTATGGCAAATTTAATAGTTGTGATGATTTGTTGGCAGAACCAGTAAAGCAAAAATTTGCAACAGTAAAATGTTAGATTGACAGCAGCAAAAATTCAAATAAAACACAGGAATTCCTATTCTGATACAGTAATAAAAAGTTCTTGTAATTTTGTTGTTTTCCGAAAAAGTTGTTTGCAGTTTGTGTACCCACAAAATTACGACAAGTACGTAAATCTTGTGTTTTACAATGCATTTCATCCAATCAAAATTGATGTGATATTATCGTTGTAATTAGAAATATTATTCATTGTCTGTTTTGATTAACTGGGTTTTTTTTGTTCGAGGTTGTACATAATACTCAATTATATTAATATTATTATTTTATTATTTATACTTTTTCAGATGTATAAAATTTTTGTTGCATATAAAAATTTGGTTACATGTTTAATTTGTTAGTTTGTAACAGAACATTAAATGTTTTAGGTGAAGTATTATATATATTAATGTACATGACTGAAACTTCTATTAACTAAATAAATAAATAAACAAAAATTTATCAGCATTTTGTTGATGTTGAGCCATGTAATTCAGTTATACAAGTCATCTTGATAGACAGTATCCAGCATGGGGCCTTGAAAGTACCACAAAAATATTGAACTTGACTAAAAATCTGGGAATAAATGTCAAAGTGAGACAAAGAAAATAAACTTACTTTTTGGTTTGGTTAAATTTTATTGTAATCTCCATTTTTTTTTAAGCTCGCATGACCCAAAGGATAAAGTGAACTTTTGTCATCATATGGCATCATGAAAAACTATTGGAACCAAACTTGGCCTAAATGGCATTCCTGTAAAAATGTGTATGATGACTTCCCCCTCCAGCCAACATGGCTGTTGTTACTATAAATAGAACATAAGGAAAAACACACAAAAAGAGCCAATAAAGCCACATTTTTCCACCTATTGAGCTGAAATTTAATAATTGTTCCATTTTAATGAGAAGTATGACATATGTTACAGATTTTGTGATATTTGACGACAATATGCAAATTAGGCTGAATTTGACCATAAATCATTTCTCCTCCAAACCCACAAAGCCAAATTATACCAAACCTTGCTAAAATAGTTCTGTGGTGGTAGTCTTTCAAAAACATGCCAGGCAGCCCCACTCTCTATCCAAGATGACTGCTCTAATGAAAAATAGAAATTTCTTTAAAATGGCAAAAATAGCTTATTTGCATCTGACAAATACCAGAAAAAAAAAACATCCTGATTTTTTACAGAGTTCACGAAATTCCTCAGTCCTGTCAGACATGACCAGCAAAATTTTGGCAGATATTGCTAAGGACTGACACAAGATTGGCATTTTGCAATAGAAAATTTATGAGAACTGACATTTTTTTCACTAGGACCACCAAACCCATATGCCATTTCGTGAACCCTGCATGGAAAACTCTGGCATATTACCTGTTGGAAAAATACCAAGCAAACACACATTTCTGAAACCAGAAACAAAAAAGCTGTGGCTTGGGACAATTCGATTTCAAAATATTAGAGTTCTAAAGTTAGTCAATTTTCTGAAAGACTCTCAGACTTAGTATATGGTACAACTGTTGGGAGATTCGTCACACATTCATGCACCTGGATTTGTCTATGATTGATACAAGTTTCTGGGACCAAATGAAAGGTAGACATAAGTTTTAGGTTACAGCAGTTCCTCTAGTTGAATCTGGAATGAAATATCCATATGAAATGCAGATTTAGTCTGGTACAAATAAAAACACCAAGGTTTAATGTTGTCCCATTGTCTGTCCTTCGATTTACTGTCTGATTATCTCTCTTGGTATCTTCAATCATTTCTTAGCAAACCTAATGGAACAGCAATGCATTCTAATGGCAGGAATAATACTGTAAAACTATTTAATATATTATGCTCATATACTCAGTAATATATCTTTAATAAAATCAATAAATATATATTAATATAGTGAAATCTGTCTAAATGAACGTCCTTGGAACCAACTTTTAACATGATTGACAGTGAAATCTGTCTAAACCAAACCTCCTTGGGACCAACTTTTGACAGATAATTGACAGTGAAACCTGTCTAAACCAAACCTCCTTGGGACCAACTTTTGACAGATGATTGACAATGAAATCTGTCTACGCCGAACCTCCTTGGGACCAACTTTTGACAGATGATTGACAGTGAAACCTGTCTAAACCGAACCTCCTTGGGACCAACTTTTGACAGATGATTGACAGTGAAATCTGTCTAAACCAAACCTCCTTGGGACCAACTTTTGACAGATGATTGACAGTGAAACCTGTCTAAACCAAACCTCCTTGGGACCAACTTTTGACAGATGATTGACTGTGAAACCTGTCTAAACCAAACCTCCTTGGAACCAACTTTTGACAGATGATTGACAGTGAAATCTGTCTAAACCAAACCTCCTTGGGACCAACTTTTGACATGATTGACAGTGAAATCTGTCTAAACCGAACCTCCTTGGGACCAACTTTTGACAGATGATTGATAGTGAAATCTGTCTAAACCAAACCTCCTTGGGACCAACTTTTGACGGATGATTGACAGTGAAATCTGTCTAAACCAAACCTCCTTGGGACCAACTTTTGACAGATGATTGACAGTAAAATCTGTCTAAACCGAACCTCCTTGGGACCAACTTTTAACAGATGATTGACAGTGAAACCTGTCTAAACCAAACCTCCTTGGGACCAACTTTTGACATGATTGACAGTGAAACCTGTCTAAACCAAATCTCCTTGAGACCAACTTTTGACAGATGATTGACAGTGAAACCTGTCTAAACCGAACCTCTTTGGGACCAACTTTTGACAGATGATTGATAGTGAAATCTGTCTAAACCAAACCTCCTTGGGACCAACTTTTGACATGATTGACAGTGAAATCTGTCTAAACCAAACCTCCTTGGGACCAACTTTTGACATGATTGACAGTGAAATCTGTCTAAACCGAACCTCCTTGGGACCAACTTTTGACAGATGATTGACAGTGAAACCTGTCTAAACCGAACCTCCTTGGGACCAACTTTTGACAGATGATTGATAGTGAAATCTGTCTAAACCAAACCTCCTTGGGACCAACTTTTGACAGATGATTGACAGTGAAATCTGTCTAAACCAAACCTCCTTGGGACCAACTTTTGACAGATGATTGACAGTAAAATCTGTCTAAACCGAACCTCCTTGGGACCAACTTTTAACAGATGATTGACAGTGAAACCTGTCTAAACCAAACCTCCTTGGGACCAACTTTTGACAGATGATTGACAGTGAAACCTGTCTAAACCAAACCTCCTTGAGACCAACTTTTGACAGATGATTGACAGTGAAATCTGTCTAAACCAAACCTCCTTGGGACCAACTTTTGACAGATGATTGATAGTGAAATCTGTCTAAACCAAACCTCCTTGGGACCAACTTTTGACAGATGACTGACAGTGAAATCTGTCTAAACCAAACCTCCTTGGGACCAACTTTTGACAGATGACTGACAGTAAAATCTGTCTAAACCGAACCTCCTTGGGACCAACTTTTAACAGATGATTGACAGTGAAACCTGTCTAAACCAAACCTCCTTGGGACCAACTTTTGACAGATGATTGACAGTGAAACCTGTCTAAACCAAACCTCCTTGAGACCAACTTTTGACAGATGATTGACAGTGAAATCTGTCTAAACCGAACCTCCTTGGGACCAACTTTTGACAGATGATTGACAGTGAAACCTGTCTAAACCGAACCTCCTTGGGACCAACTTTTGACAGATGATTGATAGTGAAATCTGTCTCAACCAAACCTCCTTGGGACCAACTTTTGACAGATGATTGACAGTGAAATCTGTCTAAACCAAACCTCCTTGGGACCAACTTTTGACAGATGATTGACAGTAAAATCTGTCTAAACCGAACCTCCTTGGGACCAACTTTTAACAGATGATTGACAGTGAAACCTGTCTAAACCAAACCTCCTTGGGACCAACTTTTGACAGATGATTGACAGTGAAACCTGTCTAAACCAAACCTCCTTGAGACCAACTTTTGACAGATGATTGACAGTGAAACCTGTCTAAACCGAACCTCCTTGGGACCAACTTTTGACAGATGATTGATAGTGAAATCTGTCTAAACCAAACCTCCTTGGGACCAACTTTTGACAGATGATTGACAGTAAAATCTGTCTAAATCGAACCTCCTTGGGACCAACTTTTAACAGATGATTGACAGTGAAACCTGTCTAAACCAAACCTCCTTGGGACCAACTTTTGACAGATGATTGACAGTGAAATCTGTCTAAACCAAACCTCCTTGAGACCAACTTTTGACAGATGATTGACAGTGAAATCTGTCTAAACCGAACCTCCTTGGGACCAACTTTTGACATGATTGACAGTGAAACCTGTCTAAACCAAACCTCCTTGGGACCAACTTTTAACAGATGATTGACAGTGAACCCTGTCTAAACCAAACCTCCTTGGGACCATCTTTTAACAGATGATTGACAGTGAAACCTGTCTAAGCCAAACCTCCTTGGGACCAACTTTTAACAATTATTGACAGTGAAACCTGTCTAAACCAAACCTCCTTGGGACCAACTTTTGACAGATGATTGACAGTGAAACCTGTCTAAATGAATGTCCTTGGGACCAACTTTTAACAGATGATTGACAGTGAAACCTGTCTAAACCAAACTTCCTTGGAACCAACTTTTAACAGATGATTGACAGTGAAACCTGTCTAAACCAAACCTCCTTGGGACCAACTTTTAACAGATGATTGACAGTGAAACCTGTCTAAACCAAATCTCCATGGGACCAACTTTTAACAGATGATTGGGGCAAATAGGTTATCTGAACAAAGTGTATGTACCAAGCCAGGAAAGTGAGCAGTCGTGTTAAGGGTATCAATTTTGCTTCTTTTTACGATTTTTATATTTGGTTTTGGAATTATTGTGACAATGTGGTATTTTTTTTCATTTTATTTTATTCATTCATCGGTACTTTATTTAAAGTTCTGCTTATAATAGGCTTATACAGAAGTTTTATTTAGGGCTCAGTTTAAACAGTTTTCACTGTATTTTAAATAAAATCAAACAAATATATGATAAGATATGGTTGTATAATCTTATACAATAAATAAAAATACAACATAATAAGTACAGAGAAAACAACATATCAATAACAATATACACCATTATACACAAGCAAACACAAATAACATAAATAACAATATACACCACTATACACAAACAAACACAAATAACATAAATAACAATATACACCACTATACACAAGCAAACACAAATAACATAAATAACAATATACACCACTATACACAAACAAACACAAATAACATAAATAACAATATACACAAACAAACACAAATAACATAAATAACAATATACACAAACAAACACAAATAACATAAATAACAATATACACCAATATACACAAGCAAACACAAATAACATAAATAACAATATACACCAATATACACAAACAAACACAAATAACATAAATAACAATATACACCACTATACACAAGCAAACACAAATAACATAAATAACAATATACACCACTATACACAAACAAACACAAATAACATAAATAACAATATACACAAACAAACACAAATAACATAAATAACAATATACACAAACAAACACAAATAACATAAATAACAATATACACCAATATACACAAGCAAACACAAATAACATAAATAACAATATACACCAATATACACAAGCAAATACAAATAACATAAATAACAATATACACCAATATACACAAGCAAATACAAATAACATAAATAACAATATACACCACTATACACAAGCAAATACAAATAACATAAATAACAATATACACCAATATACACAAGCAAATACAAATAACATAAATAACAATATACACCATTATACACAAGCAAATATAAATAACAATATACACCACTATACACAAGCAAATACAAATAACATAAATAACAATATACACCAATATACACAAGCAAATACAAATAACATAAATAACAATATACACAAGCAAACACAAATAACATAAATAACAATATACACCAATATACACAAGCAAACACAAATAACATAAATAACAATATACACAAACAAACACAAATAACATAAATAACAATATACACCAATATACACAAACAAATACAAATAACATAAATAACAATATACACCACTATACACAAGCAAATACAAATAACATAAATAACAATATACACAAACAAACACAAATAACATAAAAAACAATATACACCACTATACACAAACAAACACAAATAACATAAAAAACAATATACACCAATATACACAAGCAAATACAAATAACATAAATAACAATATACACAAACAAACACAAATAACATAAAAAACAATATACACCAATATACACAAGCAAATACAAATAACATAAATAACAATATACACCACTATACACAAACAAACACAAATAACATAAATAACAATATACACCAATATACACAAACAAATACAAATAACATAAATAACAATATACACCACTATACACAAGCAAACACAAATAACATAAATAAGTCATCAGCTAAAATTAGAAGTCCACGCCAGCCTGTATCATTCATATAATTATAGACATGAGCTAAAAATAGATGTCCATGCCAGCCTGAATCATTCATCTAATTATAGATGAGCTAAAATTAGATGTCCATGCCAGCCTGCATCATTCATCTAATTATAGACATGAGCTAAAATTAGATGTCCATGCCAGCCTGCATCATTCATCTAATTATAGACATGAGCTAAAATTAGATGTCCATGCCAGCCTGTATCATTCATATAATTATAGACATGAGCTAAAAATAGATGTCCACGTCAGCCTGAATCATTCATCTAATTATTAAACGAGCTAAAATTAGATGTCCACGCCAGCCTTCATCATTCATCTTATTATAAACATGAGTTAAAAATAGATGTCCACGCCAGCCTGCATCATTCATTTAATTATAGACATGTGTTAAAATTAGATGTCCACGCCAGCCTGCATCATTCATCTAATTATAAACATGAGCTAAAATTAGATGTCCACGCCAGCCTGCATCATTCATCTAATTATAGACATGTGTTAAAATTAGATGTCCACGCCAGCCTGCATCATCCACCTAATTATAGACATGAGCTAAGAATAGATGTCCAAGCCAGCCTGCATCAGTCATCTAATTATAGACATGAGCTAAAATTAGATGTCCACGCCAGCCTGTATCATTCATATAATTATAGACATGAGCTAAAAATAGATGTCCACGCCAGCCTGCATCATTCATCTAATTATAGACACATTTGTATGAGCTAAAATTAGATGTCCACGCCAGCCTGCATCATTCAGCTAATTATAGACATGAGCTAAAAATAGATGTCCACGCCAGCCTGCATCATTCATCTAATTATAGACACATTTGTATGAGCTAAAAATAGATGTCCACTCCAGCCTGCTTCAATCAGCTAATCATAGACGTATGAGCTAAAATTAGATGTCCACGCCAGCCTGTATCGTTCATATAATTATAGACATGAGCTAAAAATAGATGTTCACGCCAGCCTGAATCATTCATCTAATTATAGACGAGCTAAAATTAGATGTTCACGCCGGTCGGCATCATTCATCTAATTATAGACATGAGCTAAAATTAGATGTCCATGCCAGCCTGCATCATTCATCTAATTATAGACATGAGCTAAAATTAGATGATCATGCCAGCCTGCATCATTCATCTAATTATAGACATGAGTTAAAATTAGATGTCCACGCCAGCCTGCATCATTCATCTAATTATAGACATGAGTTAAAATTAGATGTCCATGCCAGCCTGCATCATTCATCTAATTATAGACATACATTTGTATGAGCTAACATTAGATGTCCATGCCAGCCTGCATCATTCAGCTAATTATAGACATGAGCTAAAATTAGATGTCCATGCCAGCCTGCATCATTCATCTAATTATAGACATACATTTGTATGAGCTAACATTAGATGTTCATGCCTGCCTGCATCATTCAGCTAATTATAGACATGAGCTAAAATTAGATGTCCACGCCAGCCTGCATCATTCATCTAATTATAGACATACATTTGTATGAGCTAAAATTAGATGTCCACGCCATCCTGCATCATTCAGCTAATTATAGATGTATGAGCTAAAATTAGATGTCCATGCCAGCCTGCATCATTATTATTATTATTATTATTATACAATATTTATATAGCACCTATCTAATAAAACAATTACTCTAAGCGCTGTACAAAATACATAAAATGTTAATCCTATCAATAAAAGTAAAAGTAGCAATAAGAGTCGAGAATAAATAAAAAAAAATAAAAAAATATAGAAAATAAAAAAAATAATGACGAGTCTTTACAAGTTTCTAAAAAAATGACAACTGATTGCACATGTCCAAAAATAAATATAATAAAAAAAAAGAGCTTAAAATCAAATACTGTCACCATAAGCTGCTCTAAAAAGATGAGTTTTTAAAAGTTTCTTGAAAATGCTAACTGATTGCACAGGAAGACTGTTCCATAAAGTTGCGGCAGATTTGTCCAATCGGCGTTCACCGTAGGTTTTGGTGCGTATGCGTGGAGCCTTTAACAACTCCAAGTCTTCTGATCTTAATGCTCCGAATTATAGACATGAGCTAAAAATAGATGTCCAAGCCAGCCTGCATCATTCATCTAATTATAGACATTAGCTAAAATTAGATGTCCACGCCAGCTTGCATCATTCATCTAATTATAAACATGAGCTAAAATTAGATGTCCACGCCAGCCTGTATCATTCATATAATTATAGACATGAGCTAAAAATAGATGTCCACGCCAGCCTGCATCATTCATCTAATTATAGACACATTTGTATTAGCTAAAATTAGATGTCCACGCCAGCCTGCATCATTAAGCAAATTAGATGTATGAGCTAAAATTAGATGTCGATGCCAGCCTGCATCCTTCAGCTAATTATAGACATATGAGCTAAAACCACGCCAGCCTGCTTCAATCAGCTAATCATAGACGTATGAGCTAAAATTAGATGTCCACGCCAGCCTGCATCATTCAGCTAATTATAGACGTATGAGCTAAAAATAGATGTCCACACCAGCCTGCATCATTCAGCTAATTATAGACATGAGCTAAAATTAGATGTCCACGCCAGCCTGCATCATTCATCTAATTATAGACATGAGCTAAAATTATATGTCCACGCCAGCCTGTATCATTCATCTAATTATAGACATGAGCTAAAATTAGATGTCCATGCCAGCCTGCATCATTCATCTAATTAACTATTGCCTATCCTAGCATTGATAAAGCACTTGGACCCTGTGTAGGACATTTATTTGTACAAATTTTAGCACATTAGCCTGTGCAACGTTAACCCAGTCCAGATTAATTTAACACACAACAAAAAATCAAATTAATGGTTTCAGTTTTACTAGACGAATTAAATTTGATTATTGCTTAAATTTAGCATCTAGACATAATAGAATCGTAGTAAGCTATGTGCATATCTATTTATAAATAAAAAAGGTTTGAGGTCAGTTTAATTACAGAAAGTGTTTCTTTTAATTAGTATCTTTCATTTTAAGACATGGAAAAATTATGAAATGTCTACAACACTATGACAATACAGCCTGCCATACAAAGTTGTGTAGTGGCTACCCAAATACTTACAATCAACACTATGACAATACAGCCTGCCATACAAAGTTGTGTAGTGGCTACAACACTATGACAATACGGCCTGCCATACACAGTTGTGTAGTGGCTACAACACTATGACAATACAGCCTGCCATACACAGTTGTGTAGTGGCTACAACACTATGACAATACAGCCTGCCATACAAAGTTGTGTAGTGGCTACAACACTATGACAATACAGCCTGCCATACACAGTTGTGTAGTGGCTACAACACTATGACAATACAGCCTGCCATACAAAGTTGTGTAGTGGCTACCCAAATACTTACAATCAACACTATGACAATACGGCCTGCCATACAAAGTTGTGTAGTGGCTACCCAAATACTTACAATCAACACTATGACAATACAGCCTGCCATACAAAGTTGTGTAGTGGCTACAACACTATGACAATACGGCCTGCCATACACAGTTGTGTAGTGGCTACAACACTATGACAATACAGCCTGCCATACACAGTTGTGTAGTGGCTACAACACTATGACAATACAGCCTGCCATACAAAGTTGTGTAGTGGCTACAACACTATGACAATACAGCCTGCCATACAAAGTTGTGTAGTGGCTACCCAAATACTTACAATCAACACTATGACAATACAGCCTGCCATACAAAGTTGTGTAGTGGCTACAACACTATGACAATACAGCCTGCCATACAAAGTTGTGTAGTGGCTACAACACTATGACAATACAGCCTGCCATACAAAGTTGTGTAGTGGCTACCCAAATACTTACAATCAACACTATGACAATACAGCCTGCCATACAAAGTTGTGTAGTGGCTACAACACTATGACAATATGGCCTGCCATACACAGTTGTGTAGTGGCTACAACACTATGACAATACGGCCTGCCATACAAAGTTGTGTAGTGGCTACAACACTATGACAATACGGCCTGCCATACAAAGTTGTGTAGTGGCTACAACACTATGACAATACAGCCTGCCATACAAAGTTGTGTAGTGGCTACAATACTATGACAATACAGCCTGCCATACAAAGTTGTGTAGTGGCTACAACACTATCACAATACAGCCTGCCATACAAAGTTGTGTAGTGGCTACCCAAATACTTACAATCAACACTATGACAATACGGCCTGCCATACAAAGTTGTGTAGTGGCTACAACACTATGACAATACAGCCTGCCATACAAAGTTGTGTAGTGGCTACAACACTATGACAATACAGCCTGCCATACAAAGTTGTGTAGTGGCTACCCAAATACTTACAATCAACACTATGACAATACGGCCTGCCATACAAAGTTGTGTAGTGGCTACCCAAATACTTACAATCAACACTATGACAATACGGCCTGCCATACAAAGTTGTGTAGTGGCTACAACACTATGACAATACAGCCTGCCATACAAAGTTGTGTAGTGGCTACAACACTATGACAATACAGCCTGCCATACACAGTTGTGTAGTGGCTACAACACTATGACAATACGGCCTGCCATACAAAGTTGTGTAGTGGCTACAACACTATGACAATACAGCCTGCCATACAAAGTTGTGTAGTGGCTACAACACTATGACAATACAGCCTGCCATACAAAGTTGTGTAGTGGCTACAACACTATGACAATACAGCCTGCCATACAAAGTTGTGTAGTGGCTACAACACTATGACAATACAGCCTGCCATACAAAGTTGTGTAGTGGCTACAACACTATGACAATACAGCCTGCCATACAAAGTTGTGTAGTGGCTACAACACTATGACAATACAGTCTACCATACAAAGTTGTGTAGTGGCTACAACACTATGACAATACAGCCTGCCATACAAAGTTGTGTAGTGGCTACAACACTATGACAATACAGCCTGCCATACAAAGTTGTGTAGTGGCTACAACACTATGACAATACAGCCTGCCATACAAAGTTGTGTAGTGGCTACCCAAATACTTACAATCAACACTATGACAATACGGCCTGCCATACAAAGTTGTGTAGTGGCTACAACACTATGACAATACAGCCTGCCATACAAAGTTGTGTAGTGGCTACAACACTATGACAATACAGCCTGCCATACAAAGTTGTGTAGTGGCTACAACACTATGACAATACAGCCTGCCATACAAAGTTGTGTAGTGGCTACAACACTATGACAATACAGCCTGCCATACAAAGTTGTGTAGTGGCTACAACACTATGACAATACAGCCTGCCATACAAAGTTGTGTAGTGGCTACAACACTATGACAATACAGTCTACCATACAAAGTTGTGTAGTGGCTACAACACTATGACAATACAGCCTGCCATACAAAGTTGTGTAGTGGCTACAACACTATGACAATACAGCCTGCCATACAAAGTTGTGTAGTGGCTACAACACTATGACAATACAGCCTGCCATACAAAGTTGTGTAGTGGCTACAACACTATGACAATACGGCCTGCCATACACAGTTGTGTAGTGGCTACAACACTATGACAATACGGCCTGCCATACAAAGTTGTGTAGTGGCTACAACACTATGACAATACGGCCTGCCATACAAAGTTGTGTAGTGGCTACAACACTATGACAATACAGCCTGCCATACAAAGTTGTGTAGTGGCTACAATACTATGACAATACAGCCTGCCATACAAAGTTGTGTAGTGGCTACCCAAATACTTACAATCAACACTATGACAATACGGCCTGCCATACAAAGTTGTGTAGTGGCTACCCAAATACTTACAATCAACACTATGACAATACAGCCTGCCATACAAAGTTGTGTAGTGGCTACAACACTATGACAATACAGCCTGCCATACAAAGTTGTGTAGTGGCTACAACACTATGACAATACAGCCTGCCATACACAGTTGTGTAGTGGCTACAACACTATGACAATACGGCCTGCCATACAAAGTTGTGTAGTGGCTACAACACTATGACAATACAGCCTGCCATACAAAGTTGTGTAGTGGCTACAACACTATGACAATACAGCCTGCCATACAAAGTTGTGTAGTGGCTACAACACTATGACAATACAGCCTGCCATACAAAGTTGTGTAGTGGCTACAACACTATGACAATACAGCCTGCCATACAAAGTTGTGTAGTGGCTACAACACTATGACAATACAGCCTGCCATACAAAGTTGTGTAGTGGCTACAACACTATGACAATACAGCCTGCCATATAAAGTTGTGTAGTGGCTACAACACTATGACAATACAGCCTGCCATACAAAGTTGTGTAGTGGCTACAACACTATGACAATACAGCCTGCCATACAAAGTTGTGTAGTGGTTACAACACTATGACAATACAGCCTGCCATACAAAGTTGTGTAGTGGCTACCCAAATACTTACAATCAACACTATGACAATACAGCCTGCCATACAAAGTTGTGTAGTGGCTACAACACTATGACAATACAGCCTGCCATACAAAGTTGTGTAGTGGTTACAACACTATGACAATACAGCCTGCCATACAAAATTGTGTAGTGGCTACAACACTATGGCAATACAGCCTGCCATACAAAGTTGTGTAGTGGCTACAACACTATGACAATACAGTCTACCATACAAAGTTGTGTAGTGGTTACAACACTATGACAATACAGCCTGCCATACAAAATTGTGTAGTGGCTACAACACTATGACAATACAGCCTGCCATACAAAGTTGTGTAGTGGCTACAACACTATGACAATACAGCCTGCCATACAAAGTTGTGTAGTGGCTACAACACTATGACAATACAGCCTACCATACAAAGTTGTGTAGTGGCTACAACACTATGACAATACAGCCTGCCATACAAAGTTGTGTAGTGGCTACAACACTATGACAATACAGCCTGCCATACAAAGTTGTGTAGTGGCTACAACACTATGACAATACAGCCTGCCATACAAAGTTGTGTAGTGGCTACAACACTATGACAATACAGCCTGTCATACAAAGTTGTGTAGTGGCTACAACACTATGACAATACAGCCTGCCATACAAAGTTGTGTAGTGGCTACAACACTATGACAATACAGCCTGCCATACAAAGTTGTGTAGTGGCTACAACACTATGACAATACAGCCTGCCATACAAAGTTGTGTAGTGGCTACAACACTATGACAATACAGCCTGCCATACAAAGTTGTGTAGTGGCTACAACACTATGACAATACAGCCTACCATACAAAGTTGTGTAGTGGCTACAACACTATGACAATACAGCCTGCCATACAAAGTTGTGTAGTGGCTACAACACTATGACAATACAGCCTGCCATACAAAGTTGTGTAGTGGCTACAACACTATGACAATACAGCCTGCCATACAAAGTTGTGTAGTGGCTACAACACTATGACAATACAGCCTGCCATACAAAGTTGTGTAGTGGCTACCCAAATACTTACAATCAACACTATGACAATACGGCCTGCCATACAAAGTTGTGTAGTGGCTACCCAAATACTTACAATCAACACTATGACAATACGGCCTGCCATACAAAGTTGTGTAGTGGCTACCCAAATACTTACAATCAACACTATGACAATACAGCCTACCATACAAAGTTGTGTAGTGGCTACAACACTATGACAATACAGTCTACCATACAAAGTTGTGTAGTGGCTACAACACTATGACAATACAGCCTGCCATACAAAGTTGTGTAGTGGCTACCCAAATACTTACAATCAACACTATGACAATACGGCCTGCCATACAAAGTTGTGTAGTGGCTACCCAAATACTTACAATCAACACTATGACAATACGGCCTGCCATACAAAGTTGTGTAGTGGCTACCCAAATACTTACAATATGCTCAATGTACCTATCATTCCTCAAAAAAATACAATGGGTAGATAATCTATTCACGAAGTAAAGGAAACATAAATTTATTTTGCAACACCTTAAGAAGTCATCATGAAAGAAATATATCCCATTGACTTTGATCATTCATTTTATGAGCCTGAAATATTTGTTCCTTTCTTCTGTCTTTGTCCATAAATTTTTACCCCCCTTTACTCCACACCGTTTCATAAACTAGTTTGCCTCCCCAAAGACATCACAAAAAGTGTTTATATCAGAACTTTTGCCATAATCAATTAAACCTTGTTATTATATAGATAGCTGTGAATTACAGAATTTTCCGAGTTAAATTTCACCCTCGCTATATTTCACGCCATTTCGTTGTCGACGCCATATGAAGACTCCCAGTTTGAAACGTAAAGATTAGACATTATTTGGCTTCGTGTAAACTTCAATTTTGATAAAATTTAACTAAAATAATATTTCAAGGTAAGCATTTTAATTATTTTGTTGTCGTGGGTGATGCCATGTTTTTTGAAGTGATATACATTACAGTATATCCCTACGCTACACACGTAATATAGTGCAATTAAACTCATTTTACATTAAATTTGATTCCAAACATTTTTTTATCTATATAATAAATACTATAACTCATGACCAAATAACGTTGTAACTCACTCATGTGCTGTGCGCATTTGTGAGTTACTGCGTTATTTGGTCATTCGTGACATATTTTTGATAATGAAACTCGTCAATTAGTTATAGTATAATCAATCCCAATACATTGCTTTGAATTGATAAATCCTCAGGTCTAACGGTCATAAAATGTTTCAGTACGATTTTTGTACTTGTACTCAATATTGTCCAATCAGAACAAAGTATTTATTCATAAAATGTTCAGATAGGCTTTGTTTCGAGTACGAGTACAACTCATGCTCAAAAACTGTAAGACCGTAAGGCTGGATATAAACATTTAAGAAAGATTAAAGATTTATGGTGAAACCTATTAATATGTGCACATACAGTTTAGATATATCTAAAATATTTAGACATCCAATTTTGTACATTTAGAATTTCAATTACTTTTTTTTAATTTCAATGTCTTGTTTTTCCGACTAAGATTTCCACCAATGCTTTTTTATATTTTTTAATATTTTGACTAGTATTCTCTGTTCTAGTATTACTTCGTTTGCAATGTTCATTATAACTTGGATTTACTGCCAATCACCGGCTTGTTAACAAAGTCTTCCCACCAATCAGGTCGCTCAAAACAATTTGGTGTGTGGATCATTGCATTATACAAATTTTTGTAAATCTGAAAAGAGAGAATTATTAAAATGTAAACTCTGATGTTGAACAAACTTTGAACAATGCATTTACATTTCCTCAAGTCGGGAAGGTTATATCCCCTAATCATATGTCTGGTTATAGACCCTAATTCTATACCCCAGGATTGCTCTGGTTATAGACCCTAATTTTATACCTCAGGATTGCTCTGGTTATAGACCCTAATTCTATACCCCAGGATTGCTCTGGTTATAGACCCTAATTCTATACCTCAGGATTGCTCTGGTTATAGACCCTAATTCTATACCTCAGGATTGCTCTGGTTATAGACCCTAATTCTATACCCCAGGATTGATCTGGTTATAGACCCTAATTCTATACCCCAGGATTGCTCTGGTTATAGACCCTAATTCTATACCCCAGGATTGCTCTGGTTATAGACCCTAATTCTATACCCCAGGATTGATCTGGTTATAGACCCTAATTCTATACCCCAGGATTGATCTGGTTATAGACCCAAATTCTATACCCCAGGATTGCTCTGGTTATAGACCCTAATTCTATACCCCAGGATTGCTCTGGTTATAGACCCAAATTATATACCCCAGGATTGCTCTGGTTATAGACCCTAATTCTATACCCCAGGATTGATCTGGTTATAGACCCTAATTCTATACCCCAGGATTGATCTGGTTATAGACCCTAATTCTATACCCCAGGATTGATCTGGTTATAGACCCTAATTCTATACCCCAGGATTGCTCTGGTTATAGACCCTAATTCTATACCCCAGGATTGCTCTGGTTATAGACCCTAATTCTATACCCCAGGATTGATCTGGTTATAGACCCTAATTCTATACCCCAGGATTGATCTGGTTATAGACCCTAATTCTATACCCCAGGATTGCTCTGGTTATAGACCCTAATTCTATACCCCAGGATTGCTCTGGTTATAGACCCTAATTCTATACCCCAGGATTGATCTGGTTATAGACCCTAATTCTATACCCCAGGATTGCTCTGGTTATAGACCCTAATTCTATACCCCAGGATTGATCTGGTTATAGACCCTAATTCTATACTCCAGGATTGCTCTGGTTATAGACCCTAATTATATACCCCAGGATTGATCTGGTTATAGACCCTAATTCTATACCCCAGGATTGATCTGGTTATAGACCCTAATTCTATACCCCAGGATTGATCTGGTTATAGACCCTAATTCTATACCCCAGGATTGATCTGGTTATAGACCCTAATTCTATACCCCAGGATTGCTCTGGTTATAGACCCTAATTATATACCCCAGGATTGATCTGGTTATAGACCCTAATTCTATACCCCAGGATTGCTCTGGTTATAGACCATAATTATATACCCCACGATTGCTCTGGTTATAGACCCTAATTCTATACCCCACGATTGCTCTGGTTATAGACCCTAATTCTATACCCCAGGATTGATCTGGTTATAGACCCTAATTCTATACCCCAGGATTGCTCTGGTTATAGACCCTAATTCTATACCCCAGGATTGATCTGGTTATAGACCCTAATTCTATACCCCAGGATTGCTCTGGTTATAGACCCAAATTCTATACCCCAGGATTGCTCTGGTTATAGACCCTAATTCTATACCCCAGGATTGCTCTGGTTATAGACCCAAATTATATACCCCAGGATTGCTCTGGTTATAGACCCTAATTCTATACCCCAGGATTGATCTGGTTATAGACCCTAATTCTATACCCCAGGATTGATCTGGTTATAGACCCTAATTCTATACCCCAGGATTGCTCTGGTTATAGACCCTAATTCTATACCCCAGGATTGCTCTGGTTATAGACCCTAATTCTATACCCCAGGATTGATCTGGTTATAGACCCTAATTCTATACTCCAGGATTGCTCTGGTTATAGACCCTAATTCTATACCCCACGATTGATCTGGTTATAGACCCTAATTCTATACCCCAGGATTGATCTGGTTATAGACCCTAATTCTATACTCCAGGATTGATCTGGTTATAGACCCTAATTATATACCCCACGATTGCTCTGGTTATAGACCCTAATTCTATACTCCAGGATTGCTCTGGTTATAGACCATAATTATATACCCCACGATTGCTCTGGTTATAGACCCTAATTCTATACCCCAGGATTGATCTGGTTATAGACCCTAATTCTATACCCCAGGATTGATCTGGTTATAGACCCTAATTCTATACCCCAGGATTGATCTGGTTATAGACCCTAATTCTATACCCCACGATTGCTCTGGTTATAGACCCTAATTCTATACTCCAGGATTGCTCTGGTTATAGACCCTAATTCTATACCCCACGATTGCTCTGGTTATAGACCCTAATTCTATACCCCAGGATTGCTCTGGTTATAGACCCTAATTCTATACCCCAGGATTGCTCTGGTTATAGACCCTAATTCTATACCCCAGGATTGATCTGGTTATAGACCCTAATTCTATACTCCAGGATTGCTCTGGTTATAGACCCTAATTCTATACCCCAGGATTGATCTGGTTATAGACCCTAATTCTATACCCCAGGATTGATCTGGTTATAGACCCTAATTCTATACCCCAGGATTGCTCTGGTTATAGACCCTAATTCTATACCCCAGGATTGATCTGGTTATAGACCCTAATTCTATACCCCAGGATTGCTCTGGTTATAGACCCAAATTCTATACCCCAGGATTGCTCTGGTTATAGACCCTAATTATATACCCCAGGATTGCTCTGGTTATAGACCCAAATTATATACCCCAGGATTGCTCTGGTTATAGACCCTAATTCTATACCCCAGGATTGATCTGGTTATAGACCCTAATTCTATACCCCAGGATTGATCTGGTTATAGACCCTAATTCTATACCCCAGGATTGCTCTGGTTATAGACCCTAATTCTATACCCCAGGATTGCTCTGGTTATAGACCCTAATTCTATACCCCAGGATTGATCTGGTTATAGACCCTAATTCTATACTCCAGGATTGCTCTGGTTATAGACCCTAATTCTATACCCCACGATTGATCTGGTTATAGACCCTAATTCTATACCCCAGGATTGATCTGGTTATAGACCCTAATTCTATACTCCAGGATTGCTCTGGTTATAGACCCTAATTATATACCCCACGATTGCTCTGGTTATAGACCCTAATTCTATACTCCAGGATTGCTCTGGTTATAGACCATAATTATATACCCCACGATTGCTCTGGTTATAGACCCTAATTCTATACCCCAGGATTGCTCTGGTTATAGACCCTAATTCTATACCCCAGGATTGATCTGGTTATAGACCCTAATTCTATACCCCAGGATTGATCTGGTTATAGACCCTAATTCTATACCCCACGATTGCTCTGGTTATAGACCCTAATTCTATACTCCAGGATTGCTCTGGTTATAGACCCTAATTCTATACCCCACGATTGCTCTGGTTATAGACCCTAATTCTATACCCCAGGATTGCTCTGGTTATAGACCCTAATTCTATACCCCAGGATTGCTCTGGTTATAGACCCTAATTCTATACCCCAGGATTGATCTGGTTATAGACCCTAATTCTATACTCCAGGATTGCTCTGGTTATAGACCCTAATTCTATACCCCAGGATTGATCTGGTTATAGACCCTAATTCTATACCCCAGGATTGATCTGGTTATAGACCCTAATTCTATACTCCAGGATTGCTCTGGTTATAGACCCTAATTATATACCCCACGATTGCTCTGGTTATAGACCCTAATTCTATACTCCAGGATTGCTCTGGTTATAGACCATAATTATATACCCCACGATTGCTCTGGTTATAGACCCTAATTCTATACCCCAGGATTGCTCTGGTTATAGACCCTAATTCTATACCCCAGGATTGATCTGGTTATAGACCCTAATTCTATACCCCAGGAATGATCTGGTTATAGACCCTAATTCTATACCCCACGATTGCTCTGGTTATAGACCCTAATTCTATACTCCAGGATTGCTCTGGTTATAGACCCTAATTCTATACCCCACGATTGCTCTGGTTATAGACCCTAATTCTATACCCCAGGATTGATCTGGTTATAGACCCTAATTCTATACCCCAGGATTGCTCTGGCTATAGACCCTAATTCTATACCCCAGGATTGATCTGGTTATAGACCCTAATTCTATACCCCAGGATTGCTCTGGTTATAGACCCTAATTCTATACCCCAGGATTGATCTGGTTATAGACTCTAATTCTATACCCCAGGATTGCTCTGGTTATAGACCCTAATTCTATACTCCAGGATTGTTCTGGTTATAGACCCTAATTCTATACCCCAGGATTGCTCTGGTTATAGACCCTAATTCTATACCCCAGGATTGATCTGGTTATAGACCCTAATTCTATACCCCAGGATTGCTCTGGCTATAGACCCTAATTCTATACCCCAGGATTGATCTGGTTATAGACCCTAATTCTATACCCCAGGATTGCTCTGGTTATAGACCCTAATTCTATACCCCAGGATTGATCTGGTTATAGACTCTAATTCTATACCCCAGGATTGCTCTGGTTATAGACCCTAATTATATACCCCAGGATTGATCTGGTTATAGACCCTAATTCTATACCCCAGGATTGCTCTGGTTATAGACCCTAATTCTATACCCCACGATTGCTCTGGTTATAGACCCTAATTCTATACCCCAGGATTGATCTGGTTATAGACCCTAATTCTATACCCCAGGATTGCTCTGGTTATAGACCCTAATTCTATACCCCAGGATTGATCTGGTTATAGACCCTAATTCTATACCCCAGGATTGCTCTGGTTATAGACCCAAATTCTATACCCCAGGATTGCTCTGGTTATAGACCCTAATTCTATACCCCAGGATTGCTCTGGTTATAGACCCAAATTATATACCCCAGGATTGCTCTGGTTATAAACCCTAATTCTATACCCCAGGATTGATCTGGTTATAGACCCTAATTCTATACCCCAGGATTGATCTGGTTATAGACCCTAATTCTATACCCCAGGATTGCTCTGGTTATAGACCCTAATTCTATACCCCAGGATTGCTCTGGTTATAGACCCTAATTCTATACCCCAGGATTGCTCTGGTTATAGACCCTAATTCTATACCCCAGGATTGCTCTGGTTATAGACCCTAATTCTATACCCCAGGATTAATCTGGTTATAGACCCTAATTCTATACCCCAGGATTGATCTGGTTATAGACCCTAATTCTATACCCCAGGATTGATCTGGTTATAGACCCTAATTCTATACCCCAGGATTGATCTGGTTTTACATGAGGAAAACAAACAATAGCACTGTTTACATTAAACATTCAACATTATACATGAAGTCAGAACACAAGAAGAGTTTGAAGATACCAAAGGGGTAATCAAAATCCGTATATCGAAGAAGAACAGACAATATAAATTAGCTTCAAAAGTAAAACAGTTCATCCTAGTTCGAGCTACGAAGTTCGACTGATTATCTTACCTCTCCATCAGATTGTCCTATTGGTGAATTTAATACAAAATCTGTTGGTGCTACTGCATCGGCCAGCGACACTGAATCATCCTTCAGTTCATAACATAGTCGTAGTATAGCTTCTCTAATAATCTGTGGTGGATTACTACCAGAAATGTACCCTCCTTTAAAATAATGCAAACATAAGTCTCATATTCATTGGATCTGCCTGAGATTTAGAGATAGCATTTTGTGTGCTGTTTTTCATGTGTCATATTCCTAGTATAAGGTATTATGTATAGTTAGAGCAAAATGTATTGAAGTGCATGTACCAAGCCAGGAAAGTGAAGTCATGCATTGCCTCTTTCTACGATTTTGATATTTATATCCCCTGCAAACAAAGTTTGGGGGGGTATATAGGAATCACCCTGTCTGTCCGTCCGTCCGTCCGTCTGTCCATGTACCTTGTAAGCGCAACTCCTCCTAAACGGCTTATTGAATTTATATGAAACTTTACACATTTGTAGTACACTACCTGCAGATGTGTATGAAGGAATATGGTTGTTGTCCAAAATTTAAAAGGGGAGATAATTCAACTTATACTTTCACGAAAAGGGGGGGGGGGGGGCATGTACCTTGTAAGCGCAACTCCTACTAAACTGCTTATTGAATTTTTATGAAACTTTACACAGTTGTAGTACACAACCTGCAGATGTGCATGAAGGAATACCGTTGCTGTCTAAAATTTAGAAGGGGAGATAATTCAACTTATACTTTCACGAAAAGGGGGGTCGTGTACCTTGTAAGCGCAACTCCTCCTAAACGGCTTATTGGATTTTTGTGAAACTTTACACAGTTGTAGTACACTACCTGCAGATGTGCATGAAGAAATATGGTCGCTGTCCAAAATTTGGAAGGGGAGATAATTCAACTTGTACTTTCACGAAAAGAAGGAGGGCATGTACCTCGTAAGTGCAACTCCTCCTAAACAGCTTATTGGATTTTTATGAAACTTTACATAGTTGTAATACACTACCTGCAGATGTGCATGAAGGAATATGGTTGCTGTCCAAAATTTGGAAGGGGAGATAATTTAACTTATACTCTGAAATACGTTCTGTATGGAGAGATGGGCTTGTAAGCGCAACTCCTCCTAAACGGCTCATTGGATTTAAATGAAACTTTACACAGTTGTAATACACTGTCTGCAGATGTGCATGAAGGAATATGGTTCCTGTCAAAAATTTGGAAGGTGATGTAAGCTAATTTTGAATCAATAACATTTGATGTGACCTATATCCTCTTGTAAAAAAGTTAGGAAATGTTGTAATCCTCATGTATACTGATGAAACCGTATTGGTTTTTAACAATCCCACTTTGTTGAAGACCTTGTGGCGACCCCTAGATGTATGTTCTTGGTTAGTTTATTTTGGAGATGGGATGTTGTTTCCTTGACATAACTCCATATCCGTTCATTTTTCATAGGTAACTTGCTAATATACCTGTATTCCAAAGTTTGAACATCATAGTATTGCAAGCGGGGGGCATCACTCAGTGAGGTCACTCACAGTTCTAGTTTATTTTGGAATCATACAAAAACTGATGACAATTGAAGTAGAAAATCATTTATTATAACTTTAAATTTTAGATGTAAATCAATATGGCTTTCAATTCACAAGTTGATCAATATAATTCTATCTAATAATTGTCTGAGGTAATATATCTTGGTATTGCTGTAGAATCAAAGAAACCAATTGTTTTTATCAAAGACTGGAGAACTTATTACTAAAACGCCCAATAATCTTCCATGTATTGATGACTTGCTTGACTTAATGGCAAGTTCTGTGATGAAAAAAGAGGATCCTCCTTTACAGTGCCTGAATATCTTCATTTTCTAGCCATTTGGACCAAATTTGACACATTTTATTTCCAAATATCTTGCTCAAGAAAGATGAACTCTGCTGAACCTTTCATATCTGTATATCTTAAAATATTTTAATTTCACTTTGACACCCACACAATTCATTTTATTTGATTTTAAAACATAAACATATTTTATTACCTTGATAGAGAGTTGTTAAATGTTGTTCTAGTCTTAGACAGGTTTCAATGTGTTATATTTTAAAACATAAACATATTTTATTACCTTGATAGAGTGTTGTTAAATGTTGTTCTAGTCTTAGACAGGTTTCAATGTGTTATATTTTAAAACATAAACATATTTTATTACCTTGATAGAGAGTTGTTAAATGTTGTTCTAGTCTTAGACAGGTTTCAATGTGTTATATTTTAAAACATAAACATATTTTATTACCTTGATAGAGTGTTGTTAAATGTTGTTCTAGTCTTAGACAGGTTTCAATGTGTTATATTTTAAAACATAAACATATTTTATTACCTTGATAGAGAGTTGTTAAATGTTGTTCTAGTCTTAGACAGGTTTCAATGTGTTATATTTTAAAACATAAACATATTTTATTACCTTGATAGAGTGTTGTTAAATGTTGTTCTAGTCTTAGACAGGTTTCAATGTGTTATATTTTAAAACATAAACATATTTTATTACCTTGATAGAGTGTTGTTAAATGTTGTTCTAGTCTTAGACAGGTTTCAATGTGTTATATTTTAAAACATAAACATATTTTATTACCTTGATAGAGAGTTGTTAAATGTTGTTCTAGTCTTAGACAGGTTTCAATGTGTTATATTTTAAAACATAAACATATTTTATTACCTTGATAGAGAGTTGTTAAATGTTGTTCTAGTCTTAGACAGGTTTCAATGTGTTATATTTTAAAACATAAACATATTTTATTACCTTGATAGAGTGTTGTTAAATGTTGTTCTAGTCTTAGACAGGTTTCAATGTGTTATATTTTAAAACATAAACATATTTTATTACCTTGATAGAGTGTTGTTAAATGTTGTTCTAGTCTTAGACAGGTTTCAATGTGTTATATTTTAAAACATAAACATATTTTATTACCTTGATAGAGTGTTGTTAAATGTTGTTCTAGTCTTAGACAGGTTTCAATGTGTTATATTTTAAAACATAAACATATTTTATTACCTTGATAGAGTGTTGTTAAATGTTGTTCTAGTCTTAGACAGGTTTCAATGTGTTATATTTTAAAACATAAACATATTTTATTACCTTGATAGAGTGTTGTTAAATGTTGTTCTAGTCTTAGACAGGTTTCAATGTGTTATATTTTAAAACATAAACATATTTTATTACCTTGATAGAGTGTTTTTAATGTTGTTCTAGTCTTAGACAGGTTTCAATGTGTTATATTTTAAAACATAAACATATTTTATTACCTTGATAGAGTGTTGTTAAATGTTGTTCTAGTCTTAGACAGGTTTCAATGTGTTATATTTTAAAACATAAACATATTTTATTACCTTGATAGAGTGTTGTTAAATGTTGTTCTAGTCTTAGACAGGTTTCAATGTGTTATATTTTAAAACATAAACATATTTTATTACCTTGATAGAGTGTTGTTAAATGTTGTTCTAGTCTTAGACAGGTTTCAATGTGTTATATTTTAAAACATAAACATATTTTATTACCTTGATAGAGTGTTGTTAAATGTTGTTCTAGTCTTTAGACAGGTTTCAATGTGTTATATTTTAAACATAAACATATTTTATTACCTTGATAGAGTGTTGTTAAATGTGTTCTAGTCTTAGACAGGTTTCAATGTGTTATATTTTAAAACATAAACATATTTTATTACCTTGATAGAGTGTTGTTAAATGTTGTTCTAGTCTTAGACAGGTTTCAATGTGTTATATTTTAAAACATAAACATATTTTATTACCTTGATAGAGTGTTGTTAAATGTTGTTCTAGTCTTAGACAGGGTTTCAATGTGTTATATTTTTAAAACATAAACATATTTTATTACCTTGATAGAGTGTTGTTAAATGTTGTTCTAGTCTTAGACAGGTTTCAATGTGTTATATTTTAAAACATAAACATATTTTATTACCTTGATAGAGTGTTGTTAAATGTTGTTCTAGTCTTAGACAGGTTTCAATGTGTTATATTTTAAAACATAAACATATTTTATTACCTTGATAGAGTGTTGTTAAATGTTGTTCTAGTCTTAGACAGGTTTCAATGTGTTATATTTTAAAACATAAACATATTTTATTACCTTGATAGAGTGTTGTTAAATGTTGTTCTAGTCTTAGACAGGTTTCAATGTGTTATATTTTAAAACATAAACATATTTTATTACCTTGATAGAGTGTTGTTAAATGTTGTTCTAGTCTTAGACAGGTTTCAATGTGTTATATTTTAAAACATAAACATATTTTATTACCTTGATAGAGTGTTGTTAAATGTTGTTCTAGTCTTAGACAGGTTTCAATGTGTTATATTTTAAAACATAAACATATTTTATTACCTTGATAGAGTGTTGTTAAATGTTGTTCTAGTCTTAGACAGGTTTCCAATGTGTTATATTTTAAAACATAAACATATTTTATTACCTTGATAGAGTGTTGTTAAATGTTGTTCTAGTCTTAGACAGGTTTCAATGTGTTATATTTTAAAACATAAACATATTTTATTACCTTGATAGAGTGTTGTTAAATGTTGTTCTAGTCTTAGACAGGTTTCAATGTGTTATATTTTAAAACATAAACATATTTTATTACCTTGATAGAGTGTTGTTAAATGTTGTTCTAGTCTTAGACAGGTTTCAATGTGTTATATTTTAAAACATAAACATATTTTATTACCTTGATAGAGTGTTGTTAAATGTTGTTCTAGTCTTAGACAGGTTTCAATGTGTTATATTTTAAAACATAAACATATTTTATTACCTTGATAGAGTGTTGTTAAATGTTGTTCTAGTCTTAGACAGGTTTCAATGTGTTATATTTTAAAACATAAACATATTTTATTACCTTGATAGAGTGTTGTTAAATGTTGTTCTAGTCTTAGACAGGTTTCAATGTGTTATATTTTAAAACATAAACATATTTTATTACCTTGATAGAGTGTTGTTAAATGTTGTTCTAGTCTTAGACAGGTTTCAATGTGTTATATTTTAAAACATAAACATATTTTATTACCTTGATAGAGTGTTGTTAAATGTTGTTCTAGTCTTAGACAGGTTTCAATGTGTTATATTTTAAAACATAAACATATTTTATTACCTTGATAGAGGTGTTGTTAAATGTTGTTCTAGTCTTAGACAGGTTTCAATGTGTTATATTTTAAAACATAAACATATTTTATTACCTTGATAGAGAGTTGTTAAATGTTGTTCTAGTCTTAGACAGGTTTCAATGTGTTATATTTTAAAACATAAACATATTTTATTACCTTGATAGAGTGTTGTTAAATGTTGTTCTAGTCTTAGACAGGTTTCAATGTGTTATATTTTAAAACATAAACATATTTTATTACCTTGATAGAGTGTTGTTAAATGTTGTTCTAGTCTTAGACAGGTTTCAATGTGTTATATTTTAAAACATAAACATATTTTATTACCTTGATAGAGTGTTGGTTAAATGTTGTTCTAGTCTTAGACAGTTTCAATGTGTTATATTTTAAAACATAAACATATTTTATTACCTTGATAGAGAGTTGTTAAATGTTGTTCTAGTCTTAGACAGGTTTCAATGTGTTATATTTTAAAACATAAACATATTTTTATTACCTTGATAGAGAGTTGTTAAATGTTGTTCTAGTCTTAGACAGGTTTCAATGTGTTATATTTTAAAACATAAACATATTTTATTACCTTGATAGAGTGTTGTTAAATGTTGTTCTAGTCTTAGACAGGTTTCAATGTGTTATATTTTAAAACATAAACATATTTTATTACCTTGATAGAGAGTTGTTAAATGTTGTTCTAGTCTTAGACAGGTTTCAATGTGTTATATTTTAAAACATAAACATATTTTATTACCTTGATAGAGTGTTGTTAAATGTTGTTCTAGTCTTAGACAGGTTTCAATGTGTTATATTTTAAAACATAAACATATTTTATTACCTTGATAGAGTGTTGTTAAATGTTGTTCTAGTCTTAGACAGGTTTCAATGTGTTATATTTTAAAACATAAACATATTTTATTACCTTGATAGAGTGTTGTTAAATGTTGTTCTAGGAGTTGTTAAATGTGTTAGACAGGTTTCAATGTGTTATATTTTTAAAACATAAACTTATTTTATTACCTTGTTAGAGTGTTGTTAAATGTTGTTCTAGTCTTAGACAGGTTTCAATGTGTTATATTTTAAAACATA